>SJYX01022902.1:106747-158764 GCA_006410675.1 Oreotragus oreotragus
TCATTACCATCTTTCTAAATTCCATATATATGTGTTAGTATACTGTATTGGTGTTATTCTTTCTGGCTTACTTCACTCTGTATGATAGTCTCCAGTTTCGTCCACCTCATTAGAACTGATTCAAATGCATTCTTTTTAATGGCTGAGTAATACTCCATTGTGTATATGTACCACACCTTTCTTATCCATTCATCTGTGGATGGACATCTAGGTTGCTTCCATGTCCTGGCTATTATAAACAGTGCTGCGATGAACATTGGGGTACACGTATCTCTTTCAATTCTGGTTTCCTCAGTGTGTATGCCCAGCAGTGGGATTGCTGGGTCAGAAGGCAGTTCTATTTCCAGTTTTTTAAGGAATCTCCACACTGTTCTCCATAGTGGCTGTACTAGTTTGCATTCCCACCAACAGTGTAAGAGGGTTCCCTTTTCTCCACACTCTCTCCAGCATTTATTGCTTGTAGACTTTTGGATCATAGCCATTCTGACTGGCATGAAATAAGTGCCTCATTCTGGATGAAAGCTAGTTTTGTGAAGTCAAATTGTGTAAGATTCTTACTGATAATTCAAACTTTGTAAGGAAGAGTTTAGCTCCTTGTAGGGAAAAGGCAAATTAGCCAGGATGGTGTGGTTAGGCCTTCTCACCCCATGTTTTGTAAACAGTGACTTTGCATGGTTAGGTAACAGCTGAGATCACTTATAGTACCGCGCATGCACATCACGAGGTACTCGCTTGATCATGCCTTACTTAGTGCAGTGTGTTTGTAAGAACTTTACTGTGAAAGCCCTGGCTTCTACTGCATCACGTCTACATTGGGACAGCATCATGATTATGTTATGTGAGGTTATATTATGGCTACTTTATGCTATGTTGTCGTTGCTGCTGTGGTTGCTATATGAGCCAGGAGAAAGGCTGTGTTTATGGCCAATTTGCCAGCCAGGAGAGAATAAACGTGTCTGCAGTTCCTACAGCTCCTTGAGTCTTCCTCCAACTCAAGCTTTGCATAACCTGAGTTCAACAAACAGTGCAGACATTTTGAACAGCAAGACAATTGACCTCATGAAAAGGATCATCAATATGTTCCTTTACCAATAAATGTAGAAAACTCCTATGAAGGACTCAGCTTGCTTGTCACAGTGTGATTCTAGTTAGGGACTTTGGATTTGGGAAGCAAAGCAAACCTGAAGGCATGATATACCTGGACTATAAAACCCTCTTTTTGACTCAGAATTAGAATTTCCAGTAGTCATGTGTGAATGTGAGAATTGGACTACAAAGAAAAGTGAGCGATGAAGAATTGATGCTTTTGAACTGTGGTGTTGGAGAAGACTCTTGAGAGTCCCTTGGACTGCAAGGAGATCCAACCAGTCCATTCTAAAGGAAGTCAGTCCTGAATATTCATTGTAAAGATTGATGCTGAAGCTGAAACTCCAATACTTTAGCCACCTGATAGTGAAGAACTGACTCATTTGAAAAGACCCTGATGCTGGGAAAGACTGAAGGCAGGAGGAGAAGGAGATGACAGAGGATGAGATGGTTGGATGGCATCACCAATGTGATGGACATGAGTTTGAGTAGGCTACAGGAGTTGGTGATGGACAGGGAAGCCTGGCATGCTGCAGTCCACGAGGTCACAAAGAGTCAGACGTGACTGAGCAACTGAACTGAACTGAGGTAGAATTTCAAGTGTCTTTTTCACTGTAATATCAAATACTGTAATGCCCTTAAGTTAGTTGCTAATAACAATTAATTCCATTTATTGAATGTTTATTATATGCTAGGAATAGATGAATTACCTTTATATAGATTTAATTTAAATCTTTTAAAAATTCAAAAACAAGAAAGCTTAAAATGTATACTATTTTTATTTTATCGTACATCTAGGTAATACAAATCAGTGTTGGGTCAGAGTGATGGATTTTTCCAACTACAAAATTATATTCTTGACCCATTTGACTATTTCACATCTGTATATAAAAATGCCAAAAGGTAGTTGTGGAGTAGTTGGCAGTAAGCTACATGGTACAAATAAAGACATAAATAAGAAGCTATCTGAGAGCTAAAATCCATAGGCCTATCCAGAAAGGTCTACAAATTCAACAAGTATAGCTTCTCAGGCCGCCATATGAGAAGTATGTGACACATCTTGTGTTCTTGGAGGAAGGGATTTATATATTAATAGGAAGGTAGTTAAGTGATAGCAAACATCTAACAAATTTATTGAATAGTAGTTGATTTAATACATAAGAGTCCTTTAGGTACACGTTGAAGAGCTGTTAGGAACTTATAATACTTGCTTTTTAGTATTATCACTGCATAATGTAATTTCTGGTTGACATCATTGCTTCCAATGCCAGTATTCTCCCAAGTCCTTTTTTTTCCTCTATATTGTTTTTCCTATTTCCACCAACAGATTAGAACTCAGTTCTCTGCATCTACCGCCATGTCCTGAAATTATAATTCTTACTTCTTTCAACCTGTCACTTTCAATAACCACAGGGGGAAAAAAGTACTATACGAGCCAGTTGGTTCCATTTAGTATTGTAAGGGAAAAGTATCTGTTTTTTGGATTAAATCATGCTTTAAAACCACACCTATTTAGTTGACAGGAAGAAAAATATATATATAATTTACATGTTTTAGTTATTCCTGTTTTAGTGGACTTCAGAGCTTTAATTCACCCTAGGTTTACCCTTGGAAAAAATACTGAGAATTTCTATTTGTTGGTTCTCTGCCAGCTGTTTTCTCTGAGACTGGCAGCATGATGTTTGCCAAAGTCACAATTACTTATGCCAATCCCCATTAAAGCCTAAATGCTGTTTGCCCCATACACTTGTTTTTCTGACATAAAATTAGTTGTAATAAACACTCATCAAAACCCTAAGTTAATTCAGAAGATATTTTTTAATGTTATAACCAAATGAAGTTTGTTGTAGGAATGGAATAATTACACAAAACATAAAGTATATTTCAATCACTTGTTCTGTGCCTTGTCAGTAATGGTACTGTGACACAATATGGAGAAATTTACCACATGGCCTATGGTCTTGAGAAGCTTCTAGTTTCATAGTGGAAGGGAAAGGAGGTGGCGAAGCAAAGAAAATGTTTGCACAATAGCTACGGAATCAGATCAGGGTTTATGATTCAAAGAGAGACAGATTATAACTGTAAAATAAGTTGAGAAGGGGAAGAAGATATTGTGTATCATCAAAGGCTTCATGAAGTAGGTGCAAATGGGTAGAAACTTTGTACAATGAAACTCCATCCTCTTATAAAATGGTATAAAATTTTTAATTAGAACATAATCTACTGCTATGAGTTAAGTGCCAGAATGTTTCTAGCTTTTGTCAGAATGTGTCTACATGTGAGTATAATAAATCCACATGTATACACAGTTGTGTCTTATATATACCTTACAGTAATCTTTGTAGTCTGTGCTATGTTCATGTAATGAAATATATAGCATTAATGTCAGTCATAACAAAAGTGCTATCGATCTTATATATGTAACAGTCTCTTTTCTTCATAAAACAGGCACAAAACTTTTATCAGTAAGGAATTACAGGATGGGAAATAATGGGATACTAGGCATAAACAGTTCAACACACTGTGCTGTTAAAAAAATCATTTCCAAAGCATTCAGCTCTACTGTCTTCTTACAAACAGGAAACAAACAAAATGTGTGGTCAAATTGAGACAGAGTGGCAAATTGCTTTTTTCAAAAGTTTACACAAGTTTTTTTTTAATCCCTAGAATTTAATATTTATAGATACAAGTATAAATATGTGAGACTTACCTGGTGGCTCAGATGGTAAAGCGTCTGCCTGCAATACGGGAGACCCAGGTTCGATCCCTTGATTGGGAAGATCTCCTCGAGAAGGAAATGGCAACCCACTCCAGTATTCCTGCCTGGAGAATCCCAGAGACAGAGGAGCCTGGTAGGCTGCAGTCCATGGGATCGCAAAGAGTCAGACACAACTGAGCGACTTCACTTGACTTCACTTCATGAAGATATAAGCTATATGCCAGTGAGAGGAAGATTTTATTCCTTCTAATTTCTTGAATCATGAATTTTTAAATTTTTAGCAAGTAATATTTTACAAGAAAATATTTATTTGAACAAAAAAAGATGAATGAGGAGCTGCCTCCATATAGAACACCAGTTTTACACTAAGCTGGTATTTGAGGTGAAGTCGGTCAGTCGTGTCCGACTCTTTGCGACCCCGTGGACTGTAACCTACTCGGCTTCTCTGTCCATGGGATTGTCCAGGCAAGAATACTGGAGTGGATTGCCATTTCACAATTAATATTTAAAATCACATCCTAAAAAATCTTACATAGATTTCACCTAGAGTGCTAAGCATGTCAAGGTTCAAAAGGTATAAATCCTAATGCTTTCTACATGTTCATTTTCTTTACATTGTAATTGAAAATAAATTGGGAGAAAAAGGCTAGGAGTATATACTAAAAAGTATTTCTAAACAACATTACTTTTATATAGATCAAAGTAGACATTTCAAAAGTCCAGCAAACCAAAGCACTTAGAAGTATTTGGACATGTCCATGAGTTTTTAAGTGTCAGTTTAATTTGACTTTTATAAGAAAAGACAGCACACCTAGGAGGATAAAAATGAAGGTAAACATAAATACTAAATAAAATAAATGTATAAAGAAAATTATTTAGTTTTGAGTTAATGTTCTTAAGGTCATTAAAGATCTTTAGTGCTATAAAATAAAACCCAAGTATCTGGTAGACTAGAAGGTGAATATAAGAAATTTCAAACTTTGTTTTAAGGGCGCTTAATTTTTTGTTTTGTTTCATGGTGTTGTTTGTTTTAAGAAAAATTAAACACTGGTTTTTAAAAAGTCAAATTTTCTGAGTTTAATTTTATTAGATTGTTGTTTGTCATTATATACTCACAGCATCAGCATAAATAACAAATAATTTCTTACTAAAACTAAAAAAATTAAAGTAGAACTCTGTCATTAGAGCATTTTCCAGCTGTAAGATTACTGAAGATAATAGTCTCAATTTTTCCATTAGCACTTGATAGCAGCATGTTTAATGGGATTAATTTTACAAAATTGCTCTGATAAACATAAACACAAAATTTAAGTGTTTTATCTTGAAACAAGTGCCAACAAATAGCAAGTTAAAGGTTTCAGCAACAGATGGCTCTTGAAAATATAATATTTTTCCATCTGTAAATGATATGATATAGTTTTTAAAAACCTCATATTTCTAGGTTATTAGTAAAATTATCATTTCTTTACATACATTTACAGAGAAAATTGTCTGTATGAGTAACTTTTAATTTTGATCAGGAAATTAAGACAACTATATTTGCGTTTTTAGAAAGCTAATTTGTTAAGGAAATTTCTTTAACAAACAGCTAAAGAAAAATTTTCCTTGAGAAAAAATATTATTTTTTTAAATGTAACACTATTTAGGAATATTGAGATCTGTGTTTTAGAATAGGTGTAGTATTATTTGTACTAGTGCTTATTGCCATGAAACATTATCTATATGATCCTTTAAAATGATTTTTGCTTCACATTAAAAAGAACAAAATGCTCATATTTCTACCTATTGAATACATATTATAGAAGTAAGTTGCAGATGCTTTTTATTTCTTGGTTCATCATTTGAATTAAATTTTGGAAAGTTTTATGACTGAATATTTTACTACCAAGCATATGCATTTAAAAGTGAAACACCAGATTTTGGACTTAAAATTAGAATTCTCAGTCTAGTATTTGCTTATATGTTTATTCAATAAACACAGAAGACATCAAGATGAATGTTATTTTCCATGTGAATAAAGACTTCAAGTCCCATAAGAGAGTCAGTCAAACAAACAGATAATTTGAAATATTGTAGAAACAAAGAGGAATGCTCACTTTTCAAAAAAATAATAATTGAAGGAAAGCATAAAGATTAATTTCATGAAAGGAGCCAGGAAGGGGAAGTCATCAGAATACCAGTCAGTTTAATGGCAACATGACACCATAATTCTAAATAAGGTTAAAAAACTAACTTTTAACAAATAAAGTTAATTGAGAAACTGTTAACATGTAAAAGAGTTTCATATTTACTGTTTTGTTCTGGCTGCATGAGTAATAGTTTATACAATTCAGAGCACAATATTTACAAAAGACACTGAGGACCCAAACCGTATTTGAGAGAGAACAGGACAATAATAATAGAAACCACTTATGAGAAGTGTTTGAGGAAACTGAACAAACGAGATACATTTATGTCAGGTATCAGAGTAAGGGTTACTCTAAGGAGAAGTCGTTTCCATAAAGAGAAATAAATAAGAAGATACATTGGGAGGCAAATTTTTACTTAATAACTGTAAGGAAAATATGATAAATTATTTGATCCATCTAACAACACGATCTTGTTGTACATGGTATTAAAGCATGTGTCCTTGGGATTATTCAAGTAGGTATCCAATGAAAGAAGTAGTACTACCGGTGGCAGATTGGTAATAATATAATAGTGGTAGTAATAGTAATAGTAATGAAGGCAAGCCTTTGTTTGAAAGCTTGTTATGTATTCCCTATTTACATGCATTTTCCTAGTTACATATTAATTATTTCTGTCTCAGAAAAGGGAAAGTGAAGCAAGGACCTATTGATCTGTGGCCAAGACCTCATATCCAGTAAGTGCTGTGTGGGCTCAGAAAGCTAATTCAGATCTAGTTCCTTTTCCTTAACACCTATGACTTAGGAAATATTTTTACCAAGGTAGCCCTAATGTAGTAGAGATTCAAGCTTATACTGGGTTGGCCAAAATGGTCCTTAGGCTTTTTCTGCAATATCTTACCGAAAAACCCGAACAAACTTTTTGGTCAACTCAATACTATGTGGAGATCTCTGGGAATGAAACGTGCTACCACCTGCTGTAAAACCAACATTTAATTTTCTATGTTTTATTTTAAAGTTTAGTGAAACATGTGTCTGTTGGAAATTTGTCCACTTTGATTTTGACATTAAAACTTTAAAATATTTCTCATAAAATTGTGAGAAAAAGAATTCTCCAGTTCAATTTTATGAAGATATGAAGAGCAGGATTGGCATTAATGAGACAGCAGATTCTGTCCCTCCAGCTAATGTTATTCTTCTGCAAATCCACTGTAACTACCTACCCTCTACAGACCCTGCAAAAGTAAGATTACTATTTTTGAATGATCAAAGGTAGACATTTATAGTCCATATTATATAAACAGGCATAACCATTAGACAAGAGCTTTGGGGTCAGTCATCTTGGCAGTGTTCTTGCACCTCTGTGTCCCATATAAAAAGGGATTGAGTCCTCATCCACAACCGATCAGCCCCTTCTCTCTGCCTCTCACCCCCAAGGGTTCTACAGACTTTTCAGGGTCTCTATCCCTCCGTCTGTCTTCATATTGGAGCATTCCAAATCCAAGAAGATGAAAATAAACAGATCCTATTTTAAAACATATTAATATGGCTGGATTCTGTTTTCATCATGACTGTTTTCATTTTGAATGATGTTTGCTTATTTAAGAACACTTAGGAGAGGAACATTTCTAACTCCTAGCATAATACTATTTATTATAATATTAAAGTACTCTTTCTGACTTCTGTTAGTACTCCATGATATACTTTTCTCTACATTGCTTGTGTGTATGTCTGTGTGTGTATGTATGTGTATATATATAGGAGCTGCAAATTTTTAAATTTACTTTCCTAAATACTGTGTGATATTAATTCTCTAGGGATGTACTCAGGTTCAAGTGCTGTTTTTGGTTTATTTGTCCTTGTGATGCAAAGCAATATGCTGCAATGAATACTGCAGAGAAAATGTGTGCTTTGTAAAGGTGCATATTTATAAGAGGACATATAAGAAATATTTAAATTCTACTTTTTAACTTCAGGTTATAAATGTGTTTGTTGTTGTTCAGTTGCTAAGGCATGTCCAACTCTTTGTGACCTCATGGTCTGCAGCATGCCAGGCTTCCCTGTCCTTCACCATCTCCTGGAGTTTGCTCACACTTATGTCCATTGAGTCAGTGATGCCATCCAACCATCTCAACTTTTCCACCCCCGTCTCCTCCTGCCCACAATCTTTCCCAGCATCAGGGTCTTTTCCAATGAGTTTGCTCTTCACATTATGTGGCCAGAGTATTTGGAGCTTCAGCTTCAGTCCTTTCAGTGAATATTTGGTATTGGTTTTCTTTGGATTGACTAGTTTGATCCGCTCAGTAGTCTTCTCCAGCACCATAGTTTGAAATCATCAATTCTTTGGTAGTTAGCCTTCTTTATGGTCCAACTCTCACAACCATACATGACTACTGGAAATAACATACCTTTAACTAGGATGGACCTTTGTCAGAAAGGTGATGTCTGTTTTTTAATATACTGTCTAGGTTTGTCAGGGCTTTTCCTTCAAGGAGCAGATGTCTTTTACTTTCATGGCTGCAGTCACCATCCACAGTGATTTCAGAGGCAAAGAAAATAAAGTCTGTCACTGTTTCCATGTTTTCCCCATCTATTTGCCATGTAGTGATGGGAATGGATGCCATGAACTTAGTTTTTTGAATGTTGAATTTCAAGCCAGCTTTTTCACTCTCCTCTTTCAACTTCATCAATCTTGATTCCAGCTTGAGATTCATCCAGCCCAGCATTTTGCATGATATACTCAGCATAAAAGTTAAATAAGCAGACTGACAATATACAGCCTTGACAGGTTCCTTTCTCAATTTTCAACCAGTCCATTGTTCCATCTCTAGTTCTAGCTGTTGCTTCTTGACCTGCATACAGGTTTCTCAGGAGGCAGGTAAGATCGTGTGGTATTCCCAACACTTTTAAGAATTTTCCACAGTTTATGTGATCCACACAGGCAAAGGCTTTAGGATAGTCAATGAAGCAGAGCTTCAGTTCAGTTCAGTTTCTCAGTCGTGTCAGACTCTTTGTGACCCCATGGACTGCAGCATGCCAGGCTCCCCTGTCCATCACCAGCTTCTGGACCTTACTCAAATTCATGTCCATTGAGTCGGTGATGCCATCAAGCCATCTCATCCTCTGTTGTCCCCCTCTCCTCCTGCCTTCAATCTTTCCAAGCATCAGGGTCTTTTCAAATGAGTCAGTTATTTGCATCAGGTGGCCAAAGTATTGGAGTTTCAATTTCAACATCAGTCCTTCCAATGAATATTCAGGCCTGATTTCCTTCAGGATGGACTGGTTGGAGCTCTTTGCAGTCCAAGGGACTCTCAAGAGTCTTCTCCAACACCACAGTTCAAAAGCTTCAATTTTTTGGCACTCAATTTTCTTCACAGTCCAATTATCACATCCATTCATGACCACTGGAAAAACCAGAGCTTTGACTAGATGGACATTTGTTAGCAAAGTGATGTCTCTGCTTTTGAATATGCTATCTAGGTTAGTCATAACTTTCCTTTCAAGGAGCAAGTGTCTTTGAAATTCATGGCTGCAAGACACCATCTGCAGATATTTTGGAGGCCAAAAAAAATAGTCTCTCACTATTTCCATTGTTTCCCCATCTATTTGCCATGAAGTGATGGGACCAGATGCCATGATATTAGTTTTAAGAATGTTGAGTTTTAAGCCAACTTTTTCCACTCTCCTTTTTCATTTATATCAAGAGGCTCTTTATTTCTTCTTTGCTTTCTGGCATAAGTTTGTTGTCATCTGAATATCTGAGATTATTGATATTTCTCCCAACAGTCTTGATTCCCTCTTGTGCTTCTTCCAGCCCAGCATTTCTCCTATGTACTCTCCATATAAGTTAAATAAGAAGGGTATCATAATACAGCCTTGATGTACTCCTTTCCCAATTTGGAACCAGTCTGTTGTTCCATGTCCAGTTCTAACTGTTGCTTCTTAACCTGCATACAGATTTCTCAGGAGGCAGGTAAGGTGGTCTGGTATTTCCATCTTTTTAGAATTTTCCACAGTTTGTTCTGATCCGCAGAGTCAAAGGCTTTGGCCTAGTCAATAAAGCAGAAGTACATGTTTTTCTAGACTTCTCTCACTTTTTGATGATCCAGAGGATGTTGGCAATTTGATCTCTGGTTCCTCTGCCTTTTCTAAGTCTAGCTTGTACAACTGGAATTTCTCAGTTCACATAATGCTTGAGCGAACCCTAAAAGATTTTGAGCATTTCCTGGCTAGCAAGGGAAATGAGCACAATGGTACTGTAGTTTGAACATTTTTGGCAATTTTCTTTCTTTGGGATTGGAATGAAACTTATCTGTCCAGTCCCGGTGCCTCTACTGAGTTTTCCAAATTTGCTGGCATATTGGAAGCAGTACTTTCACAGCATCATCTTTTAGGATTCGAAACAGCTCAGCTGGAATTCCATTACTTCCACTAGCTTTGTTTGTAGTAATGCTTCTTAAGGCCTGTTTGACTTCACACTCCAGGATGTCTGGCTCTAGGTGAGTGACCACCATAGTGGTTTTGTGGGTCATTAAAACTGTTTTGGTACAGTTCTTCTGTGTATTCTTGCCATCTCTTCTTAATCTCTTCTGCTTCCGTCAAGTCCTTATTATTTCTGTCCTTTATTGCACCCATCTTTGCATGAAACGTTCCCTTGGTATCTCTAATTTTCTTGAGGATATCTTTAGTCTTTCCCATTCTATTTTCCTCTATCTTTGCATTGCTCACTTAAGAAGGCTTTCTTATCTCTCCTTGCTATTCTTTGGAATTCTACATTCAGTTAGGTATATTTTTCCCTTTCTCCTTTGTTTTTTGCTTCTCTTTCCTTTTTTTTTTTTTTAACTTTACTTTACTTTACAGTACTGTATTGGATTTGGCATACATTGACATGAATCCACCATGGGTGTACATGAACTCCCAAACATGAATCCCCCCCTCCCACCTCCCACCCCACATCATCCCTCTGGATCATCCCCATGCACCAGCCCCAAGCATCCTGCATCAAACATAGACTGGCAATTCGTTTCTTACATGATAGTATACATATTTCAATGCTATTCTCCCAAATCATATCACCCTCTCCCCCTCCCTCTCCCTCTCCCTCAGAGTCCAAAAGTCTGCTCTACACATCTGTGTCTCTTTTGCTGTCTTGCATACAGGGTCCTCATTACCATCTTTCTAAATTCCATATATATGTGTTAGTATACTGTATTGGTGTTTTTCTTTCTGGCTTACTTCACTGTGTATAATTGGTTCCAGTTTCATCCATCTTATTAGAACTGATTCAAATGTATTCTTTTTAATGGCTGAGTAATACTCCATTGTGTATATATACCACAGCTTTCTTATCCATTCATCCGCTGATGGACATCTAGGTTGTTTCCATGTCCTGGCTATTATAAACAGTGCTGCGATGAACATTGGGGTACATGTGTCTCTTTCTATTCTGGTTTCCTCGGTGTGTGTGCCCAGCAGTGGGATTGCTGGGTCATAAGGCAGTTCTATTTGCAATTTCTTAAGGAATCTCCACACTGTTCTCCATAGTGGCTGTAATATTTGTTCTTTGTGTTTGATCTTTGTTAATTTGATTAATATGTGTTTCGCCTTGTGTGTATCCTGTTTGGTACTGTCTGGGTTTCTTGGACTTGGGTGACTATTTCCTTCCCCATTTTAGGGAAGTTTTCAACTATTATCTCCTCACATATTTTCTCATGGCCTTTCTTTTTGTCTTCTGGGACTCCTATGGTTCGTATGTTGGGGAGTTTTACATTCTCCCCGAGGTCTCTGAGGTTGTCCTCATTTCTTTTAATTCTTTTCTCTTTTTTCCTTTCTGCTTAATTTATTTCTACCATTCTATCTTCTACCTCACTTATCCTATCTTCTGCCTCTGTTATTCTACTGTTCGTTCCCTCTAGAGTGTTTTTTTTTTCTCATTTATTGCATTATTCATTATATATATTGACTCTTTTTTATTTCTTCTAGGTCCTTGTCAAACATTTCTTGCATCTTCTCAATCCTTGTCTCCAGGCTATTTATCTGTAACTCCATTTTGTTTTCAAGATTTTGGATCATTTTCACTATCATTATTCTGAATTCTTTATCAGGTAGATTTCCTATCTCTTCCTCTTTTGTTTGGTTTGGTGGGCATTTATCCTGTTCCTTTACCTGGTGAGTATTTCTCTCCCTTTCCATCTTGTTTATATTGCTGTGTTTGGGGTGGCCTTTCCGTGTTCTGGCAGTTTGTGGTTCCTCTGTATTGTGGAAGTTCTTCACTATGGGTAGGGTTGGATGGGCTACTTGTCAAGGTATCCTGGTTAGGGAAGCTTGTGTCGGTGTTCTGGTGGGTGGATTTCTTCTCTCTGGAGTGCAGTGAGGTGTCCAGTAGTGAGTTTTGAGATATCAGTGGGCTTGGTGTGACTTTGGGCAGCCTGTATATTGAAGCTCAGGGCCATGTTCCTGTGTTGCTATAGAATTTGCCTGATATGTCTTGCTCTGGAACTTGTTGGCTCTTGGGTGGTGCTTGGTTTCAGTGAAGGTATGGAGGCTTTTGATGAGCTCTTATTGATTAATGTTCCCTGGAGTCAGGAGTTCTCTGGTGTTCTCAGGTTTTGGACTTAAGCCTCCTGCCTCTTGTTTTCAGTCTGATTTTTACAGTAGCCTCAAGACTTCTCCATTACATCGCTGGCTCATTACAAAAAGTATAACTCAGGAACAGCACCTGGGAGAGGTGCACAGAACAGGGTCTGAGAAGAAAGAACTCTTTCCAGGCTGCCATTGTCCTCCTAGCATCTTTACTCTTATGTGTATAATCCAGCAAATGAGAATTAAAAGTTCAGATTAAATAATGCAGGGCTAACTGTAAGTAATTAGAGATGCTACTTTAAGCCCATTAACTAAAAGATCTAGTGAAAGAACAGATTCTTCTATAGAAAAGGAAATAAGGGATCTAATTATCAGGTGCATTTGTTTTTTGTTTTTTTTTAATATGTTGTTGTCATTATAGTGTTATCTTCTGCAAGTCTGCATTGAAATTTTGAATCTTTTATTTATGAAGTGTCTCTTGGCATGCCAAATGGTAGTAACAATTTCATTAACAATTTTAGGCTCCAGGTTCTTGGAGCCTAAATTTGTCCATATGATAGACATACAATTGTTACACTGGAATAAACAATAATGCAGATAGAGAATGAGGATCTAATTCTCCTACTGCAGTAGATTATAACACAGCTGACCTAAGTTCCTATAACAGGAACATAGCTTTGGTTCATACAGTGAAGTCGGTTTAGTACAGCTGAGCTATCATCATGGCATCTTTTCCCATCACTTCATGGTCAATAGATGGGAAAAAATGGAAACAGTGACAGACTTTATTTTCTTGGGCTCCGAAATCACTATGGATAATGACTGCAGCCATGAAATTAAAAGGCACCTGCTCCTTGAAAGGAAAGCTATGACAAACTTATATAGAGTATTAAAAAATGACAAAGGTCCATAATGTCAAAGTTATGGCTTTTCCAGTAGTCGAGTTGGACCATAAAGAAGGCTGAGTGCTGAAGCATTGGTGCTTTTGAACTGTAGTGCTGGAGAAGTCTTGAGAGTCTTTGGACAGCAGAGAGATCAAACCAATCAATCCTAAAGGAAATCAGGCCTGAATATTCATTAGAAGGACTGGTGATAAAGCTGAAGCTCTAATAATTTGGCCACCTGCTGTGAAGAGCTGACTCATTGGAAAAGACCCTGATGCTGGGAAAGATTGAGGGCTGGAGAAGGGGGCAACAGAAGACGAAATGGTTGGATGGCATCATCAGCTCAATGGACATGAGTTTGAGCAACCTCTGGGAGACAGTGAAGGAGAGGGAGGCCTGGCATGCTGCAGTCCATGGGGTTGCAGAGTCGGACTTGACTGAGTCACTGAATGATAACCAATGACCTATGAAGCTATAGACCTTACAGTGAGATATATTATAACACAGTTGATATATAGAGTGGAAATCCTGATACTGGTCCACAAAATATTGGATCTAGACTCGATGGACGTGAGTCTGAGTGAACTCCGGGAGATGGTGATGGACAGGGAGGCCTGGCGTGCTGCGATTCATGGGGTTGCAAAGAATCGGACACGACTGAGCGACTGAACTGAACTGAAAGCTAGAATCTTTGCACTGAACCTTACAATAAATATGAAAGTATTGGACATTGTGTGAAAAAATATAAGCAGGCCTATGAGATAGTGGGATCCATGTATAAGGACTGATAAAATTCAAAACATATTACTCAGGATTCTCTGGAAAGACAGCACCAATAGAATATATGAGAAGATTTATTATGGGGATTAGGTCATATAAGCACAGAAGCAAAAAAGTCCTATGGTCCACCATTTGCCAGCTGGATAACCAAGAAAGTCTGTAGTATAATTCAGCCTGTGTCTAATGGCATGAGAATCAGAGGAATAATGGTTCAGTCCCAATCTCAATCCAAAGCCCAAGAACCAGGAGCAACCATGTTCAAAGACAGAAGATGGATAACTGAGTTTAAGCAGAGAAACATAATTCACCCTTTCTCCCCCTTTTTGTTCTGTTTGAACCTGCAGTGGATTGGATGACACACCCTCATGTTGGGAACATCATCTGACTTACTCAGATCAAAAATTCAAATGCTGAACTCTTCTAAAAATGTCATCAGACACACCCAGAAATATTTTACCAGCTATCTGAGTATCCCTTAGCTCAGCCAAGCTGACAGATAAATTTAACTATCATAGAAAATAAATTAGAATTTTATCAACTCATATTGGGGAAGAGGAGGAAGGAATGGAGATTGGAAATTTGGCAGGTATCAGGGTCAAGATTTCTAAGAGAAGGTAAATTACTACTTAAATCTTAATAGAGGGCTTCATCTGCTTCTTCTGGATCTGCTGTGCTGTGTAACTGAAAACTAGGAATGAAATTAATGTGAAAAGAACCAAGTCTAGGCTGCCCTGGTTCATGGTTTGTTGCAACTTTCCTGGCTAATCAAAGAACACTGGGTCTGATCAATAGCCTGTGACCACTTCATACTTTTATTCCACTGTTGCTCTTGTGTCCCTAGATTCCAGTTTCTTTGTTTCTGTCATTTGAAACTAGTTTTGACCAATGAAATTCTGCTCCCTTTTCAGACATCTACTGCTGTAACTGCCTGAGACAGTCTAGCCTGGATGGGAAAACTTTAAGAGCCCCTGCATTGGAAGGTCTAAGAATGTAAGGACTATCACCTGCCCCGGTGTTCTGACTTGTGGAAACATTAGTGCTAGCATTAGATTTATCCCTATTAGGGTACTACCTGGAGTGATAATAAAGTCCACCGACAGAAGCAGGAACATCTGAAATGAACATTAGACTAGTCCATCACTGGTGAGCTGGGCCTCCTGGTCTAGCCAAACCAGCAAAATGAAGAGCAGCTGTACATAACAGTGAGCTAACACCCCTCCCCCACTAATGAGCAGGTAAGAAAGACAGATTATGAGCAGCATGAGCATACATCAGAAGAGCAAGGAAGCAATCATCTTATGTGTAGAGTGATCATGACATTGTGGTACACTGGGCAGATCAAACCATTCAAACAATCATGCTTTCAGGCAAGGTACAGATAAGGTTCAAAGATCAGAATAAGTTTCTTCCCAGATGACTACAGATGCCTTAGCAAACAGGTCTCATCTCTTAAGAATCCACTAGCGTGAAGAATAGGGAATTATCTTTTGACGTGAATAATCCCCTTTTGACCCCAAGAGCAACTCTCTCTAGGACGGCCCAAGAGAACAGAAGTTCCTATCCCTGAAAGTTTGCTTAATAAATGCTAACACAAGTTCAAGTATAACCAAAATATTCATGGGCAAAGGTAAACATAGATTGACAGAGCAGTCATGAGAGGGTAAATACAAAACCTGAAAAAGAATATAGATGTGAAAATAAAATAACTGATTTTTGAGCTGTTAGCAAGTGCAAGGCACTGTGCAAAACATAAAGCACATCATTCAACTCTAAAATAATTCTGCAGAGTAAGTGATATTATTATCCTCCTTGTACTGAGAAAGAAAGGCATGCTCAGAGAGTTTAAGTAATTTACCTACAGTCACACAGAATTTTGGTTTTGTATTGCGTCAGCTTAGTTATCCTGGGCCTACATTTCCCAGAATTCCTTTCTACATATGGCTTCAGGTTAAGGTTGTCCACAAGAAACATTAACCAGAATTTTGGCAACAGAGTGAATCACCAGCCACTTTACTTTGTTTAGAGAGAGATGCAGAGTGTTTCTGTTTGTCCTGTCTGAATCCAAGTCTTTCTCCTGACTGGTGTCCAACAGCAACTCCAGGCCTATCACCAGATGCTTTCACTGAAATCTCACAGAAGCATTTCCCACAACGAGTCAAGAATCTTCCTAGTCTTCCACACCAACCCCTTCACAGGCTCCTCCAAGCAGCTAGACATGCCTAGCTTCTCATGGGTCCCAACTGACCCACCTGCCCCACAGTGGTTCACCTCTACCAGTGACTCTGATCCTTTTGAACCTTTTATTTCTCAGATCCACTCACCACTGGATAAGATACACTTCCTATTACCTAATATTTATGGTGGTTCTATGTCTATAATTAAGCAGTAATTACACAGTTATCAAGTGATGGAGCCAGGATTCTAATATGGAGCCATGTGATTGATTGGGCTCCAGAACCACCCACTGGTGGTTACCATGCAGCTATCTAAGGCAATATTAGACTATTTTGTTAGAATTCTTTGTCATTTTGCTAGGAAGGAAAAAGAATTTGCAGCAATTTTCTCCCAGGAATAGCTCATTATATATGAAGAGTCCTGATGTTTCCTATAAACCAAAGGGTAGGTGCATGTTGGTGTATGTGTATTAGTTGCTCAATTGTGTCTGACTCCTTCACAGTCCCATGGGCTGTAGCCCACCAGGCTCCCCTCTCCATGGGATTCTCTGGACAAGAACACTGACATGGGTTAACATTTACTTTTCCATGTGCATATTGGTAAGTAAAGATATAAAATGTACAAATGAGAGGCCATTGGTGAACTGCAACTTATAATTAAAACCCTCCTAAATGGAACTGTTGTGCCTATAGAAGAGTTAGAATATATGATTCTATTCATATAAATCAAGCTTCTTTGGCCCCAAAGGATTCATAAAAGTTTCATTCCTCTAGTTATAATGTCTAGTGCTGCTATACACAGAGAATTCTACTGTGCATTTTGAACTCCTTAGAGTACTAAAACCTGGTGGATTCTGGTAGGCAGAAGGGATATAGGATTTGCTCATCATTTGCAGAAGGCCTACATTCTCTCCCATTCACAATCATTTTTATGACCATCAAAGCTTATTTTTCTGAAGACATTGCATTTTTCACATCCATTGCCCTCTTTCCTGGATCTGAAACATAAAGAGCTGTAAGTCCTCCTGTGTTCTAGGAATATACCCTCCCTGACAATTGTGTTCTTAAGCACACATTTTTGGTAATTTTCTTCATCCCTAAAAATATCAAAGCCATAAACATTATTTTTTTAAAAAGACAGAAATAGCCAACTGTACTACTTTTTCACTCAAGCATAGGTGTTACTAGAGGAAATATAAAAAACAAGAAAAAGCCCTGAGGATATGGTGCAAGATAGCATTCAGTCAAACACTTACTTAAATCTAGAATATTTTGATTTGAGAAATATTGGACCCTCCCTCACTCATCTTCTTAGGGTCTGAATTCTTTTGTTGAAGATGTCTGGCCAGCTATATTCAGAGTCAGAATCATCCAAGTGAACAACTGATGGAGACAGAGTTTTTGCATCCATAACATAAAGCCTATCTGAGGTACCCAGACAAGAACAATTAGTATAAAGCTGGCTGTTCTGGGTTTTGAGACCTTTAAGGTCCATCACTGAAACTTTCACATTTTTAATGGTAACAACAGCTATCACTTATGGAGTTTCCCAGTCATTTGCGAGACACTCAGTTTGGGCTAGAAATTAGAACTGTACACAGCTTGAGTATTGAAAAATGGATATGTGCTCAGCTTAACAAAATACCTGTAAGAATATTTTCCCATCATCTCTTCCCAAGGATGTGACCATCCCAAAAGACAGACATTGCCATGGATATTTTCTCCACTTTACAGGTGAGCGTGACTCCCCTGGTGGCTCAGATGGTAAAGGGTTTGCCTGCAATGTGAGAGACCTGGGTTCAATCCCTGGGTCGGGAAGATCCCCTGGAGAAGGAAATGGCAACCCACTCTGGTATTCTTGCCTGGAGAATCCCATGGATGGAGGAGCCTAGTAGGCTACAGTCCATGGGGTCACAAAGAGTCGAACACGACTGAGCGACTTCACTTGCAGGTGAGGAAACTGAAACTGAGGCTCAGAGACACTTACCTGGCTAACTGTCAGTCAGGGCACCGAAGCTCAGGAACAGAGATTTGTCTCGGTGCCTGCCTCTCTGACTACATATTCTACGCCCTTTCCATACTTCTCCACTGTGCACTTAGAAACGCTTACGGATTTGAGTTCTCAAAGATTTAGGCATCAGATAAGACACATTATTTTAAAATTAAAATTTGCAAGCTGTTTTTAGCTTCAATTAATATCCTATGTCCTGTCGAAGATTCTAATATTCTAAGATGCAGAGAAAAAAATAGCTCTTTAGCTTAAGAAACCTTTAAAAGAAAATATTTAGACACAAGTTTAAACACACAAATGCTACAATGATAATAAACTTATTAAGGAATTATTTGTGCAAACAGTATCATGTTTTCTTTGCTTTTCAAAACTCCCTTGCTTAATTGCCTGATGTGGTACCCTATGGTTAACTGTCCTATTTATTCATATTTTTTCATTTCAAATCATGATATAGTAAGTTAGCTTTTTAAAATTTAATTATGTATTTGGCTGTGTCGGGTCTCAGTTGCAGCACCCAGGATCTTCATGGGGGCACTCGGGCTTCTCCTTAATTGTGGCACTCAGTCTCCACAGTGTGCAGGTTTAGTTGCCCCACAACATATAGGATATTAGTAACCGGCCCAGGGATTGAACCCGAGTTCCCTGCTTTGAAGAGCAGTTTCTTAACCACTGGATTAGCAGGGAAGTTCCAACCATCCTGTTTAGACTAGATGCTCCAGTGAAAATCATGACAATACTGGTGGCTGAGACGGCAAAACGTCTGCCTACAATGCGGGAGACCCAGGTTCAATCCCTGGGTTGGGGAGATCTCCTGGAGAAGGAAATGGCACCCCACTCCAGTATCTTTGCCTAGAAAATCCCATGGACAGAGGAGCCTGGTAGGCTACAGTCCATGGGGTCGCAAAGAGTCAGACATGACTGAGCAATTTCACTTTCATTTTTGACTTCACTTAGAGACAAATAATAAAATTCTCATGAATATTTAAGATAGAATTTTTATAAAACATAGTATGAAGAAAATGAAGATCATTTAACTGCAGTTTGATAAAGCAATATTTTCTATCATTTAAAAAACTGATCAGGGACTTGCAAAGGCATACCACAGATGTTATTAGTCATATACCAACAGTAAAATGAAAAGCAGAAAATAAACATTACAGTATTCTGCAAAAAAAAAAATGATGAGAAGCTTTGAAATACAGAATTTATAACAGGACATAGATCAGTGAGCTATGAGATATTTTTACTGTAACCACTATGTGTTATCTCTGTATCCCCATATATATGATAAGTAGTTCATAAATATTTGAAAAATAAAATAAATGGGATTTATAAAGATAAAGAAGTTGTGACATCTTGGAGATAAGGAGACATTTAAGGTTCAAAAACTACATTCACCATATAAACAAAGTAGAGCATTAGAAATATTTCAGTTCCTTATTTGGGTCGTCAGAAGGTAGGATACCATGATGGGTATAAAGAGATTAAAACTTTGAAGTTGTAAAGACCTGGATTCAACTCCTAGCACCACCACTGGCTAATGTAAGATTTTAGATAAGTTACTAAGCCTTTACTTCATCATATGTAAAATGAGAAAATATGACCACCCAACACTGGCCTCCTCAATATCTAAGAACTGTGTTCACTGCCTTTGGAAACCTACCAACTTGATTTTTTTGGAAAAATAATTACACAGGACTACCTTATTATTCCTGGAAATTAAACTCTGATTAAAAGTAGGACAGCAAGACTTCCCTGGCAGTCCAACGGTTAAGACTTTGACTTCCAATGCAGAGGATGCAGGTTCAATCCTTGGTCAAGAAAGCTAAGATCCCACATGTCTTATGCCCAAAAATTAAAACATAAAACAGAAGCAATGTTATAACAAATTCAATAAAAGTTTTAAAATGGTCCACATCAAAAAAAACTTTAAAAAAATAAATAAAAATTTAAAACCAGAAATAGGCAAATCATATTATATCACTCTGTGACTATCATACCAAGGAAGAGCCACTTGGCTTTGAAAGTATAAATAATATAAATGATTTTAAAAAACTTACTTTTCCTAGTTCCACTGAGTAGTAGTTTATAGGTCATTTCAATTTATTTTTCATCGCAACCATCTCCAATACAACAATGTCTCATTAAAGCCGATCCCATTTAACCTCAAATTTGGCATGACCTAGGTCTTAGACCTTAAGCAGTATAATCTTATTGTGAAACTTCTAGAAGGAACTAATTATATAGTAACTTTTCCCCCCCACCTATAAAATAGTTCCACCACAGAGACAGCAGACACAGAGTCTTATAGACATGGATTCAAGTCGTAGCACCACCACTGATTAAATGTAAGATTTTAGAGATATTATAAGCTTATTACTAAAAACAGAATTGATTCCCAAGGCATACAGCCACACCACTAACATCATACACAAAATAATTACCAGAAACACTAAACAACTGAGCTAAAAGTCTAAGGACATTTAGACAATTTAGGGGAAAGGATTTCTATAAATTTAGCAAAATATCTTCTTGCTTCTATTCGATCTATTGGAAAGACAGTGTTCCCTGCAGTATCCCAGAAAATAGTGGCTATAAACAAAGAGATGGGTTAGGTTGAAATTGGACTCCATGGAAATTCATTTAATGATGCTTCAAGTTATTTTCAGTAAATTGGCAAATGTGTGAGTTCCCTCAATCCTTTACAGGGAACCCAATCAAATAAGGAAATGTCAGTTTCTAGCCTTTCATTAGTAACTCACAGAAAGTCTTTTTAATAGAACACATACATCTGTGTGCTCAGTTGCTCAGGTGAGTCTGACTCTGCAGCCACTTGGACTGTAGCTCACCAGGCTCCTCTGTCCATGGAATTTTCTGGGTAAAAATATGGGAGTGGGTTGCCACTTTCTACTCCAGGGGATCTTCCCAACCCAGGGATCTGATTCACATCTCTTGCATCTCCTGCGTTGGCAGGCAGCTTCTTTACCACTAGCACCTCCTGGGAAGCCCCTAACAGAACATATTACATATTACTTCCAAATCTTTGCCTTACTGACAGATTTTCCTCCTGTTTTTTCCTTCTCATAACACTATCAATTAGCCCTTATAAAGCCAGATTATCCTTGGGCCTAAGCTACTCCCCAAAGAGAAAAGGACAGCCTGGGATGCTGCCAAGCAAGCCGCTAGGTGGTCCAGCTGACTCCAGGCTATTGATGATCCTGTGGCTGCCTCAACAACTCAATCAGAACCACAGAGTGCCTTAGAAAAGTTCATATGGGTTATGCATTGTGTACACAGCTCATGTGAGGAATTTCTAGACTTAGGTTTCTTGGGTTTGGATCCCAATCCTACTCCTCATTACCTGCTTGAAGTTGAATTAATTTTTTAACTTAGAGAATGCCTCCATTTACTCATCTATAAAATAAGAGGTTATAACACTATCACAAAGGTTGTTGTGAGAATTAGATGAGGTGATATTTTCCATGGCTTAGTGCCTGGTGCACTGTAAGTGTTCAACAAAGGTGAGATGGTTATAGAAGCAGTTGCTGTGTCTGGTGGTGCTGGTGCTGGTGATGGTAGTGGGAATTGTGGCCATGGTGGAAGTCATGGCAGCACTGGAGGTGATAATGGCAGGAACAGTTTATAGGAATACCTTATTGAAGTACTATGATGTATCATTAACTACAATGAAAAAAGCATCCATCTAGTCAGTTGGGTAAGGATCCAAAGCCCCACTCATTCAGCCTTTTAAAAACGCTAAGCGTTGTGTCACAAGACTTTTAAAAATACTAACTTCCTTGTGTCACAAGACTTAGTTAAGACTCTGTGCTTCTACTCCAGGGGGCACCAGTCCTACGTCTGGTAGAGGAACTAAGATCCTCCTTGCTATGGTGTGGTAAAAAACAAACAAACAAAACAACACACCAATCCTCCTCAAAAAAGCAAACAAGAAACATTAAGCATTCTAAACCTTCAATAATCTCAGACTTAGCAGTGGTCCTTACTTAATACTCCTCTTAGAAAATTAACCTATTTTTATTTTTTTGGCTGTACCACATGGCTTGTGGGATCTTACTTCCCTGATCAGGGACTAAACCCAGGGTCCAAAAGTGAAAGCACTGTCTTAACCACTGCACCACCAGAGAATTTCCTCAACGAATTTATTGATTGCCTATTATATGCCACATATTTTTAATGTATTATCAAATTTAATTTTTACTATGATCCAGCAAGGTATTATCTTCACTTTATAAATAAGGAAACTGAGGGTCAAAGAGGCTAAGTGATTTTCCCAGGGGCACAGTACTCCGATATGATAGGTAATTTGATTTCAAACCCAAAAACCCTTCCCATCAAGCTGCTACTCATAATCCTTAAGGTCCATAAGAGTGCCTAGGTATAGAGCTTGCTCTAAGAACTT
This sequence comes from Oreotragus oreotragus, assembly GCA_006410675.1. NCBI lineage: Eukaryota > Metazoa > Chordata > Mammalia > Artiodactyla > Bovidae > Oreotragus > Oreotragus oreotragus. Next base: position 129,530 of record SJYX01022902.1, read on the forward strand.
ACCAAATAAATACAATCTCTCTTCTCTAACTCCACATTGCCATCACTATGCAGGCTCATGGAGGACTTGGGGAATATCCAGATGGATCCAGTCAGCTCATTTTATTTTATATTTACTCTTTTTAAAAATCTTCCTTCCAAAGGAAAATATAAGCTGCATGAGGGCAGAGACCTGTCTCTTGCTCCCATCCGCAAGCTCACCACCTAGCCCAGTACATGACACATGCGTGTGTGCGTCCTCTGTTGCTTCAGTCATGTCCCTCTCTGTGTGACCTTATAGACTGTAGCCCGCCGGGGTCCTCTGTTCATGGGATTCTCCAGGCAAGAATACTGGAGTGGATTGTCATGCCCTCTTCCAAGGAAACTTCCCAACTCAGGGATCAAACCCTGCCTCTTTTGTCTCCTGCACTGGCAGGTAGGCAGATTCTTTGCCACTAGCGTCACCTGGGAAGCCCACGTGACACACAATAGGTGCTTACTAACTCTCAGCTGAATGAATGAATGCATTTTTGAAACAGCATTTATACACCAATGGCCGTGTTTTTTCCAGGTAACATGTATGCAATGTTCTAGCTTGACAGAATGCACACCTTTAATTTAAACAGCTTTGTTGACTTCCTCCACCACCAAGAAAGGAAAGGAGGAAAGGCTGTAACCTGCCTGTAAAATACCAGTATAAGTAAAAACCCTCCTCCTTGATCCTGGCTCTTGAAAGGTAAGGGCATGCTTTCATCTCTGTAGTATGTTAGATTTTTTCTGCCCATCTAGCACTGCACACTAGGCAGTTTTTCATATTCATTTTTTAAGGTCAATAAGCAGGACAGAATTATATAAACAAGCCACACTCCAAATTCGCTTCTTGTTCTTTCCCACTACAAGTATAACTGGTGTTCAGTCTTTGGCCTTACAGGGAGAAAACCATTCCTTTATCATGGATAAACCTGACCTGCACATTTATACAGAATATCTAATGTCTCATGGACACTTTCTCCCTGTGGATTCATTTTGACTCCCAGTAGACAGTTTACTGTATATTTCACTCAGCTTGATAGAGTGCAAGTAGGTGAGTATTTTCAGATGATTTATCAATATCAACTGATGTTTTCTTGTCACAGATAAACAGCCTCTGCCATGAATCAATAGCGTGTCAGCGATGCTGTCACCATCCCCCCTAATGTGAGTGCGGTGTATTGACAGCAGATATATTACCCTGAATGTCTGCAAATGTGAAGCAGCTTAGCTATTTGTGTGCCACGCTCAGTGCCTCTTTACAAAGTAGGGGATTTGTTTCAGTGACCACCAGGGAATATGACCCAGGCCAGTCTGTATGCACAACAGCAGACAGCTCCGGTCCATCCCACTCCAGCTGTAAGTTTCCATTGAGCCAATTAGCAGAAATCCATTTACGTTCTGTGGCTTTGATCACACAGCTGTGCCCCAAAGAACACATTGATGTTTTTGTTCACAGCAAAGTCATTCAGTGTCCTGAACCACAGCTCTCTGAACCAGCAGTCTGTATATACCCCCACCCGCTGATTAACGTGTGAATCAGGCCAGGATGCTTTCGGCTTGGACTTCTGGGTCAAACAGATTTTCTCTAATGGGTTCCTTATCCCAGAGCCATGAGAACAGCATCAGTAGTCCAACAGGGCTGTCAGCAGCAGGCAAGTCCATCCTGGAACCTGGACTGATGTCTTCACCAGTGTCTATATTGGAGAGCACTGAACTTTGCCATTAGACTACCCTTGTTTCTAGTCCTTTCCTTTGAGAAAACCATCTAGGCTCTGTTCCCTTAGTCTGACTTCAGTCTCCTTAGGCTCTGACGTCCCCGGTGGCTCCAATGGTAAAGCGTCGGCCTCCAATGCGGGAGACCTGGGTTTCATCCCTGGGTCAGTAAGAGCCTCTGGAGAAGGAAATAACACCCCACTCCAGTACTCTTGCCTGGAAAATCCCATGGACAGAGGAGCCTGGTGGGAGACAGTCCATGGGGTCACAGAGAGTGGGACATGACTGAGTGACTAAACTTCCTCTCTCTCTCTCCTTTAGAGTGGGAATCCTAATAATATAACTTGATTATTAAGAGAGCTTAATGAGATACTACAGGTACAACTTAGCCTAGGGCCTAGGACTAAATATATTCTCAAAACCTGAAAGTTACTGTCATAAAATTGAGCAAGATAAAGAAGCAAGAGGGCAACATTTTAATGAACGGTCTAATTGCAAGATGAAACTGATGATGCTGCCCTGACATGGAAATGAACAGCCAGCATTTATACGACTTGACTTCATGGGTTAAATGCCACCCCATTTTACTTTATACAGATGTTAGAATTTTTAATGAGCTTTAGGGTAAGACAAAGAATAAAACCCTTCTAGAGTCCTATACGTGAAAGCTTGTCTTAGTAGAAATTCCTAGCTGAGTGACACTTGATACAAGGTGATAATAATGTCTTCTTACTTCACTCTGATTTTTTTGTTAACACACATACAAGAAATACAACCAAACAATAAACTATTTCTCGCAAAGGTTTATATTCCTTCAATCCTACGCTTTTACCGTAACTATAAATGCTTTCTAAAAGGCATGCACTATGACCCCTATTTGCAGAGCAGCAATGGAGACGCAGACATAGAAAGTAGGCTTATAGACACAGTGGGGGAAGGAGCTGCTGCCGTTGGTGCTGTTGAGTCATGTCCGACTCTTTGTGACCCCATGAATTGTAGTCTGCCCGACTCCTCTGTCCAAGGAATTCTTCAGGCAAGAATTCTGGAGTGGGTTGCCGTTCCCTTCTCCAGGAGAGAGTGGGACAAGTTGAAAGAGTAACACTGAAACATATACATTACATTATGTAAAATAGACACCAGTGGGAATTTGCTGTACAACACAGTGCTCACAAGCCCAGTGTGCTATGAAAACCTAGAGAGGTGTGATGGGGTGGGAGGTGGGAGGAAAGTTACGTATGTATACCACATATGTATACCTGTGGCTGATTCATATTGCTATAAGGCAGAGACCAACACAATGCTATAAAGCAATTATCCTCCTATTAAAAATTATAAAAAGCAGCAGTCTATATGAAGAAGAAGAAAATAAAGAAAACAGAAAAAAGTTAAAAGGCATGCAAATGCAGTTTTACATTTTTCAAGAACACTATGAGATAAGTAGATCAGGGGGTAATGTTTCCATTTCTCAGGCAAGAGTAGTAGTTCTTAGAAAAGAAACTTGGGCGAAATCATGTGCATAATACTGTCCTAACACCCGAGAGAGCAGACGCTGCTCCAAGTTCCAAGCCTTGGAGAGACCTGCATAACAATAACAACACACAAAAGATAAATGTAAGGATGCACAGATGCCTGGTCTGAGTCCAACACACAGACCAGCACCCTAATTCCTAAATATCCTCTCTCTCTTTCCTTTTCTATTTATGGCTTTGAGAAAATCATCTAGGTTCTGTTTCCTTAGTCTGACTTCAGTTTCCTTAGGAATTCCTCCGGATTAATACTCCGGATTAATTCCTCCGGATTAATACTGTTCAGGTGAAAGAAACATTTCTCCACCCCTCTTGCCCAATCCCCTCACAGAAAGGCAGAGAAGCAGTGAATGGCTGTGGTTGTCTGCTGCTAGAGTTGGAGACAGACACGGCTTCAACTTCAGGGAGAATGGTGGAGGGTATGAGCCGCAAAAGTGCTCAGGCAAAAGGAAAGGAAAATTAATTAATTTGTCAAATCCTTTCTCTCAAACAGTATGAAAGCAATAGATTCCTGCACAACAAAGTACCCTCTCCCCTAGAGTGCCTCTGTTTTCACACTTCTATTTGTTTCACAATTACAGTTCCAGAAGCATTTAGGAATTAGTGCAACAGGCTTCCCAGGCGGAACTTGTAGGAAAGAACCTGCCTGCCAATGCAAGATATGTGGATCTGATCCCAGCATAGATAAGATCCCCAGAGAAGGAAGTGGCAACTCACTCCAGTATTCTTGCCTGGAGAATCCCATGGACAAGAGGAGCCTGGTGGGCTACAGTTCATGGGTTCGCAAAGAGTCGAACACGACTGAGTGACTAAGCACATAGGCATGCAGCAGGCTCATCATGGTAGCTGGCAGTATTTGCAATATTAAACAAAACATCAGTTCAGTCGCTCAGTTGTGTCCAACTCTTTGCGATCCCATGGACTGCAGCCAGACTTCCCTGTCCATCACCAACTCCCAGAGTTTACTCAGACTCATGTCCATCCAGTTGGTGATGCCATCCAACCATCTCATTCTCTGTTATCCTCTTCTCCTCCTTCCTTCAATCTTTCCCAGCATCAGGGTCTTTTCCAGTGAGTCAGTTCTTCGCATCGGGTGGCCAAAGTATTGGTGCTTCATCTTTAGCATCAGTCCTTTTCCTAAATGATACATATTACCCTGAAATTCCCATGTGTGGAAGTGAAAGTGAAAGTCACTCAGTCATGTCCAACTCTTTGCAATCCCATGAACAATAAAAACTAAGATCATGGCATCTGGTCCCATCACTTCATGGCCAATAGATGGGAAAACAGTGGAAACAGTGACAGACTTTATTTTCTTGGGCTCCAAAATCACTGCAGATGGTGGCTGCAGACATGAAATTAAAAGATGCTTGCTCCTTGGAAGAAAAGTCATGACCAACCTAGACAGCATATTGAAAAGCAGAGACATTACTTTGCCAATAAAGGTCCATCTAGTCAAAGCTATAGTTTTCCCAGTAGTCATGTGTGGATGTGAGAGTTGGACTATAAACAAAGCTGAGCACTGAAGAATTGATGCTTTTGGACTGTGGTGTTGGAGAAGACTCTTGAGGGTCCCTTGGACTGCAAGGAGATTCAACCAGTCCATCCTAAAGGCTATCAGGCTTGAATATTCATTGGAAGGACTGATGCTGAAGCTGAAACTCCAATACTTTGGCCACCTGATGCAAAGAGCTGACTCATTTGAAAAGACCCTGATTCTGGGAAAGATTGAAGGCAGGAGGAGAAGGGGATGACAGAGGATGAGATGGTTGGTGGTATTACTGACCCAATGGACATGAGTTTGAGTAAACTCTGGGAGTTGGTGATGGACAGGGAGGCCTGGAGTGCTGCAGTCCATGGGGTTGCATAGTCGGACGCGACTGAGGGACTGAACTGAACTGAACAATACTATATACTATAAAGTCCATGGAACTCTCCAGAGAAGAATACTGGAGTGGGTAGCCTTTCCCTTCTCCAGGGGATCTTCCCAACCCAGGGACAGAACCAAGGTCTCCCACATAACAGGCCAATTCTTTACCAATGGAGCCACAAGGGAAATTCCCATAGCAGGCTATCCATTCCTTCCATGTGATTAGGTGATTGAATGTGTAAGGGTTAAGGAGTCTCCACATGATGTGCCACGCAGATAGAATCTTTGATCTTTCCCTTAAATACCTAGAAGAATCTAAATGGAGGACACAGTCCAGGAAAGGGACTATCACCACAGAAAGCTAGAGTATAACACAAACTAGGTGTGGTAGACAGGGAAAAACTAGCAGGGCCTGTTTGATCCAAGTCCTCTCTGTGCTGTTTAGGGATGGCCCAGAAAAACGTTCGTTTATCAAGTATTTACTCTTTCATTCTTCCTCTGAACTGCCTTCCTTGCCTTTGAAGTACAGGCCTCTAATCCTTTCTCCTGAGTGACATATATATACCTCCTTTACCTATCTTTGCAATTTCTCATGTTAATGTGGATTTCCAGTATGTATGCAATTAAGTTTTATTTTCTCCTATAAATCTATTGTATGTCATTTTAGCTATTTGACCAGCCAAAAGAACAAGAAAAGGAGGAGAGTGGAAATTTTTCCAAATGTTAGAATTATAGTTTAATTAACATAAAAAATTTAATGAGGTAATTATGTTTTTGAAATATAATTAGAATTAAATTACAAGTTTTTAAATTAAAAGAAAAACTTTATTTAAAGTGTTGACGATCATTATTAGTAATTTGAGTTTTCCCTTTTACTTCTCACAAATTTACAGAATTTCAAAAACACATGGAAAATATTTCTCATATTGTGTGACATTACATTTACTGTGGTTTCCTTTTTTGCGTAAAATTTAGTCAAATTTTGAACATTTTAAATAGAATTATACTTTTAACCTTTAAATAGTTACTATTACAAATAGTTACTATTTTAATATTACTATTATAAACCTTTAAATAGTTACTATTTGTATTAAAAATACAAATACTATTACACACTATCTGAAAAAATTTTTGTTTTACCAGCCCTGTTAGTGCTTTAGCTGTAATAAATCAAGAAAAAAATTGAGAAAATGAGTATTAATAATTTACTAGTCATGTTGTGTACTTTAAAAATATTAATAACCTAAAAGTTGAGAATTATGTTTTATTTGGAGGGCATTTTTAGGATTTCAAGCCTGGGAGACAACATCTCAAACATCATCTTAAGACATGTTAAGACAGTAGCTGAACAGTTTTTAAGCTTGATTTATTGGCTTTGGAATTTACGTATGATGTGTTACTGTCTAGGTGTACTCTTGCCCTAGGCCCTGAATGCACAGTTATTAACTACCTGAATGAGAGCTCAAGCCCCTCATATTTGCATCCAAGTCCAGGACACATTTCTAGCATTTGCCACCAAATGTATGTATCTACAGAGTGCTAAGTCCTCTTATGCTAGGTGCTTTTTACATTATTGCACATAAAAATTTACAACCATTTTAGAGTCTAGGCAAGAATTCAAGGAATGACAGATTTCTCCTAAGGCCAATCTCCCATCCCTCTCCTTGCAGAAGCAAAGGCAAGGGGTCTCCCCTTTAGTAAAAGACCAGTGGCCCAGACCCAGGGTATGCTGCTTAGTTCAGGGCAATAACTAAAGTCACTAAAGGTTCTGGCAAAAGGACCACCGCCCTCCCCAACCACACACATACACACACACTCATGCACACACCTTGCCCTCTAAATTATCGTTTGCATTATATTCTCTGCCTTCCTTTGAAACAAAGTAATGTCAGGACTTCCCTGGAAGTCCAGCGGTTAAGGCTCTGCACTGCTGATGCAGGGCACAGGTTTAATGTCTGATTGGAGAACTAAGATCCCACATGCCAGGCAGACCAGCCAATTATATATATTTTTAATAAATAAAAATTATAGAAATTTAAGAAGTATCACTTGTTCTCTCAAATGCAAACCTTGTCAAACCCAAATCTTCAAACTCTTTTCTTCTCTGTTGTCGCTGGACCTCCTGTCTCTCTAGTAGCAACCTTTGAGTTGCTAACCAGGTTTAGATTAAGAACTTAAAGATTTCACTGGAGGCCCTGCTCCTTCCCAGGACCATTCCCTGAGCTCTAGGGGCCAGGTTTCTGATCAAGCCTGGAACAAGTTTTTCAAAATCAAAGGATTTGATCATGCTGCTGCTGCTGCTGCTACTCAGTCGCGTCAGTCATGTCCGACTCTGTGTGACCCCATAGACGGCAGCCCACCAGGCTCCCCCGTCCCTGGGATTCTCCAGGCAAGAACACTGGAGTGGGTTGCCATTTCCTTCTCCAATGCATGAAAGGGAAAAGTGAAAGTGAAATTGTTCAGTCGTGTCCTACTCTTCGGGACCCCATGAACTGTAGCCTATGAGGCTCCTCCATCCATGGGATTTCCCAGGCAAGTGTACTGGAGTGGGGTGCCATTGCCTTCTCCAGGATATGATCATACATCCCTCTTAAATTCTATATAAATGCAGACCAAACCTTCCTAAGAAGTCCTTTACTACACTGATACAAATGCAAATTAGCACACATTCCCTCCAGGGATCTGCTCTCTGAGGGACAGCTAATCTGATCAACAAACACAGTGTTAATATGTTCACGCATTTATTGCTCCCAAGTAATACTTGAGTTTTAACAAATGCCTTCACAGGAGGTGTGATTCAGTCCTGACAGGTGTTAGTGGAAGGGGGGAATGATGGCAGGATGGAGTGCTAGCGGGTTACAAGGTCTAAAACCCCTTGTTGCAAGGGGCTGCCTCTAACCGCAACTAACATCCCCAAGTCCCAAAGTGTCTCCCACACTTGTGCTTCTTCAAAATTTACTGCTAACACTGAATTATTCATCCTCCCAGACTGGGATCATTTACTCTAAAAGTTGAGAATCCCTGGAGAGTATTTGAGAGACTGATAACCAAAGAGAAAGGCAACTCTGGAACTCTTGCGGGAGGCATTTAGCTCAGCGGTGTTATTAGTGGCACCATTTACTTCCCCCATGCCTGCCTGAGGACAAGGAGAGACCCCTAATTGCTAAATGGAGCACTCAAGCTGGGGTAAGCCTGATTTCTGTCTCCAGGTCAGAATTTCAGGTCTTGAGCCTCACTTGACTCAGCCAGAAAAAAAAAAAAAAAAAAATCAGGGGAGTTTTTATCCCAAAGGAACTCTGTGCATTTGCCTCATAATTGGTATCTAATAATGATGAATGAATTTCATTTCTAAGCAACTGTTTCTTACAAACAAAGGGGCAGCTTTTGAACATGCACATATCAAAATAATAATGATTAAAAATAGAGCATTTATTAAATGTCTACTGCTCTTCTGGAGCTGTGTGTCTTGAATCAATAAATGATCACACAAAAACCCATGCGTCATCTCTGTTTCATAGGTTGAGGAAACAGGATCTNCAACTGTTTCTTACAAACAAAGGGGCAGCTTTTGAACATGCACATATCAAAATAATAATGATTAAAAATAGAGCATTTATTAAATGTCTACTGCTCTTCTGGAGCTGTGTGTCTTGAATCAATAAATGATCACACAAAAACCCATGCGTCATCTCTGTTTCATAGGTTGAGGAAACAGGATCTATGAAAGGTAAAAACTCAAAGTGATCAGGACACTTAAGTTGAAGTCCTGGCCCTGCTACTTTCTGCTGCGTCGCGTTGGACAGGTAACTTAACTTCTGAGTCTCTCAAGGAATATGGAAAACACCAGTGTTTACTTCATTGAGCTATGATGAAGAGTAAGTGAAAGAAAGTTAAAAATAAATAACAGATTCACAACGAATGTTGATTTTCCTTCCCTTTCTTTTGTTTTACAAATAAGGGAGAAAGAGTTCTAAGGCTATTAAACAATTTGTCCAAGGACTCCCAGAAAGTCCTTTGTGTCTCAAAGAGAATTGAGGTTCCCTGAGCATTAACACTGTTCCCTTTGTGAGGCTTCTCACTGTCTGCTCCTGTTGAGTGTGGTTTCAGCTAAGTGACTCTTTCTCTAGATTTTTCTGTCTGGTTTCACAAGGAGTTTGGGTGTTAGCTGTCATCCAGTAAGTTGATTATCCTTTAGAATAATCAACTTACTGATTTCCCACAAGACAGCCTTGGTTGATATTTATTCCACTAATTTTTGTGTACATTAACTGTATGTGTGCATTCTTACTCCACAACATAGAACCTGTCCATCTGAATAATGTGAGTTTTGTGCCTCAAATCGTGATGGAATGAACTAAACCATTATCTGACCTCCATCAAGAAAACTTCCCCAGAGATGAAGAAAATTTGTCAAGGACTATTTACCTAAATACCTGGTGGGGGGCCTAAGCTGAACACACACACCCTCCCCAAACACACACACACACACACACCTATCCACTCATATCAGTATCTCAACCTCAGCGCTACTGACATTTCAGACTGGTTAATTCTTTCCCACGTGGGCTGTCTCATGCATCGTAGGATGTTAACCAGTTTCCTCTGATCTCTATCCATTAGATGCCTGTGGCACCTCTTCCCCCACCAACAACCACAATTGTCTCTAGACATTGCAAATTCCACTGGGGTATGTGCAGGGCGGGGGAAAGGGGAAGGAGGGCACAAAAATTGGCCTCGAGTGAGAACTACTGGCTCAGACAGTTTTAAGTGCCTTCTGAGCACCACTTTTTCTCCAAGTCCATCTCCCCACTATCACCCAGACCAGAGGGGTACATGGAACAGAAGACAGATAAGGCAGTGTCACCAATCGCTTTTCCTTTTCCAAATTTCTGCAGCGGGCTGGTCTGAGATGTGGGATGGCTCTGAGTGTTCAAAAGATGACTCTTGGCTTTTGTAGGAGGTGAGCAAGTCATGGGGGCTGCGGGTGTGATACTTCTAAACAGAACTTCCTTATAGGATGACCTGTGGGTCCCAGTCTAAGCTTAGCTTAGCTCCCTTTTCATTTATCCCTTTTCTCAAACATGTAACAAAGGAAGAGAGCTGGTGAGGACTGTGAGCTTAAATAAAGGTGACTCCCTTTCATTTATTGAATAGAGTTTAGTATATGGGAAGGCTGGAAGGGAAAATTATGACACCAACCAACCTCGGCCCCCAGAGAAATCTGAAGTTAGCAAAAGCCCATTTATTCAACTAAAATATGAGATTCACTTTAAAAACAAACCCCTCCCAAATAAGCACTACATTTTAACAGAACTTACCTGTATGGAATGGAATTGTGGTGGGCTTTCTCTTTTTAGTTTTTACAATTGTGATCTTCTGGAGGCGGGGGGTGGGGGGGCAGTTAATTTTAATAAGTGTACATTATATGGTTTTAGGAGAGACATTTTAAAACAAGCAAACATATCACGGGACTGTATATCAAAATGATAATAGCAACTGACACCATCTATTTTCCAAATGTTATAAAATATATGGCACTACTTCATAATGTTTATTAAACTGCTTTATTGAAGAATATTTCTTATTCATTCAGGTCAAGAAATTGAACGATAATGAGGTCTCCCAGAAGCCCTCATCCTCCATTGCTAGTCACTATCCACTTGCTCCTCCTGAATGGGGACTGCTACTGCGATTTCTAACGGTAAACCATAGTTTTGTTTGGAATATTGCTGAATGAACTTATCCAGTGCATGTTCTTGCTTGTAGCCAATCTGTTATGGAAGGGCATTTATGCTGTTTCCAGTGTGGAATTCTACTGATATTTAATAGATAATGCTGAAACAGCACATAGCACATTGACCCGCTTAAACCCGGTTAGCCTGCTTAAATAGGTTGTTGATTAATCAAACCTGGAATCCTTTAACGGAGGTAGCATTGCCACCGCTCCTGTGTAGGACCACAGCCCCGGTCCACAGATGATGCTGGAACAGTCTTCAGCCTGTAGAACTTAGACCATAAAAGTGTTGCTCCTGGAGAGCATTACAAATGAAGCAAGTCCTTCAAGGAAAAGCTGGCTTCCAATAGCACCTGTAGGTTATTAGGGACTGATTTGACACTAGCCAATCAGCTTCCAAGTTGGAAATTTCCCTAACCTCTTAAATTTTACCACAGCCCCGGACTAAGACACAGATATGAGTTGTGCCTTCTATCTCCCTGCTGGTTAAACTCACAATAAAGCTCTCTCTTTTCTCAAAATCCAGGGTACTGACGTCTAGGTGTGTAGAGCAGCAAACCCTTGCTTGGAAACAATGCAAAAAAGATTTCCAAAGTAGCTATACTGCCTGTTCTCTTACAGTGAATTATGAGAGTTCCCATTGCTCTGTATTCTTGCAACATTTATTATAGTCAGTCTTCTCGGTATTAATATTTAAAAAAAACTAACATCATTAATGAAAAGCAATCTTTCCTAAAATTCACTTGCATAAAATACCAGAATATGTTATAAGCCAGAAATAAAAGTTACAATGAGCACATATACACCTATCTCTATCCTTAAGATCTCTCCCTCCCTACTACTGCTGTTTCTACTCTAGTTATCTAATTCGAATTTTTGATATCTTCTTGAATTTCTCAGAGTAACCCAAGATTAATTAGGTAAATCCTAATTAAACATCCTCCTGAGAAACCTGTATGCAGGTCAAGAAGCAACAGTTAGAACCAGACATAAAAAAATGGACTGGTTCAAATTTGGGAAAGAACTACGTCAAGGCTGTATATTGTCACCCTGCTTTCTTAACTTATATTCAGAGTGTATCCTGAGAAGTGTCGGGCTGGAGGAAGCACACGCTGGAGTCAGGATTGCTGGGAGAAATACCAATAACCTCAGATATGCAGATGACACCCTCCTTATGGCAGAAAGCAAAGAGGAATTATAGAGCCTCTTGACTGAAGTGAAATAGGAGAGTGAAAAACCTGGCTTAAAACTCAACATTGAAAAAGTGAAGATCATGGCATCACTTCATGGCAAATAGAAGGGGAAACAATGGAAACTGTGACAGCCTTTATTTTCTTGGGCTCCAAAATCACCGCAGATGGTGACTGCAGTCATGAAATTAAAAGACATTTATTCCTTGAAAGAAAAGTTCTGACAAAGCTAGACAGCATATTAAAAAGCAGAGCATGATTTTGCTGACAAAGCTCCAGAGAGTCAAAGTTAATGATTTTTCCAGTAGTCAAGTATGAGTGTGAGAGTTTGACCATAAAGAAGGCTGAATGTTAAAGAATTGATATTTTTGAGCTGTGATATTGGAGAAGAATCTTGAGAGTCCCTTGGACTGCAAGGAGATCAAACCAGTCAATCTGAAAGGAAATCAATCCCAAATATTCATTGGAAGGACTGATTCTGAAGCTGAAGCTTCAATACTTTGGCCACCTGATGGGAAGAGCTGACTCACAGGAAAAGACCCTGATGCCTGGAAAGATTGAAGGCAGGAGAAGAAGGAGATGACAGGGATGAGATGGTTGGATAGCATTACTGACTCGATAGACATGAGTTTCAGCAAGCTCTGGGACTTCCCTGGTGGCTCAGACGGTAAAGCATCTGTCTACAATGTGGGAGACCCGAGTTCGATCCCTGGGTTGGGAAGATCATCTGGAGAAGGAAATGGCAATGCACTCCAGCACTATTGCCTGGGAAATCCCATGGACAAAGGAGCCTGGTAGGCTACAGTCCATGGGGTCTCCAAGAGTCAGACATGACTGAGCGACTTCACTTTCAAGGTTAATTAGGTTATTAAAATATTACACCTAAATAATTGTATTAATAATATAATGTTATACATATAGTTTTGCATCTAGTCACATGCTTATACCTAATTTACATTCCTGATAATATTTACCTATATGAATTATATATAATGACTATTTTATCTTTAGGCATTATATATGTATATAATTATATTTCTATTTACTTGTATAATAGATTCAAGGGATTAGACCTAGTAAATAGTGTGGATGAAGAACTGTGGACAGCTATAAGCAAGGTGAAAAGACAGCCTTCAGAATGGGAGAAAATAATAGCAAATGAAGCAACTGTCAAAGAATTAATCTCAAAAATATACAAGCATCTCCTGAAGCTCAATTCTGGAAAAATAAGTGACCCAATCAAAAAATGGGCCAAAGAACTAAACAGACATTTCTCCAAAGAAGACATACAAATGGCTAAAAACAAACACACACACACACATGAAAAGATGCTCAACATCACTAATTATCAGAGAAATGCAAATCAAAACCACAATGAAGTACCATCTCATGCCAGTCAGAATGGCTGCTATCGAAAATCTACAAATGATAATGCTGGAGAGGGTGCGGAGAAAAAGGAACCCTCTTACACTATTGGTAGGAATGAAAACTAGTACAGCCACTATGGAGAACAGTGTGGAGATTTCTTAAAAAGCTGGAAATAGAACTGCCATATGACCCAGCAATCCCACTGCTGGGCATACACACCAAGGAAACCAGAATTGAAAGAGACACGTGTACCCCAATGTTCATAGCAGCACTGTTTATAATAGCCAGGACATGGAAGCAACCTAGATGTCCATTGGCAGATGAATGGATAAGAAAGCTGTTGTACATATGCACAATGGAATATTACTCGGCTTTTAAAAAGAATGCATTTGAATCAGTTCTAACGAGGTGGATGAAACTGGAGCCTATTATACAGAGCAAAGTAAGTCAGAAAGAAAACACCAATACAGTATATTAACGCATATATATGGAATTTAGAAAGATGGTAATGATGACCCTATATGCGAGATAGCAAAAGAGACACAGATGTAAAGAACAGACTGTTGGACTCTGTGGGAGAAGGCAATTAACCTCCAATAAAATAAAAATTAAAAAAAAGTTTACAAGATGCAAACATAACTAATACATTCCTACTTACAATAAAAGAAAATCTATGTACAAGTTTTGTGTGGATATAGTTTTCAATTCATTTGTCAAAGTTTAAGGGATGTGACTCCTGAATACGATGGTAAGATATTTAGTTCTCCAAGAACTACCAACTCTCTTCCCAAGTGGCTGTGCCATTTTGAATTACTACCAGCAATGAATGAGGACTCATGTTGTTCCACATCCTTGTCAGCATTTAGTACTGTCAATGTTTTTAATTTTAGCAACATAGTATATGTGTAGTAGTATCTAGTTTGCCTTTTACTTTGAAATTCTCTAGTTACATATAATGTTGAGCATCTTTTCATATGTCTATTTGTCATGTGTATATCTTCTATGGTAAGATTCAGATGTTTTGCTCATTTTAAAACAACTATTTTCTTATGAATAAGTTTTAAGAGTTATGTGTGTATTCTAGATAATAGCTCTTTTATCAAATATGTCTTTTGCAAGTATTTTCTTCCAGTCCATGGTATGTATTTTAATCCTTTGACAATATATTTTTCATAACAATTAAAAAAACGTAATGACAAAAAAAAAAAAAGAACTGTGGATGGAGGTCTATAATGTCATACAGGAGGCAGTGAACAAAACCATCCCAAAGAAAAGCAAGAAGGCAAAGTGGTTATCTGAGGAGGCTTTACAAATAGCTGAAGAAAGAAGAGAAGGAAAAAGCAAGGGAGAAAGGAAAAGGTACATCCAACTAAATGCAGAGTTCTAAAGAATAGCAAGGAGAGGCAAGAAGGCCTTCTTCAACAAACAGTGCATAAATCTAGAAGAAAACAACAAAAGAGGAAAGACTAGTGATCTCTTCAGGAAAATTGGAAGTATCAAGGGAATATTTCACCCAAATATGGGCACAATAAAGGAAAGAAATGTTAGAGACCTAGTAGATGCTGAAGAGATCAAGAAGAGACGGAAAGAATACCCTGAAGAACTGTACAAAAAAGATATTAGTGAAGCAGATTACTATGATGGTGCAGTCAGTCACCCAGAACCAGACATTCTGAACAGCAAAGTCAAGTGGGCCTTAGGAAGCACTGCTGTTAATAAAGCTAGTGGATGTGACAGAATTCAGGTAGAACTATTCAAAACCCGAAAAGATGATGCCACCAAGGTGTTGCACTTAATATGTCAGTAAATCTGGAAGACCCAGCAGTGGTCAATCCTCATCCCAACCCCAAGAAGGGTAGTACTAAAGAATGTGTGAACCACTGGCCAATAGCACTCATCTCCCATGCTAGTAAAGTCATGCTTGAAATCTTGCATGTTAGGCTTGAGCATTATGTGAACCAAGAAATTCCAGATGTCCAAGCTGGGTTTAGAAAAGAAAGAGGAACAAGAGTTCCTCTGGTTCAAATTGCCAACACTCGCTGGATCATAGAGAAAGCAAGGGAATTCTGGAAAAACATCTACTGCTGTTTCTTTGACCACACTAAAGCCTTTGACTGTGTGGATCATAATAAACTGTGGAAGGCTCTTAAAGACATGGGAATACCAGGCCATTTTACCTGTTTGCTGAGAAAACTGTATGTGGGTCAAGAAGTAACAGTTAGAACCCTGTATGAAGCAAATAATTAGTTCAAGATTGAGAAAGGAGTACGCCAGGGCTGCCTGCTGTCACCCTGTTTGTTTAACCTAAATGGTGAGCACATCATGAGAAATGTCAGGCTGGGTGATTTACAAGCTGGAATCAAGACAGGCTGGAGAAACATCAGCGACCTCAGATATGCTGGTGACACAACTCTAATGTCAAGAAGAACTAAAGAGCTTCTTAATGAGGGTAAAGGGGGAGAGTGAAAGAGCTGGCTTAAAACTAAATATTAAAAAAAAAACACAACTAAGGTCATGGCATCCAGCCCCACTACTTCATGGCAAATAGAAGGGAAAGTGGAAGTAGTGACAAATTTCCTCTTCTTAAGCTCTAAAGTCACTGCGCATGGTGACTGCAGCCATGAAATCAGAAGACAATTGTTTCTTGGCAGGAAAGCTTTGACAAACCTAGCTAGACAGTGTGTTGAAAAGCAGAGACACTCTGCTGACAAAGATCTGTATAGTCAAGGCTATTGTCTTCCCAGTGGTCATGTATGGTTGTGAGAGCTGTACTGCAAAGAAGGCAGAGAGCCAAGAATTGATGCCTTTGAACTGTATTGCTAGAGAAGACTCCTGAAAGGCCCTTGGATAGAAAGGAGATCAAACCAGTCAATCTCAAAGGAAATCAGTCCTGCATACTCTTTGGAAGGACTGATGCTGAAGCTGAAGCTCCAATATTTTGGTCATCTGATGTGAACAGCTGACTCATTGGAAAAGTCTCTCTGATGCTGGGAAAGATTGAGGGCAGGAGAAGAGGGCTTTAGAGGATGAGATGGCTGTATGGCATCACTGATGCAACAGACATGAAGTTGGGCAAACTTTGGGAGATGCTGAGGGCCAGTGAGTCCTGGCGTGCTGCAGTCCATGGGGTCACAAAGACTTGGACACGACTGTGTGACTGAGCAACAGAAACAACAATATAACTACATATATTATGTATATATACATATGATAAGTACATATACACACAAAGGAAGCGGCTGCTGCTGCTGAGTTGCTTCAGTCGTGTCCGGCTCTGGGCAACCCCATAGACGGCAGCCCACCAGGCTCCCCCGTCCCTGGGACTTTCCAGGCAAGAACACTGGAGTGGGTTTCCATTTCCTCCTCCAATGCGTGAACGTGAAAAGTGAAAGTGAAGTCGCTCAGTCGTGTCCGACTCTTTGCGACCCCATGGACTGCAGCCTACCAGGCTCCTCCGCCCATGGGATTTTCCAGGCAAGAGTACTGGAATAGGTTGCCATTGCAGACAGGGTAAAATGTTAACTATGATTGTAGCAGATAGTTGCAATTATGGTTAACTTTCATTGCTCTTTTTGTTTATATTTAGATGCTAAACTTTCATTATATTGAAAGTTTTTATACAACACAAATTTTAAAAACTTAAAAAATATTTCTTAATCTAAGCACAGAGTGTAATTCCACTTACTAGTGGTATTTTTATTGCCCACATGACAGTCTCCACATCATCTAATTTCATGGATCCATGTGGAACAATTCACCTCTTACATACCCCTTTACCCTCAACATCTTACCTCTGGGGCTATCCCTATGCATTCAACCATACCTTATAGATGAGTGTTTCTCAGACTGTAATGTACCTGTTTGAAACAGGTTCTGCTGAAACTCAGATTCTAGTCCAGGAGGGGTGTGTGTGGCCGGGCCGAGGGGAGAGCCCTGAGAGTCTTTAGTTCTAACACGTCCCCAGTGATGCCAGTCCTGCTTGTCCCCTGGAAAGCCTCCAGACCTCCCTCCCTTTCCCCTCCCGGACGCTATTTCATTCCAACCCCTTGCTGCCTATTTTCTGCCTCTTTTCTAGGTTACTGTGAGAATTTCCAATAAGACAACCAGAGCAGAAACAGCTGTGGCATCAGGGGAAGAGAAAGATCTTGAGGAAGGAAAAGCTCCTGAGGTTAGGTTAAGGAAGTTTGTCCATGAGAAACATCCTGAGGTCTTGTATCTGGGAGATATAATTGTTTGACCTCCTGTCATTCTGTTCTATAATGTTTCCCATGATTTCTGCAGAAACATCCTCAGAACTCAGCACTTTCATACTGATGGCTTCCAGCACTGCCCTTTGTCTTCCTTGGATCTGGGTTTTATCTGTTTCAGAGGCCTCTTTTGTTCGTGTGGTTTCACCATCCCGGAACTAAGAAGATAGGGATCTATATAGCCTGCACATCATAAACCAGAAAACAAGAAGACTCCCCTTGTATATTTTTGTCTTTGGTTGAGATTTACTTATTAATAAAAGAGTACTACAAAATATAGTAAACAACTGCACTGAAGATGTTTTCTATGTTATCTTATTAACTTTTATATTCTATTTCCAGCATTTTCTCAAAACCTCATAAATATCAATGCAAGGCACTCAACAGCTACACAGAGCCATGTGATAAAGGGTAGGTTTAAGAAGAAAATCCTAACCTTTTGCTCCTACTTTTGAAAACCTCAGATGAACACGCATATTCACTGCAAACTTCAAGGTGCCAGATGACCGACAGTATGCACTCAATCCCCATTATGAACATAGAAACTGGACTTTGGAAACGCACTTGCAGGAATCAGCTTCCTGAAGAGTAGATCAAGATAATTACCATGCTACTCATTGACTTTCACAGCTTCCCAGGTGGCACTAGGGGTAAAGATCCTGCCTGCCAATGCAGGAATCATAAAAGGCACAGGTTCAAGCCCTGGGTCAGGAAGATCCCCTGGAGGAGGGCATGGCGACCCACTCTAGTATTCTTGCCTGGAGAATCCCATGGACAGAGGAGCCTGGTGGACTACAGTCCATAGGGTGACAAAGAGTCCACCACAACTGAAGCAACTTAGCACATACGCACGTGCCTCGGGTACACAGACCTGGTAGTTACTTACTAACGTCTGTTTCCCTCCTCGTATGCTGTCACATTCGTTAATGTCAGGTGACAGAGAGAGTAGAGTATCTATCTCCTTATTTTTAAGAACATCTGACAGTATATTATTTCTAGGTATTGAGGGATACACTTTTCCAGGGGCAAAGGGGAAAGAACAATTTGCTGTCAACTGTGGCACTCCTGTCTCCATCTCCAGTTAATTGAGTCTTTGTCCCCCTTGCCAATCCCTTCCCTTCTATCCACAGTGAAGGAAAAGTAGAAATTCACACTGGGCTTGCTGAAACAAAAGCTACAGCCCCGGGTAACACCAAAAGTGAGTCACAGGGTGTCCACTTCACCTCCTGGGAGCCCTAGTGTCAGGGAAAGGTGAGGAGAGTTGACCCATCCACAATAACGCTGGAACAGCAAAATTTGAAAGTACAAACCAGCATCCAACTTACTGCTTTGACCTTTGTTCTCTTTTAGGGAAACCAGCTGCTTTCATTCAAAGACAATCTGAAACGGTCAACTGTGGGAGTCACCAAAGTCCTCTTTCTCTCCTCCTAACCATAATTTCATGGAGACCAGCTAAGGCCTAGGTAAAAATACATAGAAAGGAGGGGTGGAAAAATAGTACATAGAAATGTTTCCTCCAGATTCCTCATTTATCGCTCAGATGAGGAAACTGAGGCCTGGAGAGAAGTGTGGGAGTGAGAGTATGTTGCAAAATAAGAAGTGCTGTGCTTTATTCAAAATGCTTGCCGTCTGTATCAGACATCCAAAGCGCAAGCAGAATAGAATGCAGAGATGCAGAAGTGGGGAGGCCAGGAGAGATGGAGAGGAGAAAAGCTCTATTTGTGTGAAGGATGCACGTGGTTTGTGATTTTCTGTTTCAGAGGCAGCAGACTGAATTGTTTTACATCCCAGGGATTTCAAAATCTGGGACAACAGATTTGAGCCCAGATCTAGCCACAGAGAAACCCATCTCAACGTTTCTTCTTAAGCATGTAGGGTGTCACATTTCTTGGTACCCTACTGGGGGGAGTGTATACAGTCAGGAGGAAGGAAGGGGAACACAAGCTGAAGCTGGAGTTTTCATGCCCAGACTTTCTTCCCGGTGCTTTCATGACATGCTTACTGAGACTAAGTAACGTGGGGAGCTCTCTGGGATTCTGAGCATCAGCCCTCCTGAGCCCTGGCTGCTGACACATTGTTATTTGTGAGCCTTGCAAGGTGAGCCTGGCTTATTTGAAGCTGAAGGTGTTCTGTCTGGCTGGGGGCTATTACCAGCCTCCCTACTGGGATAAACACCTGTCATGATTCGTCTCAGTGGCTACTGCCACTGGGCCCAAGATGTGGCTCTGGGTGTTTTGCAGGCCTGGGATGGAATGCTGCTTTGGGGTTGAAATTAGAGGGGAGGAGAGCTATTGTCTGAGAAGGTGATGTTTTTCCTTGCTTCACTGCCTTCATTCTAAAAGCTATGATCCTTCTGATCAAGTCCTGCTCAACTCAATTTGTCAGATGGACAAGCTTTTGGACAGCAGCTGTATGCCTTCACTGTCTCTTCATAACTTCAGTGCTGAGATGGATGAAGTCTCCTACAGACTCCCCAAGTCTCCCCAGAGGGCCCAAGAGGACGTCTTTCTCCTGATCCACCATCACTGTGCTCCTAACTGGGCACCCCGGCACACCTTCCTTTCCACCCGGGCTCCAAACTCAGCAGAGAGAGCAGACCCGTGTACTCACAGCCCTCACCTCAGAGGCTCCTGGCAGTGTTCTCCGATCCTTGATCTTCAGAGAAAACTCACCTGCTGTCTGGGGCAGGGCAGTGGTGATGAACCCTTGGCTGTCTCTCGTCCACCACAGATGCAGCCGGGTTTCCCTCGTGATGAGGCTCTTTCACTGTCCACCTGTCTCCAGAACTAGGGCAGCCTCTTTCCTTGTGACTGCCCCTGATGAAGCCTGAGCTCTATGAAAGCAGTGTTAGGGGCTGTGGAGGTCAGTGACTTCACAATTTCTCAACATAGGGGTCTTCTTGCTAAGTTTTCTGGAGGAAAGCCCCCAGCTTCCCACTAAAGAATTCATAGGAGGAGAACTCCCTGGCAGTCCAGTGGTTAGGACTCTGCACTTCTACTGAAGGGGGCCTGGGTGGGTTCAGTCCCTGGTGGGGGAACTAAGATCCTGCATGCTGCACAATGTAGCCAAAAATTAAATAAATAAGTAAAACACTTAAAAAAACAATTCATAGGAAAACTCCCCTCCAAGCCATCCCATCATTTTGGTCCATTTAAATTCTTTATCCAGTAGTAGGTGGAGGGATGGCCCAGCCCAGCATCTGTGTCATGGCAGGGACCATCTCTAAGGAATGCCCAGGCAGGACAAGTGTCTGTCCCTGAGCCATCTAAGGAAGGATGCCTGGTTGCTGTGTCCTTGCTTTTCCTGCTTGGCCTTCAGTATCTCATGTGGCCCTTTACTTGAGGGGGGTCTGCACTGGAAGGACGTGAATTAAGAAGGGTTTTTCAGACCAATGCCATCACTATTGTCAGTCATTTAGCTAAGAGTGGTTTAGGTACAAGTGTCTTAGCCTGGGTCCATAGATGGGGTTTAGACCTAGGATCATCTCACCTTCAGCTTACCCCTTCCCCTGTCTGGGTCTCAGTTTTCTCTCCTATATAAGGAGGAACTGGGCTAAATTAGCTTTTAAAAAAATATGGACTCATATTTTCAGAAGCATCCTCAGTGAGAGAAGTCTAGGAGATTCTGGGTTAAATCAAGTTTGAAACTCCCTTTACTGTCTAACTCCCAGGGCTTCAATTTTAATAAAAAGCATTTAAAAATTAAAATGAGAGGTATGTAAAAAGTTATATTTCCCAAATTGTATATCATCCAACTCCCTTTGTTTTTTGGCACATATCATGGGACAAGTGTTCTGGTGAATATACTTCACAGCAGCAAAAGGCTAAACTGTTTCTAAAGCCCCCCAACCCAATCTGTAGAGTTCCCTTTTTCTCCCTGTATAATTATCCCTCTTGATTAGAAAACATATTGAATGTTTAGCTCTATAGACAATGCCATAAAAGCTAAACAGGAAAAAAATATATATATTCAGACTTTTAAATCCAAGCTCCTCTTTGAGATCTGTATTTTAGATAGCAGTAATGAGGATGAATAGTGATTATTTAGTACCCATTTAGTGTACTACATACTGTGCTAAAATGCTTTAATTGGATTATTTAATTTAATTCTCACAGTAATCTTATGAGGTATCTATCATTTTTACTTCCTATTTTCAGATAAGGAAACAGTAGTTCAAAGAGCCTTGATAAATAGCATAAGGCCACCCAATTATGAAGAGGCAGTGGCAAGGCCTCAACTTGCTGTAGTCTCATTCTAAGAATTTTAAATAACCAACTTATTAAGTCTCCTTATTTTGTACCCCAAGCCAGCAAGCTGCCACAACAAACCAGAAATAAACTAATTGCAATGGTAATTACCTTCCATCTAAAATTCTTGAGTTAGTGTGAAATAATGTTGAATCATCAGTCTCTCATGTATACTGAAAATAGATATCTCTAACAACTAAATGTTACCAAATGATTTATTATGATTGGTGCTAAAGTACAGTGTATATGAAATGGAGTCATTTATGCAAACACATAAAAAATAGTTACCTATTTCTGTAATTATATTCACACAAGAATCTGAAATATAGTTTCTGGTCTGCCTTGTAAAATATATCCACAGAATGACTTTTGTAGTTTTCACCACACAATTTTACAATACTGATACTGCACCTGTATCATTTACCATACTATAAGAACTAAACAGAATATGAAAGCAGTTAGTAGCAAATTAAACTTTTTATATCCATCAATGATTCCAAAGAAAATAGTTTGTTTCCATTGGCAGTGAGAATAGATGGTAGTAATTAGCATTGTAGATATTGCATACATAAATATGTATGTATATATTTATATGTTGCTCAGGGCCATTGTTCCATCACAGGCAGTTACCTTTTGGGTGGAGCAACGATTGCCAAAATGATGTGCAATTCCATTGGGACAATTAGTAGTGCTACCTTTTACCATGTTTCTCTTGCAAAACAAATAGGTAAGAAAGAAATACAGCAGGCTAAAATCTAGTGTTACATACCAAGGTAGAAACAGTTACTGAGTTATTAATCACAGTAGTTTATGTATATTTGCTATTCACAGACTGCAGACATTTTGCTGGATAACCGAGCTGCTGGGAATTGACGACATGAAAACATGCATTCATGTGAATCCATAATTAATGATGTTATACTGTAATAAGCACATTCATTTTAACACCATTCAGTAAACAGATTCCTTTAAAGTCTGAGCTAAATCTGCTATCACAATTATACACAAAAAGAACCTGTAAACAATTTGACATTACACTTATGTACAAGTGAACTGCATTGGAAAGGAGAAGAGGTAATTTCAGTGGGTGTCACTTGGTATACATCAATGTGCAACAGACTGACCCAACTCATCAAGCACTTGAATGAGGTCAGGAAAAAGTAACATGAGCAAGGCCCCAGTAGATCACCACTCAGGGTTAGTCCCAGCAAAATTAAGACTCCTCTATCTATGGTGACATTGCCTTCAAAGCATCCAAGATGGATGTCAGAGGAGCTTAATAATCCCTGGCAAACTGTACTTGGAAATACCCAGCTATCCTAATCAACAGTCTTTATAAGTATTGAGAGTGGTCCTGATACTATTGAAACATGTCAATTTAATTTGGACAAATGATATGTTTGTTAGGTTCTATCCAGTGCTCTGTTGGTCCTGAAAGACACGGGGAACAGTAAATCAACGGAGATCATTAGTCCAATTCCTTCAGTCAACAAAAAGATTCTTGATTTTACAGACTAAGTTCCTATCAGAGAAAGAAGCAAGATGCCATTGTTAATGTAAGTGGTGACCCACTTACAACATATCCCATTAACAGCTTTCAACAGGACTCTGAAATGGGGCTCCCCTAAGTTTCCGTTTCTGGGTTTTAAGTAGGATACCACTCCAGTAATTACTGAATCCATTTTCTTACATCAGATACAGGGTAATGAGGGGTTTTGGGCACCCCACTTCTTCACCCCTCATGTTTTACAGAAAAAACAAACAAACATTAATCTGTCCTTTTCTAAACTAAGAAGAATATTCTAAGCAAAATTCTCTTGATTCAACAATCTCCTTTAGAATAAAAATGAATGAAAGGAAGATGATAGGAGAACTTGAAGCCAAGGTTGATGTTAAATCTCCTCCTCTGCTCTAAAATTTTGGGGGAAAACAACCATTACTTCTTCAAGTGTCCTTAAACCTAATTAAAACATGTAATTGCTGCAAGATTGATTTTCTTTCTGGTGCTTTTAAGACCACATCTTCAGGGATCCTCTGGGGGGGAAAATAAGTGAATGACCATACTCGATAGGTTTGCAAACGTTTCTGACTGTGTGAGCAAACCTGACAGGTCCCTGGGAGGAGGAGTCTGTGCTTGGACCATCAATTGAGCCCTGGGCTGGGAGCCAGGCTGTTTCTAAAGGTATGGTCTTGTGTGCATACAAACTGATCCCAAGGAGCACCAGGGAAGCTCTTTTGCATAGGCTGGCTTAAAACACTTTTCATATTCTCCAAAATATGCAAAGCACATGGCAGTGAATGAAAACGCAACTTACTGTATCCTTGAAAGAGCTCAAATTTCAGTCATTTGGTTGTATGCATGTACCATGCCAAAACAAATAAGTAGCATTTTATTTCATTTAACTTTATGTTGTTCTTTCTTTGAGCAACTATTTTGGTATCTGTATAATCAGGCTGAAAGGGTTACTTGTAGAAGTCTAGAAAAATGTTTGGTTATTATTACAATGTGCCCTTGAGCTTTAGTATATATTTACAATATGCATATTATAAATTATTTACTAGTTTTTTAAAAAAATAAGTAGATAATTAACTTCACCTACCAATATATAAGGCCACAGAGGCCCTCCATGAATGATGAAAGAAAAATCAATAAGATAGTAAAGTAACCAACAGGTAGGTAGGTGAAGTATCATTGGCATGATAACCATTGGATTTGTGCCATCATAGACCCACATTTTTTAATTTGTTTCGTCTTAAACATCATCATGTTTATTTGGTGGGTTGTATGTGTGCTATTGTCTGAAAACACACAATTTGAAATTCCAACAAATGGTTCAAATAAGAAAGCCAGTTTTTCCAAGTTTGACTTTTCCATAAATATACTTTTGTTTGGTTTTGCATCCATAGATGTTAAACGTAGGTACTCTAATCACATTTTCTGTACCATAGATATATACATATACTCATAGTGGAAAAGAATTTTGGAAATTAGAAGTACTTTAGACTCTCTAGGAAATCAAAAATAAATTATCAGTCTTTCAAACTCAAAATTCCAAAGTTTCAAACTAAGATTTATGTGTATATATAAATGTATAGATATATATATATATACATTTAGGTAGATGTACACACGTATGTACATATATACACAAAATTTATACATAAACACACATACACAACATACAAGAATACACACACTCCTCAACACACACACACAGTCATATAGTTCAGTGCAGTTTCTTTTCTCTAGCTGCCTTTTTTCCAACTCAGAACAATAATGATAAGATGCTAGGAGCAGTCAAATCATATTTGGATTTCTGACCTGCCATGAACAAAAATTGAGACTGTTTAAAAAGCCCAAGTGTAAAAATGTCATATACATGCATATACACACATGCACTCATATACAGACAGTCATTTTACCTCTCCTGAAACTTGCTCTGATCTCCTGTAAACAGCACAGCCAGCAGTGTGGGTGCCAACCTCCTGACGTGGAAGCTATCTTACCCCTGTGGGTGTGATGGGGCTCAGTACTCACTAGACACTTGTTCTAAAACAAAGCCCTTGATAGTATTTTTACCATCAGGTACAGTCCATGGTACCTCTCCCCACAGACTTGCTTCTCCTTGATATCCTAGGGATTTGCAGGTCTAGTGGAACTTACAACACAAACTAGCTGACAATTTGCAGAAAGAATGTCAGGCTAGAATCATCCTGGCTACCTTTTGCTTAGACCAGAAGAAGCTATACAAAGGTGAAATCCAGAACAGAGAAGAGTTCATATCAGAGGTGGTTGTGAGCCTTCAGAGTCTAATAAACCCAGATGAGAATCTGTCTCTGCATTGTCAAGCTATGTGCCACTCTACCTTTTCAAGTCTCAATGACCTCACCTGTAAAAAGAGGACAGTAACAGCGTCTGCCTCTTTAAGTTATTCTAGGATTAAAGAAGATAAGGCATAGAAAACACCTAGTACAGTTTCTGGTACATACTAACAATTTATAGTCTACATTATTCATAACTTAATATTTAAACCATAAATCTGAAATGTTGATCAGAGCTACATACAGAAATAATGTCAGCCCAGGATTTGAACTTGATCTGAATTCAAGTTCTGTATCCCAAGTCCAACTCCCTAGTAGATTAGAATGCTCCTTGTGGTGACCAGAACATGGTATGTATTAGACAAACACCAGTGAGTGAATGCACAAATAAATGGATGTCTGACTTCAGTTCTCTGGTCTTCAGTTTCCCTTCCATAAAAGGGAGGTAGAATGACTGGACCTTTAGTCGATCACTGGGATGTGAGTTTGATAAATTAAAAGAAAAATGTCAAATGACTTAAGATACAAACCTGTTTTGTGCTCTAATATAGGCAGTAAATACAAATGGAAAAATAAGATTCAGTAGCCAGGACCTGTGCTTAGACTTGTCATTTCTCTGGAAACAAGAGCATGGGGGCCATCTGTGTGAGTCTGACGATCATATTTTCTAAGATATAAATATAATCTTTAGTGAAGATATTCAACCCAAAGTACACAGTGAGCAGTTCAAAGATGATAAAACTAAACTGTTGGCCTGTTCTAAGCACTCTTGCCCTGACTTTTGTTTCATTTCTGAGACTACCTTGCTGTATATCGTTGATCAGCTTGAAAAACATCCTTAATAGGGTCACATGAACTGAATATGCTCCCAAAGTGCTTCACAACAAACACATTTACTTGTTTTAAGGTTGATAACTTCACTGAAGTATCATTTTTCTGACGTAGAGAAAGACTTAAATAGAAGACAGATTTAGACTCTAGACGTGTTTCATCACTACTGAAGCCCTGGGGAAAAAATGACATATTTCTATCTAAATCTCAGCATTCACTTCTATATAAAAGGATAATAAATAGAGCCTATACAGATTACAAGTGGTACAAACTATTATTGTTCATTTCATCTTATTTCTTGATCCAGAAGTCTTTCTCTACATGGTTTAAAATGGCTTGGAAAATTGGAGCCAACCTGTACTCAGGGTTTCTCAGCCTCAGCACTACAGACATGTTGACATTAGGGTTAGATACTTCTTTGCTGTGGGGGTTGTTCTGTACACTGTGGGATATTTAGCAGCGTCCCTGGTTTTTACTCACTGGGTGCTAGTAGCACCTCTCAAGCGAGGACAATCAAAAACGTCCTCAGGCATTACCCAGAGTCCCCTAGAGTGCAAACTCTCCCCTGGGAGAGAGTCACTGCCTTAAATGCACACAACCCACACAAATCAGAACGTTCCTGAAAATGTTCTTGTCTCTCACACACAAGTTAAACCACTGACCACTGGCTGCAGTTGAGAAAAACTACTAGTGATCAATGTGAATTCCATGCGTATTTCAGCTTTCAAGGCTTTCTTTTTCTTTCCTCCCTGGTGGCTCAGATGATAAAGAATCCACTTGCCATGCAGGAGATGTGGGTTTGATCCCTGGGTTGGGAAGATCCTCTGGAGAAGGAAATGGCAGCCCACTCCAGTTGTTCTTGCCTAGAGAATTCCCTGGACAGAGGAACCTGGTGTGCTGCCGTCTGTGGGGCTGCAAAGAGCTGAACATGACTGAGCAATTGACAACCAAGTTGAGTATGATGCCTCTAGTGACTATATGAATGAAAACGAGTTTTGATTTTCATCCAGAAATCTGTAATGTTTGAATTTTGTATCAGGAGACCAGCTTTATTCAGCCTTCCCAGGTACTCACACCCACAGTAAAGACAAACCACTGGGCTGAAGTAAAAGCTGTTAAAGTTTGTAACCAGAGACCTGAATAGCATTGAATATTCCTGCACTTGAATAGCATTACCATGGACACTAGTCACCAGCCCAAAACTGACGTAAAAGTTGTACGTGTGTATACCTACACACACACACACACACACACACACACACACACTGACACAATTATAAAGCAGTTCTCCTCCACTACTTAGTTATGCATCAATCCTCTTTCATTTGTGATGGATGAAGCCAACATCAGCAGTGAGAGTCTGAAGTTATGTTGATTTTTATTGTGCAAACACAGGTAAATTAGCTAAAGGTCAATTCTAAGAATAAACTGACAAGATGGAAGAGGTCGCTGGAGAGAGGAGACTTACTAAATCCTCCACTTGGCAGTTAAGTGCTTTTAAAAGGCTGATTAACAGGAAAGTCACCTCCTCCTTCCTCCAGGACAAACCCCTTGATAGTCATTGGACTGGGACACATTTTTCTTAAGCCTTTTAAAAGTAAATTCTCTAAATAAAGCAAAGAAGATAGTTTAGGAACTAAAAATTCTTTACTCAATAAACAATACAACTTTTTCACAAACAAGAAGAACATTGTTTAAAGTTTAGGAAGCTGAGGAATAAAGAGATCCATTGGGAAATAAAGGAGGGAAAGATAACTAAATCCAGTTTAAGATTAAAAAAAATTTTTTTTTGGCCAAAATAATTCGTGGTTCAAGTACATTAGTTTCACTGACCATTCTTCACTTTCCTTTGATAGTAGTTTTTACTTAAATATTAATTAATGATTA
This sequence comes from Oreotragus oreotragus, assembly GCA_006410675.1. Taxonomy (NCBI): domain Eukaryota; kingdom Metazoa; phylum Chordata; class Mammalia; order Artiodactyla; family Bovidae; genus Oreotragus; species Oreotragus oreotragus. The sequence continues at coordinate 157,976 of SJYX01022902.1, forward strand.
TGACAAGCATGAATTTAAGTCATTTATTCTCTATTTATTGTAGTGGGGGGGGGGGATTTGGTACCTCTCCAGTTACTCTGTCACATGGATAGGATCAACTGTATCCCTGAAAACCTCTAAATTTTTTTTTCCTTCTGAATAATTATATTATAGCCATCTCTCCTAGTCAGGTTGACTGAAAATTTTGAGAACTTCATATCATTACAAATGAAATTTTTGAATCCACTCCTTATTTCTTTTTAAAAATGTATTCTTCTTTATGGATTTTGCTTTACATTTTTAGTTAATGTTGAGGTTCAGGGTCATCAGCTCTCAGGGTTTCTTAATATTTCTTGAGTCAAATTGGACAAAGCAGTACAATGACTCAGGATTTTCTTCATGATATACAGCTAAATTCACTCAACATTCCATACTCATTTTGGTGGTTTGTATGTGCAGTTACTGGAGCCCCTTTTGGGGCCACACACTCCATTAAATTATAGATCACTCTGAAATTCCTCTGATGCAAACTATAAATGGGCCTAGAGATGAACAACTCTCTTCGGAAAAGGACATTATCTTTGTTCCTTGTTGGGTATCATTAAGACACATCTCACTCAGAGATATGATCCCATCTACCCAGTCATACCACTACAGTGATGTAGGTTTTCAGTTTGGGGCCAAAAAGGTACAGACATCAAACATACACAAAATGGAGAGGAGGTCATGAGTGACAAGCAGATGAAAGGGCAAACCAGCTATGGAAATCTGCCCGGCCCTAGTCCTAGGACGTTCTTCTTTTTTTTTTTT
>SJYX01022902.1:163437-181576 GCA_006410675.1 Oreotragus oreotragus
AAAAAAAAAAAAAAAAAGACAGGTCAAAGGATAGAGAAATGCCATGAACATTTTCTTTGCAATGTTTCATTTCCCGTTTAAAGTACGTACGTAGTAGGAATAGTGAGTTGATGGCCATCTTACTAGTTCTCCAGTTCTTACTAGTGTGTTTCTATCTTGAAGCCATTTCAATCAGGTCTGAAATTTAAGAAAGTTGAGACTCTGGCCATTTTAGTTAGACCCCGAACTCTTTGACAGAACTTCCAGAAGGACCATAAGAATCATTTGGGCAAAGTGAGTTTGGGGATATTTTCACCAAATTCAACTTCTTGACCCATCAAGTTCTATGATCCTTTGCAGAATCTTCTGTTACCAGTATGACCAATATGAAATGGTATAAAGACACATTGAAAACAGTAAAGACATACTGGTAGGCTGTACAAAGCCATGTTGTAGTTAAGGTCAAATGTCTGCTGATATACTAATGTATGAAAAAACAGCACTTAAATTCATAAATATAATTGTCTTACAACACAACTCCAAAAATGATCCTTCTTCTTTCACTTCAGCAAAATTGTTAAGTCCATTTGAACCATCAGGACAAAAAAACTTTGGCTGAGTCTATTGCTGAGGTGTGAACGTAAGAATTAACAAAAATTCAGAAAGCTATCCATATGTTAATGGGGACTCATAATAAGTATCAAGACACACCTCTTACATAATTATGTGCATCAATGAAACATTTCAAAAAGAAGCAATGGGTCACTATGTCTCCCTCCCATAGACATCATCCCGTTGCCTTTATTATCTATGGTACATATACACATACCCACACACACAAAATTAAAAAAAAAAAAATTAGGAGTTCTTGGCACACAATTAAGGATGGAAAAAAATATTTTTTCAGTTCCCACGGAAATGCATGAGGAATGCTGAAAGTCAAATCTTGCCCTTTAATCTTCATTTACCACAAATCAATGAAAAAAATTATGAGTACATTAATAGAATACAGAGTCACATGGATGGATGGCTATTAACAGTTTCTTTTTGGTTGTGTCCATACAGGTCAAGGATGTAAACAAGAAAGACCATTTAGAAAGCCCAACTCTTAATTTCAGAGCTTCAGTTATCTGGTTGGGTTGTTCAAAGACACCAGAGAAGTGAGAGCCAAATTCTAGTATGGACACAGCCAAATCCCAGATCCCAAAAGCAAACAAAACTTGCTCCCAGAAAGTAACAGTGAAGCGCTGTAGTTTTAAAAAGTTATGAGAAATGATTAGGGGATGTGCGAAATACAATTTCCCCTTAAAACAAAAGGCTGGACCCTTATTCAAGGACTGTGTGTTGTTCTTACTGCCACAACTACACAGGAATGCAGAGAACTTAACATGGAGTACGTGGAAAGGTCACACCATTAAAACATGGGCAGAAACATTGAGAGAAGGAAGGTAATTCAGCTCAGGGTAGAGAAAGCTGAATTGGGGTCATTTTGCAGTAATTTTTGTGAATACGGATATTTGGGTTTTTTAAAATACAAAGAATGTGTGACTAGCTCTTCTCACCTTCTCCTAGTGCTGAGAAAGAGCAGTGCGGTAAAAGGGAGCCTGAGGGTGTTCATTTCCAAATAAGGAAGACAATTTGCTGATGATGGGGGTTATTAGATGTAAGGAAACGTTGCCAAGAGAGGCTCAGAAATCTTCCCAGAAGGGTTTTAAGGAAAGAGCAGAGGTGCCTGTGGCTGCAGGACTCTAAGAGGGCGCTGGTGGGGCAGGAGCAAGCCGTTAGGGGCCAGGCTCCGGGGTCGTGTGCTCTGTGTGTATGTACATGCTTGGTTGTGCTTCTGTTGCACAAATACTCACGCATACGGAGTCAATATAAACTGGCACATAATCAGTTTGAGTGAAAAGTCATAAAAATCTGCCACTTTCCCCCCATTACCCCATAAACAAAAGGAAAAAGGAAAATTTAAAAATCTAAACGTATGGCATTGGGCCAGATCGCTACCATAATTTTCATTCAAAGGAGGGAGGTAGAAGAGGAGAGGAAAAACCCAGTTTGGGATAAATGATTCCCAAGGCCTCTCAGCTATTCTTATGTAGCTGGCTCTCATTTATAGATAAGATACTCAGCACATGGGACCAAGTTAACAAACAAACAAAGAACCTTAAAAAAAAAGAGAGAGAAAGAGAGAATTTCTTATACTTCCACATGTGGAAAGAAATCTACCCTGTGGATTGACATGTTAAGGTGAACTAGGTAAATAGGCAGTAGTAGATCAATGGGCTATTGTGTTCTAACAAATGTGTATTGTTAGTTGTTGTTTTCTCTTTTCAAATATGGATTTCTTTCCGGAGGTTTATTTTGAATCGGTGACACGCTCTGTTTCTTCTCCCACCCCCGCCCCCTCACCCGTCCCTATAGATGATACTTCCGTAAAAGTTCAGATTGCCAAGGGTGTTTTCTCTCTGGGAACCTATCTGGAATTTTGATCTTTAGGAAATCCTGGATACATTTCTCCAGCTCTTCCTCAATTGACAGCTTTTCCTTAACAGCTTTTTTTTTGCTACTCATGTTCGACTCCCTGGAGCCGGAAGTCAGAGTCCGGAGCAGGTCACTTTTCCGTCGCATCTCTGACTGCTGGATCAGCTGGACGGGGCCCTTCTTGATGGGACGGTCCAGAGTTTGGATGTTGGTCTGGCGTGTCACGGGCCCACAGATGACTGTCTCCTGGGGAGAGCTGGCCTCAGACTGGCTGTCGCAGCTGGAGGTGGAGAGGTCGTTGCAGGAGGTGCCACTCTCTCCTTCTTTGTCACCCTTGCCGTTCTTGCAGCAGCAATCACAGTGCGAAGATGACCACCTGGAAGGCTCACCTGCAAAGAAGCACAGGACCCAGGGAGTGAATGTCAGGTAGCTCCGCCTGGAGTAGCAGCACTGCATATCAACACACACACAGCATCCACAACCACCTCTTTAGAACAAACAGGACGGCACACAGGATGGGTTGCAACAGGAGTACCCAGCAGCCAAGTTCACTGAGGGAAGGAAGTTAATAAGGGTGAGCTGCATAAGAGGAAATACACTCTAATGCATCAGTCCATGGAGTCGATAGTTACTCAGCTACACAGTGTCATCACTAACTTTGTTACCTTGAAAGTGAAAGTGAAGTCGCTCAGTCGTGTCCGAGTCTTTGCGACCCCATGGACTATAGCTTACCAAGCTCCTCCGTCTGTGGGATTCTCCAGGCAAGAATACTGGAGTGGGTTGCCATTTCCTTCTCCAGGGGATCTTCCCAACCCAGGGATTGAACCCAGGTCTCCCACATTGCGAGCAGACGCTTTAACCTCTGAGCCACTAGGGAAGCCCACCATTTATTTCTCAAAGCTTCAGTTTCCTCATCTGTGAGAGGAAGATAATAATTTCCCTACTTTCAAGAGTTGAAGGCTGGAATTAGATAAGGCAAGTGAAATTCTCCGGGAGACAGTGAAGGACAGGGAAGCCTGGCATGCGGCAGTTCATGGGGTTGCAAAGAGTTGGACATGACTGAGTGACTGAACAACAAACACAAATGAAATTCTTAATGCAATGTGTGGCACACAATAAATGCTAACTGACTTTACCGTGGCTGATGTTAAGCCCTAATCCTATGCCCATGTTATTGCAGACAGGTAAACGGGGAGATTCTCGAAGAGTGGAATGACAGCTACCAGTCAGGGAGGGCTTACTTTGTACAAACCCACATGCAGGTTCTTCACAGCCATTAACATACTAGACCCTCATGACCATTTTAAGACATCAGTATCTCCATCCCCAGTTTCCACGTAAAGAAACGAGACTTTAGAATTTTAGAAACGTGCTGTAGGACTTCCCCAGTGGCGCAGTGGTTAAGTATCTGCCTGCCAATGTAAGGGGCACAGGTTCAATCCCTACTCCAAGAAGATTCCACATGCGTGGGGTAACTAAGCCCTGTGTCACGAATACTGAAGCGCATGCACTCTACAGCCTGTGCTCTGCAACCAGAGAAGCCCCTGCAATGAGAAGCCCACGAACCATAACCAGAGAGAAGCCCCTGCGCTTGGCAACTAGAGGAAGCCTCTGCACAGCAAGGACCCAGCTGCAGCTCCCCAAAAAGGAATTTGCCACAGTTTGTACAAAGCTGTACAATTTGTAAATGGCAGAGCTGGGATTTGAAAACAGGCTTCCCAAATACTACAACTAATCTGTCTGTAAAATTCACGCTTCTCTTTCAAAACAATTTTCAAAGTATCACGTCTCTCTGAAGTCTTTGTTTAGCTATCCTGAGAAATAGTTGCCAATTTTTCCTCTGAGTTATGATCTTCCCTTGTAAGTGCCTCTATTATTACACATATCACATTTTGTTATAGTTCTTTTCTATCTTAGGCATTTCAGCTATTATACCATGAGCACCCTGAGGTAGACACAATGAAGAGTTCATTGATGTCATCCCAGAAAAGGCTCAAGTAAGAGTGTAGAAATTCAATAATTCACTAATTATTATTATCCTAATAATAATTCTGAAATACCTTGATCCAGCCATACCTGAAACTAGGCCTTTCAATGAGGTTTCACTTATATGATCCACTACATTATATTTAAGCCAGTGCGAATTCCTCTCTCCCTGTCTCCCTGAGTCTTGATTCTCAGCAGTACATTCAGCTATTTGGAGCAGAGCCATTTTTCAGATACTCAGTCGGTGGCTCCCTAAACTGGGAAATCCAGAGTCACTGCGCAAAGCAATTTCCTGAGTATAAGTCACTGCTCCAAGCCTTCCACTCTCTACATAGCTGCAGTCTTCCTGGAGTCATAAACCTAATACTGTTTACTGATCAGATGTTATACACTGGGTACTTCATATAGTTCATTGCACTAATGCTGTGAACAAATTAAAGGGAAATCAATCCCCTTTATGATGTTAATATTAAGGGCAAAGATAATGTGGTACATTTATATGTTTTAAAAGGGATCCAGTTTCGATTTGCACTATATCTTATTCTCATAAATAATGAGTCACATGATAATAATATCTCACTTTGTTATCATTTCTAATGTGGTCAAAGTAGTGGAACCTTAGGATGCAGACTATTAGGAAGCTTATATCCTGTCATCTCTTACAATGTCTGCCTTCTACATATCTAAACAATCTAAATATTTATAACAAGTTATATATTTTTCCTCAGAGATAGTAAAAAAGAAAGTTCCTATAAATCACAATGACAAAAGGATCTCTAATATATATTCATTCTTCTGTACTGCTTTTCAAATGTGACTGAGTATTCATTGTATTTATATACCCATTAAATAAAATGCAACAATCCAATTAGCCAGAAGGAATCACCACAGCAGTAATGTCCTAGTTATCACAGGCTATTACCAATAAATATCTTCCACGCAACAGAGAAACTGTCCAATATGTGCCAGCTGGTGACTGAAAGTATCAACAATAGAAAATGGTTTCTGTCTGCCAGCCCAGATTCTGAGGAGGATGTTTTTTTCTCTTTCAGAAGGTAGAATTTGCCTCTGCTTCTCCAGACCTGCCCATCCCTATCCTAATATGATTCCATGGAGAAATGGCTCCAATGAGTTGGGTCAAGGAAAAGTAATCACCCCAACCCAGGGCTGATCTAGTTTAATCTTTCTTGAGGAAAGTTCAGAAACTGAACAAAACCTTAAAAGAAGAAAGAAAAGGAATAGGAGAAAGACAGAAAATAGAAGAAAAAGATGTGCTGGAATACACGTGCTTATAAACTTAAAACAGGATAAAAAAAATATTTTGGCCATTAACCCTCCTGAATCAGTAGAAATACAACCCTGGGGGACATGCCTGGTGGCCCAGTGGTTAAGAGTTGACCATCCAATGCAGGGGGTGCAGGTTTGATCCCTGGTCGGGGAGCTAAGCTCCCATGTGCCTTGTGGCCAAAAAGTAAAACAGAAAACAGAAATACTATTGTAACAAATTCAATAAATATTTTGAAAATGGTCCACGTCAACAACAACAACAACAACAAAAGAACAGGCCTGTATTTCTCTGTCCAAAGTTACCTTCCCCTGAAAGTCTTTCTATTCAATGGACTTAGAGGGGAACCTAAGGCTTTTCTGAAAGGCAGTTTAACAACACAAACACCAACATGTGAATGAGTCCTGTGTGCTCATGTGGAAAACTGCACGCAGCCCTCCACGACCTGTCCAAGCCAAGTCCCTGGCACAGATGCATTATTTCTGCCCTGAACTGCTGGGATCATCGTGGATTTAAATGTCAGTTGGGATCCACCAGCTTCCAGGCAAAGAGAAGTATTGCTTTCCATTAATTCTAGGCACTATCACTATTAAAGGGAAATTAAACAGATTAATTTTAGTGGAGCCCATTATACTTCCACATGTTTCAATATTTTATGAGCACATCTGAATGTTTTACTACTTTGGAAAGGTAATTCATAAGATAGCTTCTGAAGTCTATATATTAGGTTGAAATCAAGGAAGAAGATGGTATTAATACACTTCAGTTAGAAGTGCAGTCTGAAGGGTCATTATAAAATATGAAAAATAATCAGATGTGAGAAGAGAACCATATTGTTTCTTTTTTCTTTTGCTTACCCCCTTCCCAAGAATTTAACCACAGCAGACAGAGGATATAAACTAGAACACAGAAAACCCTTTCACCCTTGCAGTTCCACTGACATAAGCTTACCTATTGTGGAAAGAGTAAAAGGATCTGTGAAAGGTCAATTCTGTAACTCAAGGTATTCTAGAATCCTCCTCATTATAGCAAATTATGATCTCCTAAATAACTTGGTACTTCAAATTACAACATACTTTTGCTCCCAATTTGCTGAGGTTTCAATACTGGCTGGAATAATTCTCTCCATTTGAGGAGAAAATAGGTTACAATTGATTAGTCAGATATAGGGAGAAAATAATTTCATTCCCAGAAATGTCTCATTTGTTGATATTAAAACAACAAAATATCTGCAGCCTTTGAGGGGTGTATTAACTAGTTTCTGGTCAAAGAGCCTAATAGCTCTTCCTTATCTTTAAATAAACCACTGCTGAATTTGTTGGACATCATTTTTGCTGCCAGGCACATAATAGAGGCTTGATAAATGTTTGATGATTAAATGAATGAGTCAAACACATGTGTTGAATTATAACATGTTGATAACACAGTAGATAGATTACAGGCTCCAGAGTCAGGCTCTGCAATATGTCAGCTTGAATCAACTACTTAGTTTTCTCTTCTGAAAAATAAGTTTAGTAATAGTATCTTCCTCATAAGGGTTTTAGGAAAATTAAATGAGATAATTAAGGTAAAAGTGTTTCATGATTTGTGGCACCTAATCCACACTTTGACCAGTGTACACATTCATTCTGCTAGAAGCCAGAAACTGATCCACATAAACAAAACAAATCAGGAGCTTGTTAGATATGATGATTATGTTTCTACTAACATGCTGTACAACCAATTCTTCAATCTGGCTGGAGCATCGTGTTAGGAAGAACGCTAATGCTATAACTGGACTCTTCAGGAAAATGTACACTGAGTGTTTCGTCGTAATGTCTGATTTTGCTTGGGAGTGGAGAGTAACCATTAGCACATACTATGAGACCAGGGGATGATTTGGGAAAGAAGTTTCCTTTACAGTGCAGTGCTTAAAATTTCACAAATGGATGGAACTTCCAGGATAAAAATTTACTCTAGGACACATCAGATAAATTTAAATCCAGAGCCCAGAGGCCTTTGTAGTTGGGATTAAATGGGAGGGGCAGGAAAGTCAATAGCCTCGAGTCCTTAAACACTAAATCTTCCAGCAGTTTACAACTTGGACAAATTGAGGACCAATCAAGAAAATTAAATGAGTGGTCTTGGTCCCTCTCCACTGTAGCCCTGAGTCCTTACTGACAAAGAAGGAATAAAAGAGGAAAGACTACAGAATCTTTCTCCTCTATGACAGATTCAAACCGAGCTGAGTGAATCACAATTTAGAAAACGCACAAAGTGCTTATGCATTTTTAAAAGAGGCAGCTCTGCAATCTACCACACTTCAAATCCTCCACCTGCTAATGGTTGTGAATACAATGCACATCATTTACAGCAACAGCTGGGAAAACTGCTTCTCCTTGTCTTCTCTGTCAATGATGTAGGAGCCTGCCAGTCTGGGAGCTAGGTGGCCAGATTTAATCTATCGAGGCTGCTGAAACACGTTCTCGGTATCCCGGTTGAAAAGTCAATAATGCCCAAACTGATGTTTTTATAATTCTGCTAACCTTGGAAAAGCTATTGCACAGTGGAGATTGGGAATAGACAGACCGTGCAAGCACCTGAGAAAAAGACATCTTCCATCCTGACAATCCTCATTTTTGCTTGTGGTTGACCTTTTCTGCACATGGACATTTGGCCTTGGAGGGACCCAGCTGGGGATCCTCATTAAGATGAGGTAAGTCCGGGAAAGAGCAGACAGTGAAACCATCCATGCCTCTGTCAGGGCCAATCAGGAAAACAGATGTTCCACCTGTTACCTTAAGAGGGAGAATTTAATATAAGGAAGTGGTTAAACAGATGTTGGAAGGGTCAAAGATAGTGACAGCAAAAGGCAGCTACCCCCCTTAGAACCAAGGAGACAAATAAAAGAGGTAGGGTCACTAGAACTGAGATGTTGGCAACAGGCATCCTTTGCGAGGTGAGACCGAGGCATGTGAGGAGGGCACCCTCCCTACTGCTGGTCAGGGTATCCGAAGGGGCTCCGGGATTAAAGAAAAAAAAAAAAAAAAGTTGAGAAAGAGAACCAACTCTTTCTAGGGGAAATATAAGCTGGATTGATTCTGATGAGCAGAAAGCAGGCAAGAAGTCCTTCTTCTCCTGCTGTGTTACAGTCTTCCTCTATGTCCTGTACGGATAGAACCTAACAGGAAGCCAGCTGAGCCCATGAAAAGAGTGGTTAACAGAATCACAACCTCAGCACAGCAGACAGAGGTGGGTTTGAAGCCCAGAGATAACAGCTAAATAACAGCACACTGACCCCTCCAGGGATTCAACAGAAAAGACACAGCTCTCGACCTGCTGGACCATGAGTGCAGATGGAGGAGTTAGGGGTTTTGCATTTGCTCATCCATCCCTACTTCTTTTCCTGATATTCACCAGTTACACTCTTTTTTGACCATCCCTTTCTCAGAGCACCTTACCTATCCATCCTTCAGCCCAATTTAAGCCAGTCCCAACTTCCAGCCTGTTTCTTTCATATCCACCATGATGTGTAACTATGGATGTGTTTTTAGGTTGGATTAATGTCAATTTTCCTGTGTTTTAAAGCCTGGAATTCTAATGCTCACTCCAGGGCACATACACACTGGCTTTCAGGGCAGCAGATGCGCAGAAAATACCTGCATGAAAATGAACAGGAGAGGAAATGGATGATGTGTATTGGTTTAGAGTATTTGTGAGCGGCAGCAAACCTTTCACCACACATACAAAAAAAGATAGAAAAATATGACACGCAAGATGGAAAAATTTAGTCATTTCATTAGACATTTATACACATGCAACAAAAGAATATAATGGGCTGATCAACAGAGATTAATGGCAAAATTCATCCAGAACATATATTTCCTAACTGATCATCACTCATACTTATTTATTAATATCCAAAAAAATCCCTAAAGGCGTTAAACAACTTCAGTAAAAACTTTCTTAACTACTCGACTATGGTCTCTAGTCACATAATTTTTCACTTTGGTGATGCTGAAACACCTGCCTAGCTCAGGTTTTTCACCTGTGAGATTTCTCTCTGAATAAAGCAATGCAGTGATGTGTATAAGCTTTAGTCCTGAACTTTAACTTTCTGGCTGACTGCCTTGCTCTTTCAAGTGTTCCTTGATGACACAGTTATTTCACATTTTTCCAGGTTCTTGTTTTCTTTCCTTTTATTGTATTTCTTCCTCTTAGTCTCAGCATTTTTCAGCTAACTCTACTGAATTACTCTTGTCCCTAAAGTCCTTATTTGCCTATTTCCTAGAGAGTTCAGTGGCCCATCTGATCTCTTTCCCCACTGTGTCCTCTTCATCCTGGCTACTTGCTTTTATATTTTTCTTCTCCAGTTTTCATAAACTTGAACATTTCCCTTGAATAATAAGTTTCACTACAACTCCTCTCAATCAGTATCTGAGTATTTTATCTCTTAGAATGAAATGTACATGAAATTATTACAGGATTTGTTTGCTCCCCCTTTTCCAGTAAAAAATCCATCATTTCCTTTAGGGAACTTCCCTTCCCTATTCCATCCTGGAGGAACTGTCAACATGCTGCCATGTCTAGCCACAAGGGGAGGACAAATGGACTATCTGTGAAACGGCCATCTCTCAACTGCATTGGGTGATTCAGGCATGGACACGTGAGCCAAGCTGAGTGAATCAGAGTCCCCACTGGGACTGTTCTGCAGGAACTTACAAGTACTGTCCCTTATGATTTGGGATGTGCCAAACTAGGAAGATGCGAGGCCATCTTCCTTACCAGCTGGAGGGGAGTTCATGCATGAAGAAGCCAAACACAGGCAAACCAGAGAAACAGTCCAGAGACAGAGCCCCGCATCCAGCAGTATCACACACTGGCCGCATTCCTGTAATTTTATAAGCCAAGACATTCTCTTTTGGCTTAATCCAGTAGAGTTAATTGTGTGTTACTTACAATAAGAATCTTGAACACTTGATCAAACTCATGTAATCACACTCAATATCTGTCCAGTTTACTTTGGTCTGAGTTTGTCTTGTCAAAGCTATGGTTTTTTCCAGTAGTCATGTATTGATGTGAGAGTTGGATTATAAAGAAAGTTGAGCGCCAAAGAACTGATGCTTATGAACTGTGGTGTGGGAGAAGACTCTTGAGAGTCCCTTGGACAGCAAGGAGATCCAACCAGTCCATCTCAAAGGAAATCAGTCCTGAACATTCATTGAAAGGACTGATGTTAAAGCTGAAACTCCAATACTTTGGCCACCTGATGTTAAGAACCGACTTATAAAGAAAGTTGAGCGCCAAAGAACTGATGCTTATGAACTGTGGTGTGGGAGAAGACTCTTGAGAGTCCCTTGGACAGCAAGGAGATCCAACCAGTCCATCTCAAAGGAAATCAGTCCTGAACATTCATTGAAAGGACTGATGTTAAAGCTGAAACTCCAATACTTTGGCCACCTGATGTTAAGAACCGACTCACTGGAAAAGACCGTGATGCTGGGAAAGATTGAAGGTGGGAGGAGAAGGGGACGACAGAGGATGAGATGGTTGGATGGCATCACCGACGCAATGGACGCAAGTTTGAGTAGGCTCTGAGAGTTGTTGATGGACAAGGAAGCCTGGCGTGCTGCAGTCTATGGGGTCACAAAGAGCCGAGCATGACTAGGCGATTGAACTGACTGAGCACTTGTATCATTCTAGCACTAATATTACTCTAGGGCCCAAGGACAACTACTTTCTAAGCTACTTTGTAAGATGCCTGTTTCTTCTCTAGACTCACAGCCCTTTTGCTACGCTAGTCCCAACAAATTTGATTAACACTGTCAAGAAACATACTAAGACAATGCTGCCTCCTGTTGTATGTAATTATTCCCACAGTGAATGACAATATCTGTCCCTCCGAAATCAGAAATTTAATATAATAATAGATATCATTTACTGAGGACCCCCGTGGGCCTAGCATTGGGCTTAGCACTTCACATAATCTAATCTTCACAATAGCTCTACCAGGTGGATGTGATTCTCTTTCCTTTTTATGGAAGAGGAAACTATAGCTCAAAGTGGTTCATTATCCCATCCAAAGTTAGAGTTTACAAATGGCAGATTAAGAATTCAAATACAGATCTCTTTTAGTACAAAGTCTCTGCTCTTTTTGGCGGATACATTATTCAATATCTACTAAAGATATTTGAAAATACCAACAGACCAAAAAGATTAAAGTGTGGACTTTAAGACATAATAATCCCAGTAATGCCAACTCTTCAGTAACTTTAAAAAGTAATCAACTGACTAAACAACTTGAAAGTCCAGGTTTTTGTAGGTTTTTTATCATTTTATCTATATAAGAAATCTCAGCTCCCTTTCTCAAGTTCACTGGAGAAAACTGAAAATAACTAAATGAAGGATGAAGAGTTCTGGTCGCTTTCTGATATGTGGGGTATGTCACCCCCCTCCATAAGTCTTCTGTTCTACCTGGGTTGCCCTGGTAGCAGTCAACAGTGTTTGAAGTATGCATTTAATTAGCACAAGAAAAAAGCCCTATGCCAGTTAATTAAGATTTCATATTCACCAATACTGCTTAATATATTTTCAACAACCAACCAATATATAATACTTCCTCAAAGTGTGGAAATCAAAACACAACAATCTATGGCTGATTGGTAAATGCAGGCATAATTTTCTGTTGATTCTCCTGGTAAAAGAAAAAATAGCCAAATTAACCCAGAGCAGTATTTCAAGAGCCAGAGTGTCCTGGGAATTTTTCGAGAATCACAGATAAAATAAAAGAACTGTCTTAGGACAGGGGTTGCCAGCCTCCAGGATCTAATGCCTGATGATCTGAGGTGGAGCTGATGTAATAATAATGGAAACAGTGTGCAATAAATGTAATGCTCTTGAATTATCCCCAAACCATTACTCCCTCACAACTGGTCCATGGAAAAATTGTCTTCTGTGAAATTGATCCCTGGTGCCAAAAAGGTTGGGGACTGCTGTCTTAGAACATTTATCAGTCATAAACTGCTTTGAAGTTGGAGTTAACCAGAAAACTTCGGATGGTGAGAAACACAGCCATGAAAAGTTCAACTAGGATGTGGTTCAAAAGTCACTGTGGACAGACCTGGACAGAACCACAGAGCTCAAGACCTAGAAGGGACCTGTCTAGAGGCCACTGCGCACCCTTGTTTTACCACGAGGAGAGAGAAGGATGCCTATCTATGGTGTCAGGACCCAGCTCCTGAGCCCTGTTTGGGACCCTGCCAGGGAAACAGGTGGAAGGGTGTGGAGTTAAGGAGGCAAAGTCAGACCCAAGTGGAGAAGGTTTTCCTTTCTGAGCAGTCCATCATCCGGGAAAGAAAAGCTCTCAAGAAGAGTCCACTACTGAGTACAGTGAAGACTAACATACGACAGAGCAGTTTGAAGAAAGCAGATTCCTCTAACATGACCACATGTCTAAGAGAGACAGAGATAGACAGACAGGCCTTAAGTGATGATGACACTGACCTCCGCTGGCACCTACCTATGCTGTACACAGGGCTGGGCACTTTACTCGCGTCATCTCTTTGAGCCCTTACTACCAGTGAGGAGAGTTAGGGCATCATAATGCCGAATTCCCACCTGCCTGGAGGTAAGAGGAGATGAGTGGGGACCAAACTTCCCCAGTTCCAGGGAGGCTGAGATTCATCATACAGGTGTACTCAGAATCAGCATCTAAAAGGTCTGCTTTTAAACTGCATACGCCCTTCATGGAACCTCCATGTGAATTAGTTTATCACAATGCTTGGACCTGACACAGGAAGCCTGGGAACTCACAGCAGTGAGTCTCTCCTGGAAAATGACATGAATGAACTGTGAGCTCTGACCACATGTCAGGTGTGGTGCCAAGTGCTTTACAAACATTTGTATTTTATGTTAGCAACGCCACCAAGGAAGAGCTTCTCCGACTCGGGACTACGGCCGTTGCACTGGATAATTCTCCATTGCGGGCGCTGGCTCTTACACTGTATGGTGTGCAGAGGCGTCCCGGCCTCTCCCCCTGGTTATCAGTAGCACCTCTGCTCCTGGCTCAACACAACTAAAATCGCCTCCAGCTGAGAACCACTGCTCTACGGTAAGTATGGTTCCCATCTGGTTGATGAGGACACTAGATTTCATGACTGGTGACTAATTTGCCCATGAGTCCCAAAGCTAATAAAAGATAAAACCAGATTGGTTTTTGGCAGATCTGACTCCAAGGCCAAGGCCTATTCCATCAGTATATCGTGGTGCTTCAGTAAAATGATGTATTTTTTGAAAAAGGAGCTTCTTGGGCAGAGATCCAACCATTCCATTCACTCCAAGTTCCAAAAGACCAATGAAAGCAAATGGAGTTGCCCTTTCACTTTTTATAACATGAAAAGAGCACCTTATTCTCACCAGGCTATCTTCAGATGATAATGGATAAGAAAGATTTATAGAGTTTGGAGGCTCTGCCTGAACACATATCTCTGCCAATTGGCCACTGATTAATTACTCTTCTTTTAAGTAGGAATTCAAAATGAGACAAAGATGGCTTTAACCTGGGATTTTCGCATATAGCCACAGCCTATGTTCCTATCATGTAAGAAAAATAGGCAACATTAAATTGGATGTTTACTACACACCAGGTGCTGCTTTGCACTTTGCCTGCAGAATCTCATTAGAGATTCACAGCATTCCTATGAAGTGAGCTCTACTGTCTTTCACATTTTACAGAAAAGTGAACTGAGAAACAGAGAGGTTAAGTAACTAAAGTCTTTAAGAGAAGAGGTGTGATGCAGATTAACACAATCTGATCCCAGGATTTCCATAATGAGGTAGGTAGGAAAGCATAGTGGTTCAGAAACTGGGATTTAGAGTCAAAGAAACAGGAATAGGGCACAACTCTGCTGTTGACTATAAGTTTTTTCATCTGAAAATGTTGGAAATACCAATACTGCCTTTATAGGAGGATGAGAATTAAATGATATTTGTCTCCAGCATGATCACAGTGCCTAGAACATATTTAATACCCATTAAAAAATTTTTTTAAGATAACTACTTTGATACCAAAATTGATAATGTTCGTATCAATCACAGTTATAAAATATTTAAAAGGCAATTTCAATAAAGATAATTTCATAGGTAATCTATGTGTTGTTTATTTTTCTGCTTTTCTTTCAATAGACAGTCTACCCAAAGCCCATCTCCATATTACTTTACCAATATTTCTACTTTCTATTCTCATGGGCTATCAAGCAAAGTATTGACTTATTTGCATAATTTATAATACTTACAAAAGCACTGCTGATGAACATATTGATTCATAGAGAGCTTTTCCTCCTCTGTGCTCTGAAGCTAGGATTGTCATAGGTGACCTGCAGTGATTCTAAAGGCAACAAAAATTCCTAAAAGAAGGGGTAAACTGTGCACTGTGATGATAGTTCACTATTACTCTTTTATATATGATTTGCCTGTTTGTTAAATCATTTTCATTACACATAAATGCACAACTTCAAAACATTTCTCACCCTTCTTTTAGGGAGAAAAATCCTTCGTTGTAGAGGAAAAGCCAATCTATGGAGTGGGAGAAAATATTTGCAAATCATATATCTAATAAGGCATTAATATCCAAAAAAACAGAGCTTCCCAGGTAGCCCAGTGGTAAAGAATCTGCCTGCCAATGAAGGAGATGAAGGAGATGCAGGTTTGATCCCTGGGTATGAGTCCAAAAAATACCAAAAATTCATTTAATTCAATAGGCAAAAACAAACTAAAAACAACCAAATATTTTTAAACGGGCAGAGAAACTGAACAGATATTATTTTTCCCCAAAAAGGTATACAAAAGGCCAATGGATATATGAAACCGTGCCAGGAAAAGAAAGAGACTGAAGGTATAAGGGAGTGGGATGAAGGTGACTAGTTAAATAAGGGAATTCCCATGGGCCTGTGGAAATGCCACACTGATAATTCCTGCTCTCTCTCTACATCAACACTATTTCAAATTCCCCTTTCCCATGTTTCTCTAATTCTATACAATAACTCTATCTGGCATACAGACATCTATATAGTTACATAGAGTGGTATGGTAAAAAGAAAAAAAATGACCTTAGCAAAATGAATATAAGGTATCTTCAATTTTTGATATAAATATTTTATTTTACTCTTTGTGCTAACCTAGCCTTTCATGACACTGTAAGTTTCTGGAAAGTAAGTTCCCATTTGAAAAGCTCCTGGCTGAAAATTATGCTTGTTCCATTTTTGACAGAGACTTAAGAAGAGCCACGACTTAGCAGGAGAGAAGAAATTATAAAACCTAGTACTTGTATAACATTTGATAGATTAGAGACACACTTTCATTTACTACACCTCACTCAATCCTCATATTTATTAACTCAGCATTCAATTAATATTTGATTGCACTTTTAGGCAATGGATACACAGTTGCTCACAGGTATTTTACATTCTAGTAAGGAGGATAAACACTAAACAAGTAAAAGAGAATATTTCAGGTAGTGATGAGGACTGTGAAGAAAATAAAACAGGATAATTTGGTGGGGTGAGTTGGGTGAGAGAGTTGTAATTGACAGATATAATGATGAGAAGGCATCTCCAGAGAAGCTGATATTTGAGCAGGGACCTATTGTCCAAAACAAGCTTAGCCTATGAGGATAACGTAGAAGTCATTATAAGCAAAAGGAACATCATATGCAAAGGTCCTGAGGTAGGAATAAGACAGAACATGCAGTGAGACAGGAGGAACTGTAGGAAGAGAGACAGGGGTCAAATTGTAAAGAACTTCAAAGCCTACAATCAGCATTTATGCAGGACAATAAGAAGGATGGTTTTAATGAGGAATTACACAATTCATCTTTGTAACAAGCTTACTCACTCTGCTCTCTAGAGAACAGATTATAGGTGAGTAAGAACAGAGGTAGGGAAGCAGCTGATTGTTTCCAGGCTGCTCTTAAGGATGACTTAAGAGTGGAGATGGAGAGAAGGAACTCTATGAGATAGATGCTTTTATTCCCATTTTACAGATGAGGAAAGTAAGGCTCAGGAAAGCAAATAATGTGTCTATGCTGAATATGAGTCAAGAATTTTTGTTTATAAGTCCAGTTCTTCCCTCATTATGCCATGACTTATCAATGGTTAAGACATCTCAATATACAGATTATGCAAATTTTCAACAATCAATCTGTTTTTGACAGATGTCTCTAGCTTTATCCTGTATATCAGAACATTTATTTGGTTAGTCCTTCTGCTGATCTGCACCTGCTGGGGTTGTTTGATTGACTTCACAAACTAGAAGCCTGGAGTTTAATTTCACCATCAGGAATCATTATATTGTTTGTAAACAATGACAGACTATGATAAATATGCATTCCGGTTAATTACTGCCTTCCCATGTGCCTTCTTCACTTTCTCATTTCCATCATCCTGTCACATCTTAATACCTGATTGTGCATCCTCTACAACAGGGAGAGCTGCAAACACATTGACATGCAAGAAGACAGCCTTGCATCCTGTCGGTTTCTTGGGAACAGAAGCCAAACCTGAAGTTCAAACACTATTGAGAATTAACAGGTTTTCAGTATGTTCAGTTTCTTATCTTCCCATTGGTTTATATATTAGGTTTTCACTAATAGATTTCCATGACATGCCCACCCTTGAAGCTGAATTAAATAGTAAGCCAAGTTCCATTAGGGTTTACGACATTCAGCATTTTTTAATCATTCTTCACTTTTTTTTTTAAATAGCAGGGCCAAAGAACAGTTAGTAAACATTCTAGAATGGGGTTCTTTAGCTACAGAGTAGCAGCTTCTGCCACAGAATTCTTGGAACAGAGAAAGAAGTCTCCATATGTTTTATTAAATACCAACAATTCACATATGGTACAGTACAGGTGTTGTATAAATCAAGGAACAGGAGACAGGCAGTTTCACAAAGTGGTGATGAGCTTGGGCTGTGATATCAACAAATCTCAGTGTCACTGAACTTCTATTTATTACTTTAGCAAATTGTTGAACCTTATTTTGCTCACCTGCAAAATGGGGACAATAGCATTCCCCACCCCCATGGGGCTGTTTGAGAGGTAAATGCAAAGTGCTCTGCGTGGTGCCTGGCCCTGAAATATATCTGTCACTGTTGTCATGCTGCTGCTGCTGCTGCTAAGTCACTTCAGTCGTGTCCGACTCTGTGTGACCCCATAGACGGCAGCCCACCAGGCTCCCCCATCCCTGGGATTCTCCAGGCAAGAACACTGGAGTGGGTTGCCATTTCCTTCTCCAATGCATGAAAGAGAAAAGTGAAAGTGAAGTCGCTCAGTCTGTCCGACTGTTAGCGACCCCATGGACTGCAGCCCACCAGGCTACTCCGTCCATTGGATTTTCCAGGCAAGAGTACTGGGGTGGGGTGCCATTGCCTTCCC
>SJYX01022902.1:189664-200311 GCA_006410675.1 Oreotragus oreotragus
ATGGCACCCCACCCCAGTACTCTTGCCTGGAAAATCCAATGGATGGAGTAGCCTGGTGGGCTGCAGTCCATGGGGTCGCTAACAGTCGGACAGACTGAGCGACTTCACTTTCACTTTTCTCTTTCATGCATTGGAGAAGGAAATGGCAACCCACTCCAGTATTCTTGCCTGGAGAATCCCAGGGATGGGGGAGCCTGGTGGGCTGCCGTCTATGGGGTCACACAGAGTCGGACACGACTGAAGTGACTTAGCAAGCAAGCAAGCAAGCAAACTGGGTGCTTCTGACACTAAATTCTATAATTGTTTCTCTTAGGGCATTTTCGGTTTAAGAGTCTCCTGTGAAAATCCACACAGACAGTAAAGACATGGGGAGAGACTGACAACTTAGGGTGAAACAGCTTCTTTCCAACATCAAGATGAGAGGAAAATTAGAGGAGCAGGATATATTTCAGGTTCCTTCTGATTGTGGGGGGGAAAGGTGGTCAGAAGAGGAAATCAAATCATGCTGGCTGGGTAACTTCAGTGAGAGACTGAAGCACTTTAGGCTGCCCAGGGCACCTGGAGCCTGAACATCAGCCTAGAGGGGGAGGAATGAGCCCTGCAGGGCAGACAGTGCAAGGAGACAGAAACAGTAGTCCCTGAACAATCGGTCTAGGATGAGTTCTAACTATGGATCATCTTCCCAATGACACAAACAGTTGAAGATAGCTCTATCTTCAGGGAAGGAAGGGCCAACAGGACCAAACTCATACATTTAGATCCTCCACCATATCCTCCCAGGAACCTTCCATCGGTATACCTCTGTGGCAATACCAGACAATGATTTTTACCAGCCAATTCCTCCATCTCAGGTGTAATTAATGAGTTATGCTGAGGGTAAGCCTGTACTATTTCTCGAATAAATAAACTCCGAAGCTTGAAACTTTAGAGAAAAGCAGCCAGATTCTCCACTAATGTAAGCACTTAAAGAAGTTCCAGTTTCCTCATCTCTTCTCTTGGGGTGCTGCTTGTTTTCTTTTGGTTTCCCCGCATTCAGCTTTTACAATGTCCCTATCATCACAGTGATGAGACACGATTTTTCATTTCAATCCTGTCTTGCCACCTGATTTGGCAAATGACCAAGTCAATTGGTCATTTTCCAATGCTCAAATATCCCAAAGCATATTTTTAAGCTTGGATACTATGCTTTGCAGTAGCAGTGCTCTCTTCTTTCTCTTTCTGTTTTCTCTTTATTTTCTTCTTCTTTCTCGTCTCCTTCCCTCCTCTCTGTTGCTCTCACTCTCTTGTTGTATTAAGACTAATTGCACACATCTTCTGGGTGATTTACTCCCTTTCTCCCTTCCTTGATTTCTCTCAAATAAAGACTACTACGTGCCAAGAATAAAATGCTACCTTTAAATCTGTACTGTATTTAGGTCTCATTCTTTTCTTTGATTTACCAATCCTGTTCCTTGAGATGGGTTGATGTTACATTGTATGTTCAGGCTCAGTTTATCTCAGAATCTGCCACATGATTAATCTCAGGATTATGCTAGTTTCAATGTTCCACACTATCAAAGTAAAAGGACTAATGTTTCTAAATGCTAAAGGGGTGCATTTTTCCACTCACTCTGGCCAATGAGGAACTGAGTAGAACCAGCTAAAGGCTTAGATGAGAGAGGTGTCCACTTTGTAGTACCAAGAGAAATTAACATGCTGTGACTAATACAAATTTCCCTCCTCAGTATTGTATCTTTCCCTCTCTCCCTCCTTCCTGAAGATTCATTTGTTAAGGGAGATGTCTGAAGTCCTTCTCACAATTAATGAGTAACTGCGCTCAGGAGTTTTTCGGAATACCTGCTTCTGAATAGGGTGTTGAAGTGATGAAACTCCAGTTCCAAATTGCCTTGGGAAATGCAATGCATTCATGTTCCAAGTACAAAGCCCCTCAAACTCACTTTGAAAGTTTGCTTAGAGTCTAAATAAATCAAACTGAAAGACTTAATTATGAAATCCCAGAGCTGGTCCTGAGGAAAATAAAGTGCCTGGGTTTCTGTTTCAATAGATGTGTTAATATTTTAGCAGCTCCTAACTGCCTATGTTCTATTCCACAATTCATGATTAAAGTTTGATTTTAATAGAGCTTCCAAAAAAAAAGTGAGATTCGTGTTTCAGTGCCTTGCTATTGCACTGGTTTGTCCTTTCTAACATGTAAGTAATGCCTCCCTCCTAGCCAGTATGTCCTGGTGGGGCAGTATCAGCACAGACAAAGCTGAGCCCTATGGGACAACCAATCCAAAGGGCACACAAACAGACACAGCATCCCCAGATGGCCTTTCCTGTGTCCTCATGTGCTATTTATTCCAAGTATATGTTTGGAGAGTAAAAATAATTTTAACAAATTAATCATCCTACTAAAACAAACAAACAAACAAACAAAAAACAAAAAAACCCTCCTCTCTTTTAATTGGGAGTCATAACTTGATACCTCTGCAGTACCAAGGAGTGAAAGGAAGCAGGTTAAGTTGCTTTGGGAGACTCTTTAGCTTATGCTATTTAGATGAAAAATATATGAAAAGTACAAAAACTATGAAAAGTGATAGATTCTACAAATCCCTCAATAAAGTCCTAAAAAGGCCAATGTCTCCTAGCTTAGAAGAAAACTTTCTAGCTACACTTAATCTCTTTAAATGTATACATACAAATATATTCATTGTCAGAAAATTAGAAAGATCAGATGAGAACCTGAAAAAACAAAACTACCTGTGTGTAATTTATCACAAAGAGGTAACTATTTTTACTTCCTTAGTGTCTCAGCATTAAAGAATCCACCTGTAATGCAGAAGAGGTGGAGATGCAGGTTCAATCCCTAGGTCAGGAAGATTTCCTGGAGGAGGAAATGGCAACCCACTCCAGTATTCCTGCCTGGGAAATCCCTTGGACAGAGGAGCCTGCCATTCTATAGTCCACATGGTTGCAAAAGGCAGATATGACTGAGTGATTAAACAACATGAATCCTCTCAGAATTTATATCATTTTCCCAGAACTGGAAAGATGAATCTATGACATTATTTTTAACTTTTTCAAAATGGTTCTCTGCTTGTACCAAAAGTTTATCTTATTCCAAACCAAGATGAATTATTTGGTATCTACTGGGACTTAATGTGGTACAATAAAAGGAAGGAAGAAGTTGTTCCTCATTTTTCTTAAGGGTATAAACATTAAGAAAAAGAGCTTTGATTAAGAGAATATAGAGACAAATCAAAATCTTTAATCCAGGGCTTAGCCTTTTGGAATCATGATTTAATTTAAAACAGGAAGGCTCCTTAGAACTGTCATTTTAAAAATATGCTTGTTCTTGTCTCTGATGCTGTTTTAATGCAACCACTGATAAAAATCCACTCTTCACAATACCAAAGTCAGACCAAGCATATTTTAAAGTGGCAGGTCTAATTTCCAACTTCAGTCCCAGTATTATAAATATAAATCACTCAAAGCAGTACATACCCTATAGAGCTCCTGGTCAGCAACTTATCCTTCTCAATATACTTCCCAAAAACCAAAACTTAGTCTTACAGAGATAACCAGAGAGAGCTAAAGGCTCACCTCCAAGCAAGAAATGATCTACGATATCATGAGGTTTGGTCCGATAATAGGCATAGTATGAAGAAAGAAAACCTAAATTTACAAAGAATCAGCCATATCCCTTACCTTTGTTAAAATCAGGTACCTATAATAATCCTTAGATCTTCTACCATCAGGTTATATGGTGATCATCAGGTGCATAGCCATTTTAGAGGGAAAGGGCATTCTGAGGCAAGGAGACAGGGTAATCAATTTTAGTGCTCTAAGTAATCTGATATGACTGATGAGTGAATTATATGAGGGCTTATTGGGCAACATCACCATGGAGAGAAATACAAACAGACAAGTGCTGGATAAGACTGTCAAGGGTCTTCTAGTCAATGGTTCTCAAATATTGGCATCATCTGGGGAAACTTTAAAAACTATAAATGCCTAGTCCCATCTGCAGATTGATCTTGAGTACAATCTGGGCCTCAGGATTATTAAAAATGCCATATGTAATTCTAATGCAAAGTAAAGTGTAGGAACCATTCTTCTAAGCCATTATAAGAAGCACGGACCTCATCTAAGGATAGTAAAGATTTATAAAATAATTATTATAAAGATGTATCATGTTCAGATTCGTGTTTGAAAAGATTGCTCTGCAGGATTTGGGGAAAATGGAAGAATTAGCAGCATTGTTTTAAAACACTTTGAATATCCTAAGTTGTTCCTCATTTTTCTTAAGGGTATAAACATTAAGAAAAAGAGCTTTGATTAAGAGAATATAGAGACAAATCAAAATCTTTAATCCAGGGCTTAGCCTTTTGGAATCATGATTTAATTTAAAACAGGAAGGCTCCTTAGAACTGTCATTTTAAAAATATGCTTGTTCTTGTCTCTGATGCTGTTTTAATGCAACCACTGATAAAAATCCACTCTTCACAATACCAAAGTCAGACCAAGCATATTTTAAAGTGGCAGGTCTAATTTCCAACTTCAGTCCCAGTATTATAAATATAAATCACTCAAAGCAGTACATACCCTATAGAGCTCCTGGTCAGCAACTTATCCTTCTCAATATACTTCCCAAAAACCAAAACTTAGTCTTACAGAGATAACCAGAGAGAGCTAAAGGCTCACCTCCAAGCAAGAAATGATCTACGATATCATGAGGTTTGGTCCGATAATAGGCATAGTATGAAGAAAGAAAACCTAAATTTACAAAGAATCAGCCATATCCCTTACCTTTGTTAAAATCAGGTACCTATAATAATCCTTAGATCTTCTACCATCAGGTTATATGGTGATCATCAGGTGCATAGCCATTTTAGAGGGAAAGGGCATTCTGAGGCAAGGAGACAGGGTAATCAATTTTAGTGCTCTAAGTAATCTGATATGACTGATGAGTGAATTATATGAGGGCTTATTGGGCAACATCACCATGGAGAGAAATACAAACAGACAAGTGCTGGATAAGACTGTCAAGGGTCTTCTAGTCAATGGTTCTCAAATATTGGCATCATCTGGGGAAACTTTAAAAACTATAAATGCCTAGTCCCATCTGCAGATTGATCTTGAGTACAATCTGGGCCTCAGGATTATTAAAAATGCCATATGTAATTCTAATGCAAAGTAAAGTGTAGGAACCATTCTTCTAAGCCATTATAAGAAGCACGGACCTCATCTAAGGATAGTAAAGATTTATAAAATAATTATTATAAAGATGTATCATGTTCAGATTCGTGTTTGAAAAGATTGCTCTGCAGGATTTGGGGAAAGTGGAAGAATTAGCAGCATTGTTTTAAAACACTTTGAATATCCAAAGAGAAAGAGGAATTGAAAAATCAGCATATATGCTATAGGTAATTAATTTATAACAAAGACACCAAGCATAAACAATGGGGAAAAGATAGTGTGTTTAATAAATGGTCATAAGAAAACTGACAGCCACGTGTAAAAAATAAAAATGGATGTCTATCTTACACCATATACAAAATTCAACTCAAAATGGATTAAAGACAAATTTGAGATCAGAAATCATAAAACTCCCAGAATAAAACACAGGGGATAGACTTCTTCACATCACTTTTAGCAATGATACTTTGGATTTGACATCAAAAGCAAAAGTAAATAAGTGGGACACACCGAACTAAAAAGCTTCAGAGTAGCAAAAGAAACAATCAACAAAATGAAGACAACCTTGTAATAGGAGAAAATATTTACAAATCATATATTTGATAAGGAGTTAATATCCAAAATATATAAAGAACACATACGAACTAATAGCAAAAAAAAACTAATTTAAAAATGGACAGATGATCTGAATAGACATTTTTCCAAAGAAGATATATAGTCAACAGTTACATGAAAATATGTTCAACATCACTAATAATCAAATCAAAACCACAGTGAGATATTATTACTTTATACTCACTAGAAGGGTTGTCAAGAGATAAAAGATAAGAAATAAGTGTTGGTGAAGAGGTGGAGAAAAGGGAACATTTGTGCACTGTTGATGGGAATGTAAATTGGAAGAGCTACTATAGAAAACATTATGGACTTTACAAAGAACATTAAAAGTACAACTATCATATGACTGAGCAATCCCACTTTGGAATATATATACAAAAGAGATAAAATAAGGATCTCAAATAGATATCTACACTCCCCTGTTCACTGTAACATTCACAATAGTTAAGATATGGAAACAACCTAAGTGTCCACCAATAGACGAAGGTATAAAGAAAATGGTACATACAATATATAGCCATGAAAAACAAGGAGATTTTGCCCACTGCAGCAACATGGACGGACCTTGAAAACATTTTGCTTAATGAAATGAGTCAGACAGCCAAGGACAGCATCACTCACACGTGGAACCTAAAAAAAGTCAAACTTAAGAAACAGTAGAAAAATGGTTGCTAGGGGTTGAGGGTGAGGTTAGTAGGGAGTGATTGGTAAAAAGGGTGCATATTTTCAGCTATAAGATGAATAAGGTCTGAAGATAGAATATAACATGGTGACTATGATTGATAACACTGTATTGTATAATTGAAATTTGTTAATAGGGTAGAAATTAATGTTCTCATAAGTAAATAAATAAGGTGATGATAATTAACTACATGGGAGGAATTATTTCACAATATATATGTATGTCAATTCATCATGACATACTTTAAGTATCTTATGAATTTTTTGCAGAAGGCAATGGCACACCACTCCAGTACTCTTGCCTGGAAAATCCCATGGACGGAGGAGCGTGGTAGGCTGCAGCCCATGGTGTCGCGAAGAGTCGGACACAACTGAGCGACTTCACTTTCACTTTTCACTTTCATGCACTGGAGAAGGAAATGGCAACCCACTCCAGTATTCTTGCCTGGAGAATCCCAGGGATGGAGGAGCTGCCATCTATGGGATAGCACAGAGTCGGACACGACTGAAGCGACTTAGCAGCAGCATACCTCAAGAAGATTAAAAATAAAATAGAATGCAAGAGAAAGGGTGGGGGATAGTAGCAAAAGCAAAACCCATGGACAACATTTATATTGAACTAACTGACAAGGTAACTCCACAACTAGCAAACACAAGCAGGAGAGTTACCTATTGCTTAGGATAATAGCATCTATGCGGAAAGAAGAAATAAGGTAGGGTTGAAAGGATCTGAAAACAGGAGAATCCCAAAATTGCCATGCACTGGAAAGCATAGAAAGCCAATGTGAGAGCTGCTGCTGCTGCTGCTAAGTCGCTTCAGTCGTGTCCGACTCTGTGCGACCCCATAGACGGCAGCCCACCAGGCTCCCCTGTCCCTGGGATTCTCCAGGCAAGAACACTGGAGTGGGTTGCCATTTCCTTCTCCAATGCATGAAAGTGAAAACTGAAAGTGAAGTCACTCTGTCGTGTCCAACTCTTAGGGACCCCATGGACTGCAGCTTAGCAGGCTCCTCCGTCCATGGGACCCTCTGGGTCAGAGTACTGGAATGGAGTGTCACTGCCTTCTCCAAATGCAAGAGCAGCAGCATAAATTGGGAGGTTTTGTCCTCCAGTACTGAAGAAAGGTCCATAATATGGACTTAATTGACTGGAGCAAGCTAGTCCAGTAAACCTAATTACCGACCTACCAGGACTCCTTTCTAAGATAGGTCCTATACTAAAAAGAAATTGCTGGGAGTAGCATAAAAATTGAACAAGACAGAACAGAAATAAAAGAAAAATAAAATGTAGATCAAAATGAGAAGAATGTAGCCAGGAAATTCAAGAAAGCAGCAAACATATTTTTAACATTATATTCAAACAAGAGAAAAATCAATAATAATTGGTAAAGAATCTGCCTGCAATGGAGGAGACCCCAGTTTGATTCCTGGGTTGGGAAGTTCCCCTCGAGAAGGGATAGGCTACCCACTCCAGTATTCTTGGGCTTCCCTTGTGGCTCAGCTGGTAAAGAATCTGCCCACAATGAGGGATACCTGGGTTTGATCTCTGGATTGGGAAGATCCCCTGGAGAAGGGAAAGGCTACCCACTCTAGTATTATGGCCAAGAGAAATGCATGGACTGTATAGTCCATGGGGATACAAAGAGTTGGACATGACTGAGTGACTTTTACTCACTTTTAAACAAGAGAAGAGGGAGCTCTGTAAAATTAGAACATCCCTAAACCTCACCTCATTCAAACATAATTTCCCATAAATATAAAAACATAAAACTGTTGAGCTCAAATTTTACACAACAAGATAAGAAAAGTGAGAGAAGGTGGCAGAGCAACAAGCTAAAGAAGAAAACTGTGCAAGGGAACAGAGAATATGTTAAGAATTATAAATCAAGAAAATTCAATTATTACATGACTTTAAGAAAAATAAGAGAAACATCTGATTTAGGAGGGAAAGAATGTTAAATTATTATCAGGTTTTTGAGAGCAATGATTTATGCCAGAAGAAAATGGAAGATCATATTAAGGGTATTAAAAAAAAGAAGGTACAAGCCAAAACTTTACATCTAGCAACACTATCTTACAGGTATAAATGGCACAAACTGTTATAAAAAAAAAATTGTAACTATTAAACAAATAGTCTCTTCAGAACTTTCTGAAAAACATATAAAAAGATTTATCTATCCAAAATGACTAGAGAGGTGCCAAGATAAGGACTTGCAGTTAACATTAAATACCTATCTATCAGAAGTGGTAGTTTCAGTTCAGTTCAGTTCAGTTCAGTCGCTCAGTCGTGTCCGACTCTTTGTGACCCCATGAATTGCAGCACGCCAGGCCTCCCTGTCCATCACCATCTCCCAGAGTTCACCCAGACTCACGTCCATCGAGTCAGTGATGCCATCCAGCCATCTCATCCTCTGTCGTCCCCTTCTCCTCCTGCCCCCAATCCCTCCCAGCATCAGAGTCTTTTCCAATGAGTCAACTCTTCGCATGAGGTGGCCAAAGTACTGGAGTTTCAGCTTTAGCATCATTCCTTCCAAAGAAATCCCAGGGCTGATCTCCTTCAGAATGGACTGGTTGGACCTCCTTGCAGTCCAAGGGACTCTCAAGAGTCTTCTCCAACACCACAGTTCAAAAGCATCAATTCTTGGGTGCTCAGCCTTCTTCACAGTCCAACTCTCACATCCATACATGACCACAGGAAAAACCATGGCCTTGACTAGCCTTACTACTATGTTAATTTATCCAAGCTGGAGGTACATTTCCCAGCATTTCTTTCCATGTGTATATGTAGATTACAGTTGTCTATAACAGAAATTGCATAAATTTTGGAAAGCAGAGGTAGAACTGCAGGCATTATTCTGTGAATGTCAGCATGGGACTCAATGTACTACTAAAACTTGCCCATGTAGTAGCTATCTGCTAGCTCACTTTGTTGGTAACTGGCACCAGTCAGGTCCTCACCCACTTCAATCCCTATCAAATACCTTTCTTCAGTTTTCCTGAGTCCTCAGTCAAGCACATGTACAATTCTCTAGCAAAGGTCACCAGTTTCTTCTGCATATAACAACAGCGTTAGGGCTATAGGTGGTGAGACAGGAGACACAGGTTCTTCTTGTGGGTTCCACTTTTTGCTTGCTTTTTTTCTACTTCATGTATGGTGTTTCTTCCTTCCTTACCTACATCAGCTTCAGACCCATTTATCAGACTTAGAGGAAACAGCCTTCAACAGATTTCTTCACTAGCTGTCACTATTATGTAAAATCTAACCCTTAAGACCCATCCCTTACTCCATATTATTCAAAATGATCTGCTTTCCTGATCAAACAATAATAGACATACTTGTGCAACTAAATTAAATGAAGTCCAAGAATAAGAGAGTATAGTGTGTATGATTTTTGATATGGAGGAAAAAAAAAAAAAAACAGAGGTTAAGTAAAAGTCCTGAAGTTTTTAATCTGAATTATAAGTATCACTATGAATTTAGAAGACATAGGTATGTGACTATTCCAGTACCAATGAGAACTTTTCACACAGAGATTATGATCTTTTTCTTTGTCCTGTCAATTCCTCTCATATTTATTGCTGCTTTGTCTAAAAAGTTATAAAAGCTGCCTGCTTTGGCCATTTTGGTCCCATTTCTATGAGACTTCTGTCTTGAATTACAGTTGCTTTTTTTTCTCCTGTTAATCTGTCATGTCTTTTCAAAAAAATTTATTGGAATATAGTTAAATTACAGTGTTTTGTTGGTTTCAGGTATACAGCTAAGTGAATGGGTTATAAATATATAATACATATATTATTCTTTTTTTAAGATTCTTTTCCTATATAGGCCATTACAGAGTACTGAGTGGAATTCCCGGTGCTATACAGCAGGTTTCTATTAGGTATCTATTTTATATACAGTAGGAAGGCAATGGCACCCCACCCCAGTACTCTTGCCTGGAAAATCCAATGGACGGAGTAGCCTGGTGGGCTGCAGTCCATGGGGTCGCTAACAGTCGAACAGACTGAGCGACTTCACTTTCATTTTTCTCTTTCATGCATTGGAGAAGGAAATGGCAACCCACTCCAGTATTCTTGCCTGGAGAATCCCAGGGACGGGGGAGCCTGGTGGGCTGCCGTCTATGGGGTCACACAGAGTCGGACACGACTGAAGTGACTTAGCAGCAGCAGC
>SJYX01022902.1:210832-309294 GCA_006410675.1 Oreotragus oreotragus
TGTATGGTTGTGAGAGTTGGACTGTGAAGAAGGCTGAGCGCCGAAGAATTGATGCTTTTGAACTGTGGTGTTGGAGAAGACTCTTGAGAGTCCCTTGGACTGCAACGAGATCCAACCAGTCCATTCTGAAGGAGATCAACCCTGGGATTTCTTTGGAAGGAATGATGCTAAAGCTGAAACTCCAGTACTTTGGCCACCTCATGAAAAGTGTTGACTCATTGGAAAAGACTCTGATGCTGGGAGGGACTGGGGGCAGGAGAAGGGGACGACAGAGGATGAGATGGTTGGATGGCATCACTGACTTGATGGACGTGAGTCTGAGTGAACTCCGGGAGTTGGTGATGGACAGGGAGGCCTGGCATGTTGCAGTTCATGGGGTCGCAAAGAGTCGGACATGGGGTCGCAAAGAGTCAGACACGACTGAGCGACTGAACTGAACTGAACTGAAGCTGTCTAGGACGTAAATTAGTAGGATCTGGTGAGTGATGGGATGAAGTGTATGAGGAATAGTGCAAGATGATAACTTAGAGGTTTAAGGCTCAGGTAAGCATGAGATAAAGATCACAGGAAGAGGAACCCTCTTTCTCCCCTACAGCCTATGATGATTGACTTTCTCTGCCAAGCGGCCATTCGGACTAGTTCTAGAAACAGAAAGCATATTTTCTTGTTGATCCTCATTCTTAGTCCATGGGGTTCAAATGATATCTCCAACTTTGCTCCAGTGAAACCTGGTGACCTAGGTCGGGCTAATCAAAGCATAATATGCCATGCTTAGTATGTGCAAGTATGGGCACATGATCCAAGCTAGATTTGTTGGGATTAAGGGAATGAGACTACCTCTTGTTCTCCCAGACTAGGCTACATAAAGCTTTAGATGTATTAGTGCTGTGGCTACCAGGAAGTGAGGACATGACTAGGAGTGAGGCCAGCACAGTGGAAAACAGCTAAGAGATGGACAGAGTTCACCTCTATGCTCACACAGAGGAATGACTTAGGTTCAGTTCTTGGATTTTAGCCAAGCCTGAAGATAGGCTATTTCTATACCTTTCATGAGCTACTGCATTCCAGTTATTTTTATTATATTAGAGCAAGTTGAGTTAGACTTCTGTCCATTGAAAACGAAAATATCTTGACTAAACAAAGATCAAACATTAAACTGTTTCCAGAGTACTCAACTATGTAACTGCTCTAGCCCAGCAATGGCCAAGAGATATATAATGTGAGTTACGTTAAGTCATTCAAATGTTTCCAGTAGCCATACTTTTAAAAAGGTAAAAAGAAATGGGGAGATTTAATTTTACGAGTATGTTTTATTTATGGGCGTCACTTGGCTCAGACAGTAAAGAATCTGCCTGCAGTGCAGGAGACCCAGCTTCCATCCCTGGGTTGGGAAGATCCCCTGGAGAAAGGATTGGTAACCCACTCCAGTATTCTTGCCAGAAGAATTCCAAGGACAGAGGAGCCGAGTGCACTACAGTCCAAGGGATTGCAAAGAGTTGGACATGAATGAGCCACCAACACTTTCACTTTTTCGTATATATATATGATATAATTTCTACATGCAACAAACACTTTAAAAATTCCTCATATAATAACATAATCTTTCTTTTCGTACAAAGTCTTTGAAGTCTACTGTGTGCTCTACTCTTATATCACATCTCGGTTGAGATCAGCCTCATTTCAAGTGCACAATAGCCACATGTGGCTGGCAAAGACCTTGTCTGGCAACAAAGCTGTAAGCCATCTCTCATCTTTTCCCCATGTATCCTTGCCTTTTCCTGAATCCTATTCAGAGTATTTTAGGATTGTCAGATACTTTAAATGTCATGTGCCACCTTCTAATTTTACAGATGAAGAGAGTAATAATAGTCCAGTCTGTTGAAAGTGGATTCCAGTCTCATAAATTGTAATAAGAAAAACTGAAATTGGCATGGACAATGTATTATGTGTAAGTGTTAATATTGGCGGGTAGGTTTGTTAGTTAAT
This sequence comes from Oreotragus oreotragus, assembly GCA_006410675.1. Lineage (NCBI taxonomy): Eukaryota > Metazoa > Chordata > Mammalia > Artiodactyla > Bovidae > Oreotragus > Oreotragus oreotragus. Next base: position 212,819 of record SJYX01022902.1, read on the forward strand.
TTTTGTGTTTAGCTATCCAGTATTACCTCCTTCTTATCTGAGAAAATTAATAAGAGACAACGTCTGATGAGCTTATTTTATCTCAGATATCATTCTAAGCATTTTATGCCAATGCATTCAATTATCAGGGTAACTCTAATAAAGATAGTATCTTAACCATCTTCATTTTACCACGAAGCAAAAGTGGACTAAGGAGCAGCTCTAGACTTGAACCCAGGGCTTCTGGACCCCAAATCCATGCTATTCATCACTCCATTTTCCTTCCTTCATGGTCTTGTTGGAGGCAGCAACACGTTTCCCATCGTAGAGGACAAGTGACATAGTTACTTCTCTTGTCCCCAGCACCCTTTGTATTGAATTCTTAACTCAGGCTGGGCCAACTGATTACTATCCTCAGAAATTCAAACCTTGGGAAAATGGTGTAAATATGAAAAATGCATAAGTATATATTCACAGTGGAGACCTAGGGTATCCTAGCCAGATTGTTCCTGTGACCAGCCTTCCAAGAACCTCATTTATTGCCTGTTTTCTAGAACTGAATCTACAGCCTCCTGTTAATCAGAAGTCCTGATACATTTACAAAAAAAATGTCCTTCTGCTTAAAACGCTGTGAATTCATTTTTATTATCTATAATCAAGAATGTTGATAGATGGCAGTAGGAAATATTATTATAACCATATGATGCAGGAAGAAACTAAATCTACAAAAAAGTTAAACATCTTCCCCAGTGCTGCCTAGGAAGTAGTTGACAGGATGGAATTTGGACCCAGACCTCTAGTCTCTTAACTACCTGCTATCCTGGGACTAGAATCTAGGTGTCCTAAACCCAAAGTCAGTTTTCTTTCCAGGATACAAATTCCCTACACCACAAGCAATAGCCTTTTAGAGGGAGGACAAAAAGATAAATAAAGTGCATAGTTTTTCATATGGTCCCTAAAAATTAACTTCTATGAGGAAAAGGTTTAACTCTATGATACAGCAGTGCAGGATATATTTAAGGAACCAGAAAATTATAATTGGTAGTTGGCAGTCAACTCCATTTCTCACCACACTAGGTCAGCCTCTTCTAAACCGTAACACTCATTAGAGTACCACAGGATTTTAGAACAACAGAGAGGAAGAGAAGAGTCAGGACTTGGACTGCCTTTACTTTGGAGTCACATCTGGACAATAGGTCACTCAGTTAAAACCAAAGCTGTTTCCCTGGGGAGCTAGATACGGACGCTCTATAAAGACGCTCCTACAAACACAGCTGCTCTTTGCCCTTTGCATGTGTGGATGGCAGAAACCAATGTGTCAGAGAGTGGAATCAAAATAAAACTACACACACATGCACACACACACACACACACACACACACATACATACCTGTCAAGGTACTCGTGGACACACAGTTACATAAAAACAACCATCACCATACAGCAAAATCACCCCCACTGATGCCAGCAAAAGTGCAGAGCAAAGAGAGGTCTCAGATAATATTAACAGAAGTGTAAATCAGCTCAACTAGTTTGAAAGACAATTGGTAATATTCATCAAACTTAAATACATAGATCCTGTGTCCTAGTCACCCCATTTCTGTAATATGGAATGGGTATATGTGTAGGATATTTTTTGCAGAATTTTGTTTATAATAGCCATTAGGCAATGCAAATGGCAATAATGTAAATATTCTTTAAAAGAGGACTTATATTTATAGTATATTCACATTTTGAAATATAAAGCAGGTGTTAAAAGAAAGAGAGAGTTCTTTTTGTGAAAACATGAAACAAACTGCTGATACACTGGTCTGGTGAGAAGCAAGTGGAGAAATAATACAGTGGATAGATTAGATCCATAGAGAGATGCACTGATCTGAAAAGACATTGCTATAAGTTGTTTCCATATATTAATTCATTAAAATCTCACAACAAACCTACAAAGGTGATACTACTGTTATATTCAATTTATAGACAAGGAAACAGCAAATTACAGAGAGGTAAAATACTTTAGCCAGGGTCTTATCTGTTTGGTGGAATGAAGAGGGAAAGAGACTAACTATGAGTTTCTCCTTTATACAGTTCCACATGGTATTATTTTTCTTCATTTAACTACCATTTTGTGAAGCTAAAAAAAGAAAGAAAACAGTAGCACATTCATCTTTTTAAGAGATCAAAAAACTGTGAACCCACAGATTTTCTGTTGCTTATCTTTGGCCCCCTCCCCACCTAAACCACACGGCACATTTCTCAGCTCCCCTCCTCATGTGCTTCCCTTTTTCACTTTGAAATGATACAAAGAACTCTGCTTCTCTTATTTTCCTAGAGATGGTCCATCCAGCTAATAGCCTTCATCTTTAGGAAATATATGTTGCTATTCAGACTAAAGGCACCTTCACTCTGTCACCTCCCACCTGTGCCACATTAAAAATGCAGAACAAAGTATTTTATGTGACCTATTAAATAGTGACTACCACTAAATCCAACTGTGCTATGACATGCATTTTAGGTACTAATTAGGCCAATAATCTAATCACTTCAACTAGAATGAAAGAATCAGCTTCGGGCGGTGCCTTCAAAACATAATCAGGCTGCACCATTCCACATTCCCACCAACAGGGCAAGAATGTTTCTTTTTCTCCATACCCTCTCCAGCATTTATTGTTTGTTGATTTTTTTTCTTTTATGATGGCCATTCTGACTGGTGTGAGGTGAAACCTCACTATAATTTTGATTTGCATTTCTCTAATGAGTGGTATTGAGCATCTTTTCATTTGCCTCTTGACTATCTGTATGTCTTCTTTAGAGAAATGTCTATTTAGGTCATCTGCCCAATTTTTGATTGAGTTGTTGTTGGGTTGTTTTATATTGAGCTGCACGAACTGTTTAATGCAGCACTATTTACCACAGCCAGGACATGGAAGCAACCTAAACGTCCAAGAACAGAGGAATGGATAAATATGTGGCACATGTACACAGTGGAATATTATTCAGCCAAAAAAAGGAACAAAATTATGCTATTTGCAGATATACGGGGGGATCTAGAACTGTCATACAGAATGAAGCAAATCAGAAAAACAAATATCATATATTGATACATATACGTGGAATCTAGAAAAACAGTATAGGTGATCTGATTTGCAAAGTGGAAATAGAGACAAACATAGAGAACAAGCATAAGGACAGCAAGTGGAGAGAGAAGAAGGGGATGAATTGAGAGACTGGGATCAACAGATATACGCTACTATGCATACAATAGATAACTAATGAGAACCTACTCTATAGCACAGGAAACTCTACCTAATACTCTGCAGTGATCAAAATGAGAAGGAAATCCAATAAAGGGAGATACATGTTTACACGTAGCTGATTCACTTTGCTGTACAGCAGAAACAGACAACACTGCCAAGCAACTATACTCCAATAAAAATTAAAAGCAAACAAATATTATCAGGTTTGTCCAGTTGCACTCAATTCCTTGTACCAAATCCAAAAGGGTGTCACGTAGAGCAATTCATCAACACTGATTGAAAAACAGAGGTGTAGGTAAATGAGATGAAGCATGAGGCCAAGGAAACTTAAACTTCTCTCCCTCTGGCCTTTTAAGAGGGTTACTGTAATTTACATCAGCAATAGTATTTCATGAGCTGCACATCCCTCCCTCATGTAACATCTATGTATCTATGTACTGAATATTATGTTTATGAATAGATATGCCCTCTAAAAATACAATTAATTTAACTATTAATCCCTGCATCCACGATAAAAAATGTGACTACTTCTAGTAATCAAGTCAAGTGAAATCACTTCTCAGATGGAGAGTGAATTTGGGGTTTTAAAATAAGAGACAAAGATCGCCCAAAAAGGGAAAGTTGCCCACATGGTCAGCTCACTCTTTAAGGTTAATTATGTCCCAATGGCTAATACTTCTTAAAAAAAAAAAAAACCACAGAGATAAGCTGACTGTCACAGGTGAGTAGTTTCCCAGTTCAACAAATTGGCTCAATGGATAGCTTTGTTTCATTGAAGAAAGCAATTAGCTTTTAGTGCGCTGGAAAGTGGGAAACAATTTCACAGATTAGTAGAGCTGAGGGCTCTGTCTGCTGGTGATGTCAGTGTGTGGCAAGAACCACTTCCCACATCCTTTCTGGGCCAGCATAATGAGCAGATGACAACACAACACACAGGGACAGCTGCTTCCACTGACAGGCGCTTAACCTAGAGAAGGCATTCTCTGAAAACCTGACGACAGTAACTACAACGACAAAGAAATAATACACACTGCCACATGGTTTTTCATAAACAAAAGGGTGTGACACAGTATTTAGAAGAGGAAAGACAGAGTTTTAAGGGCTTCTAACACCATCATTATTGTAGACATAACTCCTCCAGACACATAAAGAATAGAGGAATTTAATAAAGCATAAGGAGGAGGAACTTAACACAGTCTACTTGGGAAGCCAGAAAAGCTGACTGCTATGTCATGTGCTAGTTTCTATTTATTGTTAAATGTCAAGTAAGTAATAATTACAGAGGTAGAAAATGAGTGGCCTAAAAATTTGATTTGGCTGGCATTCTTGTTTTCTTTAGCTGACACTTAAAAAAACATACTCTAAGACAATTTTTTAAAATTTAAAGAGATGTTGCATAAAAGTCTAGAGTCCCAGATTTTCTTTAAAGCTTAGAAAATCCGACCCCCCTCGATCATTATGTTCTCATGTAGCAGGTGGCTTGCGGGGGGGTAATGGCTGTTCCTCTAAGAGTCCCAGTTCACTGCAGGCTGCACACTGCTCCCGGTTGCTTCTTGACCCCAGGGATGTCCTTTATCATTAGACTTGATCTATTATTTTCTAATAGCAGAGAAATATTTCTCTGTTCCCAGTTCCCTACATAAACTGGAAATATAGCCGAGTGACCAAGAGCGCCAAGTAATTTCTTTTTTAACTCCCGACCATCTACGGTCATTTTCATGGTTAGCCTGGCATTTGAGTTTGTGATACCTGCTGCAGCTGGGAAGAAGCTATGAGAATAGGCTTTCAAAGTCAGCCAGACTTAAGACAAACCAGAAAAACCCTGGTTCTGTCATTTACTTAGGTTTGACCTTGAGCAAACTATTTGTTCTTGCAATAAATCTTTTTTTCCAGGAGTAAGAGGGGAATATTATGGCAATAGTGTCTATTTTCTATATGAACTATGAAGACTAACTACATGTATGTATGTGTGTATCCATATACATAAATTGGTAGCTAGCACATAATGAGAACAGAAAAAGTGATAAGAAAACTGAGGTAATTCAAGAAAAATTGGGCTTGACAGAAAATGACATAATAATAAAATTCAATTAGCTGATGAGAGCAATCTGGGTAAACTGAAGTCTCACCAGTAACCTATTTTTCCAAATATCCAGGAGAATTATATGTATACACACACACACACACACACACACACACACACACACAAGTCTGGTGAGAAGCAAGTGGAGAAATAATACAGTGGATAGATTAGATCCATAGAGAGATGCACTGATCTGAAAAGACATTGCTATAAGTTGTTTCCATATATTAATTCATTAAAATCTCACAACAAACCTACAAAGGTGATACTACTGTTATATTCAATTTATAGACAAGGAAACAGCAAATTACAGAGAGGTAAAATACTTTAACCAGGGTCTTATCTGTTTGGTGGAATGAAGAGGGAAAGAGACTAACTATGAGTTTCTCCTTTATACAGTTCCACATGGTATTATTTTTCTTCATTTAACTACCATTTTGTGAAGCTAAAAAAAGAAAGAAAACAGTAGCACATTCATCTTTTTAAGAGATCAAAAAACTGTGAACCCACAGATTTTCTGTTGCTTATCTTTGGCCCCCTCCCCACCTAAACCACACGGCACATTTCTCAGCTCCCCTCCTCATGTGCTTCCCTTTTTCACTTTGAAATGATACAAAGAACTCTGCTTCTCTTATTTTCCTAGAGATGGTCCATCCAGCTAATAGCCTTCATCTTTAGGAAATATATGTTGCTATTCAGACTAAAGGCACCTTCACTCTGTCACCTCCCACCTGTGCCACATTAAAAATGCAGAACAAAGTATTTTATGTGACCTATTAAATAGTGACTACCACTAAATCCAACTGCGCTATGACATGCATTTTAGGTACTAATTAGGCCAATAATCTAATCACTTCAACTAGAATGAAAGAATCAGCTTCGGGCGGTGCCTTCAAAACATAATCAGGCTGCACCATTCCACATTCCCACCAACAGGGTAAGAATGTTTCTTTTTCTCCATACCCTCTCCAGCATTTATTGTTTGTTGATTTTTTTTCTTTTATGATGGCCATTCTGACTGGTGTGAGGTGAAACCTCACTATAATTTTGATTTGCATTTCTCTAATGAGTGGTATTGAGCATCTTTTCATTTGCCTCTTGACTATCTGTATGTCTTCTTTAGAGAAATGTCTATTTAGGTCATCTGCCCAATTTTTGATTGAGTTGTTGTTGGGTTGTTTTATATTGAGCTGCACGAACTGTTTAATGCAGCACTATTTACCACAGCCAGGACATGGAAGCAACCTAAACGTCCAAGAACAGAGGAATGGATAAATATGTGGCACATGTACACAGTGGAATATTATTCAGCCAAAAAAAGGAACAAAATTATGCTATTTGCAGATATACGGGGGGATCTAGAACTGTCATACAGAATGAAGCAAATCAGAAAAACAAATATCATATATTGATACATATACGTGGAATCTAGAAAAACAGTATAGGTGATCTGATTTGCAAAGTGGAAATAGAGACAAACATAGAGAACAAGCATAAGGACAGCAAGTGGAGAGAGAAGAAGGGGATGAATTGAGAGACTGGGATCAACAGATATACGCTACTATGCATACAATAGATAACTAATGAGAACCTACTCTATAGCACAGGAAACTCTACCTAATACTCTGCAGTGATCAAAATGAGAAGGAAATCCAATAAAGGGAGATACATGTTTACACGTAGCTGATTCACTTTGCTGTACAGCAGAAACAGACAACACTGCCAAGCAACTATACTCCAATAAAAATTAAAAGCAAACAAATATTATCAGGTTTGTCCAGTTGCACTCAGTTCCTTGTACCAAATCCAAAAGGGTGTCACGTAGAGCAATTCATCAACACTGATTGAAAAACAGAGGTGTAGGTAAATGAGATGAAGCATGAGGCCAAGGAAGCTTAAACTTCTCTCCCTCTGGCCTTTTAAGAGGGTTACTGTAATTTACATCAGCAATAGTATTTCATGAGCTGCACATCCCTCCCTCATGTAACATCTATGTATCTATGTACTGAATATTATGTTTATGAATAGATATGCCCTCTAAAAATACAATTAATTTAACTATTAATCCCTGCATCCACGATAAAAAATGTGACTACTTCTAGTAATCAAGTCAAGTGAAATCACTTCTCAGATGGAGAGTGAATTTGGGGTTTTAAAATAAGAGACAAAGATCGCCCAAAAAGGGAAAGTTGCCCACATGGTCAGCTCACTCTTTAAGGTTAATTATGTCCCAATGGCTAATACTTCTTAAAAAAAAAAAAAACCACAGAGATAAGCTGACTGTCACAGGTGAGTAGTTTCCCAGTTCAACAAATTGGCTCAATGGATAGCTTTGTTTCATTGAAGAAAGCAATTAGCTTTTAGTGCGCTGGAAAGTGGGAAACAATTTCACAGATTAGTAGAGCTGAGGGCTCTGTCTGCTGGTGATGTCAGTGTGTGGCAAGAACCACTTCCCACATCCTTTCTGGGCCAGCATAATGAGCAGATGACAACACAACACACAGGGACAGCTGCTTCCACTGACAGGCGCTTAACCTAGAGAAGGCATTCTCTGAAAACCTGACGACAGTAACTACAACGACAAAGAAATAATACACACTGCCACATGGTTTTTCATAAACAAAAGGGTGTGACACAGTATTTAGAAGAGGAAAGACAGAGTTTTAAGGGCTTCTAACACCATCATTATTGTAGACATAACTCCTCCAGACACATAAAGAATAGAGGAATTTAATAAAGCATAAGGAGGAGGAACTTAACACAGTCTACTTGGGAAGCCAGAAAAGCTGACTGCTATGTCATGTGCTAGTTTCTATTTATTGTTAAATGTCAAGTAAGTAATAATTACAGAGGTAGAAAATGAGTGGCCTAAAAATTTGATTTGGCTGGCATTCTTGTTTTCTTTAGCTGACACTTAAAAAAACATACTCTAAGACAATTTTTTAAAATTTAAAGAGATGTTGCATAAAAGTCTAGAGTCCCAGATTTTCTTTAAAGCTTAGAAAATCCGACCCCCCTCGATCATTATGTTCTCATGTAGCAGGTGGCTTGCGGGGGGGTAATGGCTGTTCCTCTAAGAGTCCCAGTTCACTGCAGGCTGCACACTGCTCCCGGTTGCTTCTTGACCCCAGGGATGTCCTTTATCATTAGACTTGATCTATTATTTTCTAATAGCAGAGAAATATTTCTCTGTTCCCAGTTCCCTACATAAACTGGAAATATAGCCGAGTGACCAAGAGCGCCAAGTAATTTCTTTTTTAACTCCCGACCATCTACGGTCATTTTCATGGTTAGCCTGGCATTTGAGTTTGTGATACCTGCTGCAGCTGGGAAGAAGCTATGAGAATAGGCTTTCAAAGTCAGCCAGACTTAAGACAAACCAGAAAAACCCTGGTTCTGTCATTTACTTAGGTTTGACCTTGAGCAAACTATTTGTTCTTGCAATAAATCTTTTTTTCCAGGAGTAAGAGGGGAATATTATGGCAATAGTGTCTATTTTCTATATGAACTATGAAGACTAACTACATGTATGTATGTGTGTATCCATATACATAAATTGGTAGCTAGCACATAATGAGAACAGAAAAAGTGATAAGAAAACTGAGGTAATTCAAGAAAAATTGGGCTTGACAGAAAATGACATAATAATAAAATTCAATTAGCTGATGAGAGCAATCTGGGTAAACTGAAGTCTCACCAGTAACCTATTTTTCCAAATATCCAGGAGAATTATATGTATACACACACACACACACACACACACACACACACACACAGTCTTTGCTTTAGTCTTTGCCACTGGAGTATGACTCTGATCCAATAGAAAACATTCTCTCTAGCCCAGGTAGACCACTGGCAAGTTATACTCATATTTGAGAAATTATATTCAAATACATGAAGCTTGTTACAAAGGACCACTTCAGTAAACCTTGATAACACATGTACACTGGAAAATGGTCATGAAAATGTTAGACAACGACAATTTCCAAATCTACTGGCTACTGGCTGGGTGACTTTGAGCTATTTATTTCTCTGAATTTGTAACTTCATCCATAAAATGGGTATAGCAGTTGCTTCTTAAAGGGGTTGTGGTGAGGCTGAGACAGCTATAAAGTACTAACATATATGTTACTAACACATAAAAGGAGTGAACATGTGATTTCATTTACATTCTTAAAAATTAATTTACGTATTTATTTGGCTGACTCGGGTCTTAGTCACAGCATGTGGGGTCTTTCATTGCAACACATGGACTCCAGTTGCGGTACGCAGGTTTAGCCCCTCTGTGGCACATGGGATCTTAGTTCATAATTGAGCGCATGTCCCCTACATTGGAAGGCGGATTCTTAACCAATGGACCGCCAGGGAAGTCCCAGATTCCGTTTACCTTTTTTCTAGTGATTCATTCAAAAAGCATCCTAATCACAGTTTAAAAAAAGAAAAAAGATGATTTTGGTTTTATTTTTAATGAAAACCAAACCAGAGCAATTTCAAACACTGATGAAATGGCCCTAAGGTGATCTAAATGTCCATACCATCAAAAAGCATCTATTTGCAAGGTGCATTAGAATAATAGGAAAAGAAAGAAGTCACCATGCCATCTATTCCATTTTTATTGAATTACAGAATGTTCATGGCTCCTTTTTCAGGATTAGAAAATGAGCAGCTTAAAATGATCAACATATTGAAAAAACATCATATAGGAAATTGAGTTGTGATTCCTAAGACATATGGTTTGGTGCTAACATTTTCCATTGCTGCGTATATTATACTATGCAATGCTCTGCAAAACATTTCTGAGCCCAGGCAATTTTCCCATGATTCACTAAAACAGGAATAATTCAAGTTAATGAGCACTTATGATCTATTTTATACAAGGTATTTTACCAGAATAAAAACAAGATACGATCTTTGCCTCACACTAGAACACAGTTGTTTCTCAAAGCAGGAATCCAGGATCACTTGCATGAGAATCACCAGGAGAATATTTTTAAAATGCATATTTCTTGGCTCTTCTCACAGACTCTCAGTCGTATCCAGCTCTTTGCGACCCCATGGACTGTAGCCTACCAGGCTCCTTCCTCCATGGGATTCTCCAGGCAAGAATACTGGAGTGGGTTGCCATTTCCTTCTCCAGGAGATCTTCCCAGCCCAGGAACTTAACCCGGGTCTCCCACATTTGGAGCTCTGGACCTGATAATGCACATTTTAACCCACCAGGTGATTTGTATGCCCACTATACTGAAAAGCTACTCAACTACTAACACCAACTGAGTTAAGCCAAACTCGATTCCATTAGTAAATGGTTTGCTAGTTAATCATTTAATTGTATGTGTGTGTTAGTCACTCGGTCATGTACTACTCTTTGCGTCCCCATGGACTGTAGCCCACCAGGCTCCTCTGTCCATGGGATTCTCCAGGCAAGAATACTGGGTGGGCTGCCATGTCCTCCTCCAGGGAATCCCAACCCAGGGATTGAACCTACATCTCTTCTGTCTCCTGCATTGGCAGGCAGGTTCTTTACCACTAGCACTACCTGGGAAACTCATTTAACGATATACTAGACCATTATTAAGAGAGTGAAAAAGTTGGCTTAAAGCTCAACATTCAGAAAACTAAGATCATGGCATCCAGTCTCATCACTTCATGGGAAATAGATGGGGAAACAGTGGAAACAGTGGCTGACTTTTTTGGGCTCCCAAATCACTGCAGATGGTGACTGCAGCCATGAAATTAAAAGATGCTTACTCCTTTGAAGGAAAGTTATGACCAACCTAGACAGCATATTAAAAAGCAGAGACTTTGTCAACAAAGGTCTATCTAGTGAAGGCTATGGTTTTCCCAGTGGTCATGTATGGATGTGAGAGTTGGACTATAAAGAAAGCTGAGCGCCGAAGACTTGATGCTTTTGAACTGTGGTGTTGGAGGAGACTCTTGAAGAGTCCCTTGGACTGCAAGGAGATCTAACCAGTCCATCCTAAAGGAAATCAGTCCTGGGTGTTCACTGGAAGGACTGATGCTGAAGCTGAAACTTCAGTACTTTGGCCACCTGATGTGAAGACCTGACTCACTGGAAAGATTGAGGGCAGGAGGAGGAGACGACAGAGGATGAGATGGCTGGATGCATCACCGACTCAATGACATGGGTTTGGTTGGACTCCGGGAGTTGGTGATGGACAGGGAGGCCTGGCGTGCTGTGGTTCATGGGGTTGCAAAGAGTTGGACACGACTAAGCGACTTACGTGAACTGAATTTTTAATTGGTGTGTATTTTACACTTACAGTGCATCTCATTTGGACAAGTCTCATGTGGCTCAAGGCTACTATACTGGAGAGCATCTGGAAAGCATAACTCTAAATACAAAGATCTCCTGCAATACCAGAGTAGACAGTTCTTTCTGGACCCCTAGGCCCTGCGTGTGTGTAGATGCCTCTCCCAGGAAGACTCTTCCTATAGCTGCTCCTTTGCCTTCTTCTACCTGCCTATGTGTGTGTGCTAAGTCACTTCAGTCTTGTCCGATTCTGTGACCCTATGGGCCATAGCCCTCCAGGCTCCTTCTTCCACGGGATTCTCCTGCCAAGAATTCTGGAGTGGGTTGCCATGCCCTCCTCCAAGGGATCTTTGTAACCCAGGGATCCAACTCCTGTCTCTTAGTCTCCTGTTTGGTAGGTGGGTTCCTTACAATTAGAGACACCTGGGAAGCTTTGCCTCCTTCCACAACTCAGCTTAAATGTTACTTCCCAAAGCAAGGTTTTTCCAATGGCCTTCTGCAAATGAGTCTCCCCATTTTCCTCTAGCAGAGAAATCAGGAGACCAATTGTCCCAGGACTTCTCTCATTCTGTAACACTTTTTGCTTGCTTTTCCTTGCTGTTATTTTTAATACTTACTTATTGTTTGTCTTCTACTGCTACAATGTACTTATTGTTTCACGAGGAAAAGAATTAGTTTTATTCTGTTTGCCGCAGGCATATCTGAGACACTGAATTTTTGCTGAATAAGTGGATGTCTATACATATTCTAGTTTCTAACTGCTTAATTCTATACATAATACTAAAAAGCAACTGGCAGCATAGGAAATATACATATACATACATATATATATGTATATATACTGGAAAGGCAATGGCACCCCACTCCAGTGTTCTTGCCTGGAAAATCCCAGGGACGGGGGAGCCTGGTAGGCTGCTGTCTATGGGGTTCCACAGAGTTGAACACGACTGAAGNAAAGAAAGCTGAGCGCCAAAGAATTGATGCTTTTGAACTGTGGTATTGGAGAAGACTCTTGAGAGTCCCTTGGACTGCAAGGAGATCTAACCAGTCCATTCTGAAGGAGATCAGTCCTGGGTGTTCATTGGAAGGACTGATGTTGAAGCTGAAACTCCAATACTTTGGCCACCTCATGCAGAGAGCTGACTCATTGGAAAAGACCCTGATGCTGGGAAAGATTGAAGGCAGGAGAAGAAGGGGACAACAGAGGATGAGATGCTTGGATGGCATCACCGACTTGATGGACATGGGTTTGGGTGGACTCTGGGAGTTGGTGATGGACAGGGAGGCCTGGCGTGCTGCAGTTCATGGGGTCACAAAGAGTCAGACACGATTGAGCAACTGAACTGAACTAAGCATATTAGAACTGACAACAACCTTAAGGAGCCATTCATCCAACTACCTCCTTTGACTTGTGGAAAACCTAAAGCAAGTCTCTTCACTTCTAAAGTGACTTGACTACTTAACTCAGTTGCTAACCTACCTATATGAAACAACTAGTCATTAAAAAAAAAATCCTTGAATTTTTCTATTGAAGGAACTAAACATATAGTATGTATAGGCAGATAGGATGCTACTTAGTTTGACAGAGGTAACTTGATTTAAATACATAATGAGATTTTTTTCTAATTTCACAATTTGTAATTACAATTTTTTGACATGATTTTAAAGTAACACTGCACCTAATATCGACAGTCCTGGAGGGCATCCTTGGTGCTATATGCATTTTTAGGAAGATTATGAAACCCTTGAAATTTTATGCAAAAAAATGCAATATTTATGTATTTTGGCAGGTCCTCCTGGTCCATGACTATAATTAGATTCTCAAGGAGCTAGGTGTGTATCAGAAAACAGCACAAACCACTATAACATGTTAACTGGGAAAGCAATATGCAGAAAACTCATTCCCGAGATACTGCCAGTAAAGATGGAGAGATCCTGGGTTTGGCTGCATGGATGGGAGTCTGGACCAGCTTCCTCATACCCTTCTCTGGTCGGGGGAAATGTCTCATCTTCACATGGAAAACTCCTAGCAAACCAATTCCCACTGAAGCACTAATGACAGATGATGGCTTAACGTGATACCTGTCTCATTGCTTGAAATCTTCCTCACTGAATCCAGACATAATCCTTCTCATAGTTAATTGATCAGAATTGGAACTTAAGATGAAATAGTTTGCCATCCCTGATTTAATTAAATCTCTCTCATTTTGGAGATAAGAAGTTTGAGATCCAGGGAAGTGGAATACCTCGTCTGAGGCCACACAGCAAATAGGTGTCACAGCCTGGCATAGTAGCCAGTCCTTTGGCTCCTGATAAAATGCATCTGCCACAGCCAAACTGACAAACATGAGCCATCATTTTCTCTCACTCTGCGTGACCTTGTCCCACCCCTTCCCTAGGCACTTCTATCCTGGGGGTTGTCCACCCTCTTCGTTTGTCAGCAATTCCCATTCCAAATGTTTCATCTTTTTATTTTAAAGAAACAGTGAGTTGTGTCTGTAGAATATAAAATGAAGCTAACTATAACTGGAAGCATAACTGCAAAGTACGAAGGGAAATGAGGTATCAGGTGTTGCTAAATGACCACACAGAGAACTTGCTCAGGGAATGTGTCTTCTGAGATATTGTATAGACTAGCTGAGCTTGTACATTTCATACTGGATTTACTGGTTAGTTTGTTTTTTCCCACTGCTATCATTTTAGTCTTCTTACAACACTATGTATTTGTCATTCTATAAATAGGAGGCCTATCTATTCTCTCCTCAACACATTTCCTTCTTTTATCTTTTCTATTTCTCCTCATTTTTCATTTCTCTCTTTTCACTTTTTGCTTTGATTTCTGATGTTAAAGGTATCTGTGAACATGTCTTAGTTTCACGCTACTAGTTTCATGCTGCTGCTGCTAAGTCACTTCAGTCATGTCCGACTCTGTGCGACCCCAGAGACGGCAGCCCACCAGGCTCCCCCGTCCCTGGGATTCTCCAGGCAAGAACACTGGAGTGGGTTGCCATTTCCTTCTCCAGTGCAGGAACGTGAAAAGTGAAAGTGAAGTCGCTCAGTCGTGTCCAACTCTTCGCGACCCCTTGGACTGTAGCCTACCTGGCTCCTCCATCCATGGGATTTTCCAGGCAAGAGTACTGGAGTGGGTTGCCATTAGTTTCATGACAGGACATATATTTCTTGAGTACAGTGCATATTTCTGTATCTCTACTTTATACATCTTCATATTCCTCATTTTAGTTTCCTTCAGTTCAGGGAAAGTTTGCTATCACTTCCCACCCGCCACTCTCATCTTTCCTTGTAATATTACTTTCCTTTCTCTTCAACTGAAAACATGTGGCAACTGTCAATCATGGTACCCTGCAACCAACCAAATGTGGGTGCATGACTCACATCTGGCCAATCATAGCATACCATCCTCCCAGGCCAACACGATTGGTTAAAGGGAGGTATATGACCCATGCTGGGCCACAGTTCATCACAAGATTATTTAAGCTGAGCTGCCAAATCTTGGGTGACACAAATAAAGTGGTGTTTCACTGTCTGAGGCCATGTTCCCCTGTGCTCAGGGAGGAAGCTCCAGTTGCTAAAGAGAATAAAATCAACTTGTAGAGAAAAATATAAGCCATAAATTCAGTTCAGTTCAGTTGCTCAGTCGTGTCCGTCTCTTTGCAACCCCATGAACCGCAGCTCGCCAGGCCTTGCTTGAGCTTGTTCAAGTTGAATTATTGACACTTTATAACCAAACACACTCATAGCACCTTGCCCCAAATAAGTGCTCAACAAATATTTACTATATATTTTTTTTCTTCCAAATCAGACTATTTCTAGACTTGCTGTTTCCCATGGTGTATTCCAACAATGAAGTAGTAAGGCTAGAGAATAATATTGCTTATTATTTATAGAATACATAAAGAATGGCTCACCTTGAAATTTTAAGAATTCTCATGAAATGCCAATTTGATTTAAGTCATTTACTAGGTGAATATGATTTCTGGAACATCCTGCCAAAACCACACAGAATTAAAGGTCTTGTGATGGATGAGGGAGCAAGGTCTAATTGGTGTTTTAATAAATGTATTATGATTTGGTAATCTACCTAGATTTATCAACACAAAATGCCCCTGTCTAAATAAAATTATCAAGTTATGGTATAAAAACAATGACAAATGTAATTGGCTTTTATACAAGTGCTGGCATGCAGACAATAGGCAAGATAGTGGTGCCAACAATTGTTTTCAAAATTCTGAGTAACAGATTAGTGACAGCAAAGGACAGCTGACCATCATTTTGTCTATTTCAAATGGTGGTCCTGAGTCAGACCCAATAAAAAATGCAAGCTCTTACTGAGGAAGTCGAACATGGACTAATGAGCTTGGGAAGATGCTGCCAATTAAGTCAGCATCCTTCCAGGTAGTCTATGGAAAAGAAAAGATTTATTATGTCTCTAAATGGAGCAAACACAGCCTTAATGCTGCCACATATCAAGAGCTAGGAACATCCCAATCCCACATGGAGATACACATTCATCTTTGTAACCTACTTTTTTGGCTTAGCATTATACTATTGGTATCTTCCCATGTTATTAGGTATTCTTTTTAAACATATCATAATCTTAAATAGCAACATATTCCTCTATAGAATACCAAAGTTTGTTTCCTTTCTCCCCCATAATATAAGTTCTTTATCATCCATTCAATAGATTAAAGATGAAGGGTGAATTTGACTTTAGATGTTGTTCAATAGTATCATTCATTTCTCCAACCAGACATCCAAATCAAACACATAGGGCTGTACTGTTTGGAGACAGAGCTGAGATGGACCTATGCCAAGCAATAAGCATAAATAGCACTTGTGAGAAATTTTCAGTACAGCCTGTTGTATTT
Organism: Oreotragus oreotragus; assembly: GCA_006410675.1. Classification (NCBI taxonomy): domain Eukaryota; kingdom Metazoa; phylum Chordata; class Mammalia; order Artiodactyla; family Bovidae; genus Oreotragus; species Oreotragus oreotragus. The sequence continues at coordinate 229,289 of SJYX01022902.1, forward strand.
TTCACAAAAATAGGAGAGCATAAATACTTCCATTTGTGGATCTGTTTAAAATTTTTAAAATGTGGATGTTCTAACTTTCAAGTTTCCTATGTAAGTGGGAAGATGAGTACATGGCGCCCCAGTCAGATTCCCAAATCAACACACAATCAAACAGAACACTCAGATGGGAATCAACAGCTCAGAAAGCCTGGCCCTGCCTTCTCTCACACAAATGCTAGACCACAGCCTTGATGACTATCAGCTCGGCAAAGTTAATGGCACTTTCAGTTTTACATACCAAGCAGCCCAGAGTTTAGCCAGGCAATTTGTTTCTAATCTCGCATTCTCTGCTTTGTCACTCAGAAGGCAGAGATTTTAGATGACATTTAAGAGTCAGAGAATGTGATAAGTAGATGAGGGACACTGATTGAAATTCTACCAGGGGACCCACTCCAGGTTTTTGATTAAAGTTTTACAGCATATATAAATGTTTTCCTGTCCAGGGCTTTTATGGCAAACCCAACATCTCAGGTCCCACATACCTTTAAGTACAAATGAGGTAAGATGACTCAGACCCTGTTCAGGTTTTGTCCAGTTCTTTGGAGGGCTTCAGGCCCTCCTCATCAGAGTCTCCCTCAGTTTCTTCTGAGGTTCCCCAGTGTTGACTCAGATGTGCTCAAGTCTACTTCTATTTCTGTTTATCATTCTGCAGCAACCAATGTCCATGCTCAGTATGGATGTTGCCCCAGTCACCAGTCCTAGTACTGCGAGAGTAAGGGTAAGATCTATACAATGACAGTGACCTTCTCTCTGTCTCTCTGTCACATCCTCTCACTTAAGGCTTTGAAAACAAATTCCTTCAGCTCTGGTTCACTCTTTTACTCCACTAGCATTCAAACCCAATCCACAGAGTCAGGTAGAATGCTCATGACACGTCATTTCATCATGTTCCAGATCCTAGGTACACATACAAAAGTACTACCTACTGCTTTAGCCAGTGTAGAGGCCCCCTTATAGGTCCAGCCATGTAAATAGATGCTGCCTGATTCCCCAGGCCCACAGACTTGCACACAGCCCAACTATAAATACAAATTTGGGCTCTAAGGAGCACCCTCTTCAAACATGTCATAAATCACCTCCTTGCAGGGAGAAGCAAGTCTTGGGAGATTCATTTCATTTCGCTTTGAGATCAAATGATTCGTCTGATTTTAAGAACCCAAGTTAGGAAATATCCACATTAAGTCATTCAGAGTTAAAGGACAGAAATTTCATCTGTATATTCTGAACAAGTTTTCCCAACTAAAATTAAGTCACTAACACAATCTGAATGCAGAGTTCCAAAGAATAGCAAGGAGAGATAAGAAAGCCTTCCTCAGTGATCAGTGCAAAGANGATTCATTGGAAAAGTCTCTGATGCTGGGAGGGATTGGGGGCAGGAGGAGAAGGGGACCACAGAGGATGAGATGGCTGGATGGCATCACTGACTCAATGGACATGAGTTTGAGTGAACTCCGGGAGTTGGTGATGGACAGGGAGGCCTGGCGTGCTGCAATTCATGAGGCTGCAAAGAGTCAGACACGACTGTGACTGAACTGAACTGAACTGAAAACAATCTTAGACTTGCCCTTGTGGCCTGCCACACCAGAGCTGGGTAACAGTCTGAGAAATCAGAATAACAAAGTGAAGCTTACAACCACCAAGGAAAAGAAGGACTGAGGAGAGGTGCTTGAGATGCTAGAATAGAACAGAGGCCAAAGCAGATTACACAAATCTCATTTTCTGCCCATATTCTTTCCATGGGTATTCAGATGACTTACATCAAGCATGAAATTCACATTCAGAGGGCAATCCAATGCAACATCATGAGTGAAGGTATTGTGAGAGTTATCAGTGAGCACAAGACAGATATTTTCCCCCAGTCTCTCTCCTTTGATAGGGTCCCCAAGAACATCATCCTTCATGATACACTAAAGCTTCTGGATTTTTATCAGCCTTGAGGCAGAGATATCAGCCACATATACACACCTTTATAGTGTAGCTACATGAGTGCTAAGTCTCTTCAGTTGTGTCTGACTCTGTGTGACTGTAGCCCACCAGGCTCCTCTGTCCATGAAATTTTCCAAGCAAGAATACTGGAGTGAGTTGCCTTGCTCTCTTCCAGGGTATCTTCCTGACCCAGGGATCAAACCCACGTCTCTTATATATCCTGCAATAATAGGCAGATTCTTTACCACTAGCACCACCTGGGAAGCCCCTTTATGGGATACATCAAGCTCTTAAAGTGCAGTCCCTTCCTAAGATGGAATTAAAGTTTATTCCCCTGCCTGAGAACACCCAACTATAGATTCAGTTCTTGGTTCCTATGAGAAAACTACAGCTGCCTGGTTTTAACCATGGTATCTGGAAAAAAGACAGAGACACACAGACAGACAGACAAACAGACAGACAGACAGACACATACAAGAAGAACTTCAGTGTGTGCAAATGTCACTCAGTCACTCAGTTACGTCCAACTTCTTGTGACCCTATGCACTGTAGCCCACTCGACTCCTCTGTCTACAGAATTTTCTAAGCAGGAATACTCAAGTGGGTTGCATTTCCTCCTCCAAGGGATCTTCCCAACCCAGGGATCCAACCAGAGCCTCCTGAGTCTCTTGCATTATAGACAGATTCTTTATTACTGAGGAGGGGGGAGAAGCTCTCCCTTCTCCCTTACCCCTAGATCCAATCAGTCATCAATCAAGTCTTGTCAAAGGCCCCTTCCTAAATATCACCATAATCTGCCTGCTTCCTCTCTCCATAATTATTGCCTTAGTTCAAGCCATGCTATCTTTCACTAAATTAATGCAGGGTCTCTTAACCAACAATGCCCTCTCTAGCCCATCCCCCACTTCGCATCCAGTATTAAAGAAGAAATCTAATCAAGATATAGTTCTATTTAATACCCTTCAGAGGCTCTTCAAAGCCACAGGATAGGGTCTGTGCTGCTTAGAATAGTACACCAGATCATGACCCAGCCTATGTCCTCCACCCCAGGTATGTTTTTGACCACTTCCCATCTCTTGATGCTCAGTCAGACCAGGTACTATAATTCCCAGAAACACCATGTTGTCTGCCACCACCAGCTCTGTGCATATATGGTGCCTTCGGACGGCAGTGCCCCTGTTACCTGTTTCACTTCCCTTAGTCCTACTTATAACTCAGCTTGAACTCAGTCCATTCTCCAACTGCTTCCCCACTTTCCCACCCTGGGGTGGGAATGCACTAACCGTAGCATTAGGCAGACTCTGCTTCAAGTTTATGTTGACGTATATGTATATGTCTTCCCCATTAGACTGTGAACTTCTAAGGCAAAGACTGGTGGTGGCGTGAGTGGTAAAGAATCCATCTGCAAATGCAGGAGACGCAAGAGACCTGGAATTGATCCCTGGGTTGGGAAGATCCCCTGGAGGAGGGCCTGGGAACCCTCTCTAGTATTCTTGCCTGGAGAATCCCATAGACAGAGGAGCGTGGCCGGCTACAGTCCATGGGGTCACAAAGAGTCAGACATGATTGAGCAACTAATACTTTCACTTTCACTCATCCACTAAATTAGTGATTCTTTTGGGGGAGGTGTACAATTATACTCCCACAGAGAATGTTTAGTAATATATACAAATATTTTTGATAGTCACAACTTGGGCGGGGGGTATACTGGCATCTAGTGAGTAGAGGCCAGGGATGCTGCCAGTCATCCTAAAATACACAGGACAGCCTGTCACAACAAAGATTTATCTGAACCAAACATATTTTGTATCACAAGGTTTCCTTTAGGCCTAAGGGATGAAAGAGATGTGTATTCAGATATCATGGACAGAATGGCTTCCTGTCAAAATGTTCCACAGCATCACTTCCAGTCCCCACTGTCAAAAATTTAACTGCTGATAGCAGTAAAGAAGTTTGACATTTACAAGATATTTCAAGATATATTTTTAAGTTTGATCCCCTTAATAAACATGAGGAATAGGACAGTTTAGAATGGCCCCATGTTCAAAGAGGTACTTGCCCAAAGTTAAACAGTCAAGAGCTTGTCTGTGAACCAGGATTCTCTCCACTGTTCCTCAACGCTTACTCTGGGTCTATTTCTACAGGCAAGTTTTCTGTTGCAGTGACAGAACATGCAACTCCCACGTATCTTAAACAATGAAATTCATTGGCTCATAAAACTGATATGTGCAGAGGAAGGTCTAACTTTAGGAGTGGCTTACACAATGCTACAGGTCCAGGTCTCTCCCCATTTTTGGCTCTGCTTTGCTCCAGGTGACTTCAACCTCCATATCCCCACTGATGGCAATACAGTGGCCAAAAGCTTGAGACACAATCAACAATCAGGTAAGACCAGCCTAATAGGAATATGTGCGTCTATCTCTCAGCCATGTGTCTCAGTGTAACCAGCCCACATGTCTATCCCTGAATCTGCAGCCACAAGAAGATAATGCTGTGATTTTTCCACTCTCGTGGCTGGTAGAAAAGTGACTTCAACCCAAAACCCACAGACAAAGAGTTGGTGAGGGAGTGATATGGCAGAAGAAAGTTTGGGTGTAAATGGGTCAGCAAAACCCATAAATATTAACTGCATTGTGATAAATAAAACTTTCCAAAGTTAAACTGGCTAAGTCGTGTATGTTGGAGGTCATGTACCAGCAAGATTCTGATATTTATTCTTTTGTTTATGTAAAAATCATGCACTAAAGTGCTTATTTTAATATAATGCCTAGAGATTCAATGATTATAGGACATCATCTCTTCCCAAGTTCAGTCCATACTGAGACTTGAGTTGGATAATGTCCTACCTTCATACTATTACTGGCTCCAGCTTTCCCACTGCACAAATAACGTGGAACAGTTTGCAGGGACACACAGGCCATGGACTCCCAGTACACTCTGCAGGAAAGAAATGTCATCAGTCGTCATGACAACCCATTTGGGTTCTGAGGCTATGTAGCATTTTTCATACTATCAATCAGAAGGTAGATTTATTTTACAATACTATACAGCACTGACCCCACAGAGAAGAAAATACAGATGAAATAACTAGAAGGACATTAAGGAAATGACAGTGTATACAATTTCTACTAGTTTTCTACAGATTGACTTCTATAACTAGTAAATGGATAGATTGCTTTTAAACTCACCAAAAAGTCTAAGAGGCGTGAAATGTTTTTCACACACATTTACCCACTAGGGACACATATTAAATGTTAAGGATAGAATGGACCTACAAAGTCATATAGGACAATCCCTTTAGCTCACAGATGACAATTGTGAGATACACAGAGTTTCCACAGACCTACTGACAGATCTCAAATCCAGCTCTGCATATTTATATATCAATACTTATTCTACAGGCCCAATGGCAAAAAATCCTGCTGTCAATGCAGGAGATGCAGAAGCAGCAGGTTCAATCCCTGGGTTGGGCAGATCCTTTGGAGGAGGAATTGGCAACCCACTCCAGTAATCCTGCCTGGGAAATTCCATGAACAGAGGAGCCTGGTGAGCTACAGTCCATGGGGTTGCAAGGAGGTGACACAGCCAAGTATGCATACACGCTTATTCTAAAACACCGACTAGTGAAACCACTAAAGACGTGTTCATTCAAAAAAACACGTACAAATTTTGTAAATTATAAACTGTATATTGATTCCAAAGCTTATGACATAATTTTAGCTCCCACCTCTCTATCTTGAATATGCACTAAAGATGGGATGACTTGCCAATATTATTGTCATAAACACCACAACCAGACAATCAGTCAGTTCAGTTACTCTGTCATGTCTGACTCTTTGTGATCCCATGGACAGCAGCATGTCAGGCTTCCCTGTCCATCAACAACTTCCAGAGCTTGCTCAAACTCATGTCCAGTGACTCAGTGATGCCACCCAACCATCTCATCCCCTGTCATCCCCCTCTCCTCCTGCCTTCAACTTTTCCCAGCATCAGGGTCTTTTCAAATGAGTCAGTTTTTCTCATCAGGTGGCCAAAGTATTGGAGCTTCAGCTTCAGTATCAGTCCTTCCAATGAATTTTCAGGACTTATTTCCTTTAGGATTGACTGGTTGGATCTCCTTGCAGTTCAAGGGACTCTCAAAAGCCTTCTCCAACACCACAGTTCAGAAACATTAATTTTGGGGGGCTCAGCTTTCTTTATGGTCCTACTCTCACATCCATACATGAATACTGGAAAAACCATAACTTTGACTAGATGGACCTCTGTCAGCAAAGAAATGTCTCCGCTTTTTAATATGCTGCCTAGGTTGGTCATAGCTTCTCTTTGAAGGAGCAGTTCAGTTCAGTCACTCAGTCAGGTCCTACTCTTTGCAAACCCATGGACTGGAGTACCCAGGCTTCACTGTCCATCACCAACTCCCAGAGCTTACTCAAACTCATGTCCATTGAGTCATTGAGTCAGCCATTCAACCATTTTATCCTCTGTCGATCCCTTCTCCTCCCACCTGCAATCTTTCCCAGCATCAGGGTATTTTCAAATGAGTTAGTTCTTTGCATCAGGCAGCCAGAGTATTAGAGTTTCAGCTGCAGCATCAATCCTTCCAATGAATATTCAGGACTGATTTCTTTTAGGATGGACTGGTTGTATCTCCTTTAATTCAAGGGACTCTCAAAAGTCTTCTCCAACATCACAGTTCAAAAGCATCAATTCTTTGGTGCTTAGCTTTCTTTATAGTCCAGTTCTCACATCCATACATGACTACTGGAAAAACCAAAGATTTGAGTAGATGGACCTTTGTTGGCCAAATAATATCTTTGCTTTTTAATATGCTATCTAGGTTGCTCATAACTTTTCTTCCAAGGAGCAAGCGTTTTTTAATTTCATGGCTGCCCTCCATCAGAGAGCAAACACAATGAAAACCACAATCACAGAAAACTAACCAATCTAATTACATGGACCACAGCCTTGTCTAACTCAATGAGACTATGAGCCATGTCATGTAGGGCCACCTAAGACCGATGGGTCATGGTGGAGAGTTCTGACAAAACCTGGTTCACTGGAGAAGGGAATGGAAAACTACTTCAGTATTCTTGCCTTGAGAACCCCATGATCAGTATGAAAAGGCAAAAAGATAGGACAAGAAAGATGAACTCCCCGGGTCAGGAGGTGCCCAATATGCTACTGGAGATCAGTGGAGAAGTAACTTCAGAAAGAATGAAGAGATGGAGCCAAAGCAAAAACAACGTCCAGTTATGGATGTGACTGGTGATGGAAGTAAAGTCTGATGCTGTAGAAAGCAACATGGCATAGGAACCTGGAATGTAAGGTCCATGAACCAAGGCAAATTGGAGGTGGTCAAACAGGAGATGGCAAGAGTAAACATCAACATTCTAGGAATCAGCGAACTAAAATGGACTGGAATGGGTGAATTTAACTCAGATGACCATTATATCTACTACTGAGGAAAGGCTACCCACTCCAGTATTCTGGCCTGGAGAATTCTGTGGACTGGATGGCTAGTCCATGGGGTTAGAAAGAGTCGGACATGACTGAGTGACTTTAACTTTCACTTCTTATGTGTTCCTTCATTCAAAAATATCTCGACACTCTACCCACTTTGGCCAGACTCTGTCCTAGGCACTGAGGCGTCAGTGGGGGAATAAAGCATGCTAAGTCTTTGCTCTTCAAGAAGAAAGCAACCTTGTCCAGTGAGCAACAATAGAATTAAAAATAGAATATAGTGGCAGGTAGTGCTGACAGCCACAAAAAACATCTCAGCAGGGTGCAGGGATAGAGTGAGTAAGAATGTTATTTTAAGTAGGAAGGTCAAGGAAGACTTTGGTAGGGAGATCATGGTTGAGCGGGGGGTTGAGGGGAGGTGGCATTTCCAGCAGATAACAGAGGCCAAAAATGGGCAAGTGCTGGGTGTTTTCAGGTGCAAGGGGAAAGCAAGGAAGATGGAAGCATTTCGACTGTCATGGCCATGGGGTATAGTATGGCAGCTGAAACTCCTTTCCCATGTCTTGCTCCTCTGATCCCTCAGCAACCCTCTGGAGAAGTCTGTCTTAGGGCAGCGCATGATAAGATGCTTCACTCCCCCGTGAATATGGGCTGGGCTTAGTGTCTTGCTTCAGAAGAGCAGACGACAGAAAGGGGAAGGGAGTAAGTCTGTGGTGGAGGAGCTGGCCCTGCTCATATAAACCAGGTGATCAGGATGAACATGTCCAGGGATGTGTGGATGTATAATTATCACATGCTTCCTGGTAGGATGTGATGAGAAGGTACTTCACCTCTGTGTTATTGTTCCCCCAAAGCTAGGACCTCAGTTGAACTATGAGAAACACTGACAAACCTAAATTGAGGGACGTTCTGCAAAACGTCCTGACCGTACTCAGAAGTGTCACGGTCGTGAAAAACCTGCAGAGACTGAGGAGCTGACGCAGGTGAGGGGNGGATGTGATGAGAAGGTACTTCACCTCTGTGTTATTGTTCCCCCAAAGCTAGGACCTCAGTTGAACTATGAGAAACACTGACAAACCTAAATTGAGGGACGTTCTGCAAAACGTCCTGACCGTACTCAGAAGTGTCACGGTCGTGAAAAACCTGCAGAGACTGAGGAGCTGACGCAGGTGAGGGGACACTAAATTGACTAAACGCAGGGAGTTATTTGGAATTCGATATTGGGACAGAAAAAAAGACATTAATAAAGAACTAGTAAAATCTAAATAAAGCCTGACTTTTAGTTAATAGAGTAAGAAAAATTTCTCTGGGGGATCTGCTCGACCCAGAGATCAAACCTGGGTCTTCCACTTTGTGGCCAGATTCTTTTCCATCTGAATCAGCAGAGAAGTCCATAAAAACAAAAGAAAGCAAAAACACCTAATCATATATTATTTAATAAATTTTAAGGAGCTGACGCAGGTGAGGGGACACTAAATTGACTAAACGCAGGGAGTTATTTGGAATTCGATATTGGAACAGAAAAAAAGACATTAATAAAGAACTAGTAAAATCTAAATAAAGTCTGACTTTTAGTTAATAGAGTAAGAAAAATTTCTCTGGGGGATCTGCCCGACCCAGAGATCAAACCTGGGTCTTCCACTTTGTGGCCAGATTCTTTTCCATCTGAATCACCAGAGAAGTCCATAAAAACAAAAGAAAGCAAAAACACCTAATCATATATTATTTAATAAATTTTGTTTCTTTTGCTCAATAGTTTATATATCTATATAAAGCTCCACCAGCTGTGGGTGCTTTGGAGATGACTCTAGAACTACAGTATCCTTGTAGTGTCCCTGGGCTGCGGCTGCAGACTCACATCTATCTCTGTCACTGTGGTCTGGTCCCTGGGAGAGTGGCCCTTATGAGTGAATGAGATGCCCAGCCACCTTGAAGGCACAAACCCTTGATGGATGGATTTTAATGTCTACAGTGTGACATGCTGTAGGACTTCTCTTCTCCCCCAGCAGCCTTCTGCTTCCAGAAAAGTCTGAAAGAGCAGGTAAAACGGATTTAATTAATGCCTGGGGCCTGTGGGAGTTAAATATTCTTAAGACTTTTCAGCACAAGCGGTTGACAGAAACAGCCCTTAATTACTCCATCCAGCTGACTGGTCTGCAGTGGCTCAGACAGTGGGCCCTTGTTTCCGAGGGCCTGGTGGGGATGTGGGGCCAGGAGGCACTGGGTGGGAAGGGGCCGCCCAAGTGTGGGTTCCAGTGACCAGGTTTTGGAAGCTGACGATCTCCACCATACCACACCATGAAATTCAGTGCTTGTCATCAATCTGTGGAAGCCTCAGGTAGCAGTGTAAAGCAGGCTTTTGGGGAGGTCCTGGAGTGGGGAGTTATTATCTTTTAAAACCACCATCATCTCACGTGTGGTTCTGCTGAATAAATGACTGACTTTTCAAAGAAACTGGAAGCAGTTAGCTGATAGAGAGGTGGTCTATCAAAGGGAAAGTCAAGGGCAGGGGGACCATTCCCAATCATTTCCATTCTCCCATCCATTTCCATTTCCTGAAAGAAAGGACCTAAGGCGTCCTTGGAGCCGGACCACCTCCCCAGGTGGCCTACGGTTTCTGCCTGTGTACCCCTGCTGTCCCAGGTCTTGGCTTTCTCAGGAGCCACTCTGGGGAGTAGTAGTTATGCCCTCCCCAGAAGCTCCCTGGAGCCAGGCAGTGTCATGAAGACATGAGGTCCTGTTGGTTTACCTTACTATCTCCATTCCATGAGGGAGGGCAGTTCCAGTGACGGAGAGGCTGTGAGCTTGTATCAGCTGAGCATCTGGCTTGGGGCATCAACACTGAGGTGGTCTCAGGTCAGTCTGCCTAGGGCTTTAGTATAGTCAGCCCTTCTTCAGCTTTCCTGACACAACAGCAGGCTGTTTATTCTCTGTGCATCCATTCATTCAAGGAGAGGCAGTGAGGCTTTGGACCTAGAGACTTGAGATCCATTTGTGGCCTTTCTATTGCCTTGTTAGGTGACTTTGGAGAAGTTACTTAACGTGTTAGAGCTTTAACTGTAAAAAATAAGGCTGAGAAAATCTACTTTCCAGAATTCCCGTGAAATGCTCAGTGGTATAAAGAAGGGTTTCTAGGCACTATTGACTGTTCGGGTTGAGTACCACTTTGTTGCAGGGGATCATCCTGTGCATTGTAGTATGCCTAGCCAGCATCCCTGGCACCTACTAGCTGGATGCCAGTAGCTCCCCTGTCCTCACTTGTGACAGTTAAAAATGTTTCCACATATGGCCAAATGTCCCTGGAATGGGGACGAGGACAAATTTTCCTTTAATGAGAGTCGCTGGCCTAAAGAATAGAGTGCAGATTGCACAGTTCGTGGCCCTGAGAGGCTGGCTGACAGTAACTCTTACTTTCTTCTAGATGCCATGGGCCTTGGCAAGGAGTTCTAAAGCAGAATTCCTGCCTTCCAGACACTTCAGAGGCAAAGTGGAAAGAAAGGACAAAGTCAGATAAAAGGATACTTAACAGTGCAGATTGTGGTTGGGTGGTTGGTCCCTTGAAATCATGGCACTGATTGCCAAGAGGGAGTGAAAGTTTAGAAAGATCCCAGTGGTGGGAGAGACTCTGCATTCTGCTGTAGTGATGACCTGGCTTTTCATGAACTCTGGACAATGCTGGTCTCCCGAGTCTTAAGCACAATCTCAGCTACTCGTTCAATGGCAGGCATAGTCCTGACCACTTCTAACTAGATAATTTACAATCATGAAGAAAAGACTACTTTCATCAGATCAAAACACTTCCTGATAAAGGAGTGAAATATTCAAAAACAGTATTCAGTCTTGGGGTTTGCAAAGTTGTGTGGGTTCTTTGCCTATAAATTTGACAGTGAAGTCACTTTTATCTAACTGTTCTTAACTCTGTCCTCTTTTCTTTATATAACTAGTAGGGAGGAGAAGACTTGCCTGTAGTGATTCTGATATTTCCATAAATACCACAGTAGACGTGAAGAATGAGGCAAGGGGGAAAAAAGTGTAGCATTGTAGACTTCAGAATTTCATGGCCTTGGTGATCTTCCTTAACTCCCTGGTTTTAATAACAAGAAAACCAAGGCCCCAAGAGGTGCAGTAGCTTGCCTAAGGTCACTCAGCCCAATAGGGTCAGAGATAGCCTAGGGAATCCTGACTAAGTCAGTCAATCTCTCATGCCTTAAATCTTCCTTTTCTGATTTGCTTCTGTTATTTCAAGGGATAGTTTGCATTTATTTTGGTTTTGCCTTAAAACAAAAATCTGAAGCAAAAACTCCATGAAACCCTAAATAATTACACAAAGTGGGGAGTTTGATGTCTCTAATTGGGAAGGAAATTGAACCCTCCCATCCTTTCTGGCTCCCTTTGAGGACAGGATGGTTGTGCTAACCTGTACTCCTTTGGATGAACTGATCCCCTTTCAGGTTTCCAGCAACCACCACAGCCTAAGTTAATCCCTTCCTGCCGGAAGGAAAACACAAGTTGAAATGAATGATGAGTTTAGATGCTGCTTATCGTTCTTAATTTCTTTTTTTAAATTGTGGTTTCTCTATCATTTCATCCTAGGTCTTGAAGGTCTTTCTGTGGCGGAAGTGTCTTAAATTTTAAAAATGAATAAATAGAGGATTGTCTTTTCAGCATCTGGCAGATTTATTTTGGTTTTAGGAGTCTAAGTAGTTGAAAGTTTCAGTTTTCCTAGATCCTGTAAATGCAAGTGTCGAACAGCTGCCAAAGTCATCAAGATAGCTAAGGATTTAACTGGTTAGGTTTGTCACATTAATTCAGGGTTAGCCCAAATCTAAAGTTTCTACATTCTGACAGGTTCGTCTTCACTCCTTGAGATCTGGGTAGTAGTCATGTCCTCTCCTGGGGCCTTATATGCTCTCTCTGAGCAGTTTCTGCTTGGACTGCCCTTGCTAAACCACAGGGGAAGACAGTCCTTTCTCTAGTGCCCATAGGTGACCTCTGCCCTTGTGGAACATACATGTCCTAAGCCCAGGCAGAGGATCGTGCAAGTCCCAGGTATATCTTATGGGAACATTTGGCTGCATGCATTATATCCTGTATATTGTAAATGGATCATTCTGCCAGCTGGAGAAGCCACCAGGCACATCCCTTCAGCCAAGGCTGTGGTTGCTCCTTCGTGGGTCATAAGTGCTCCAAACTATCACATCTCAAAGTGGAACTCCAAGGTTCCCGTTGCTGTCTGGGCGGCTGAGATGAGGGCTTTGCCACTTTCCAAGATGCAGACCTTTTAGCTGGCGACATCATGTTCTAAATAGTATGCATGGGCCTGATGACTCCATATCATTGGATTTCAGTTCTGTTTTCACACTGGGGTCATGCAAAGAGCTTTAAAGAATACCACTGAAGCTTCTGATCTAATTCGTCTGGGGTGAGGGAATTCAGAGCAGGTGGTTTCCATATATGGCCAGGTTTGAAAACCACTGTTTGAAATCTTTGAACCAACTTTCAGTACAAGCCATGCCTGCCTCTTGTCAGTGGTGAAAAATACACAGGACAGCCTGTCACAACAAAGATTTATCTGAACCAAACATATTTTGTATCACAAGGTTTCCTTTAGGCCTAAGGGATGAAAGAGATGTGTATTCAGATATCATAGACAGCATGGCTTCCTGTCAAAATGTTCCACAGCATCACTTCCAGTCCCCACTGTCAAAAATTTAACTGCTGATAGCAGTAAAGAAGTTTGACATTTACAAGATATTTCAAGATATATTTTTAAGTTTGATCCCCTTAATAAACATGAGGAATAGGACAGTTTAGAATGGCCCCATGTTCAAAGAGGTACTTGCCCAAAGTTAAACAGTCAAGAGCTTGTCTGTGAACCAGGATTCTCTCCACTGTTCCTCAACGCTTACTCTGGGTCTATTTCTACAGGCAAGTTTTCTGTTGCAGTGACAGAACATGCAACTCCCATGTATCTTAAACAATGAAATTCATTGGCTCATAAAACTGATATGTGCAGAGGAAGGTCTAACTTTAGGAGTGGCTTACACAATGCTACAGGTCCAGGTCTCTCCCCATTTTTGGCTCTGCTTTGCTCCAGGTGACTTCAACCTCCATATCCCCACTGATGGCAATACAGTGGCCAAAAGCTTGAGACACAATCAACAATCAGGTAAGACCAGCCTAATAGGAATATGTGCGTCTATCTCTCAGCCATGTGTCTCAGTGTAACCAGCCCACATGTCTATCCCTGAATCTGCAGCCACAAGAAGATAATGCTGTGATTTTTCCACTCTCATGGCTGGTAGAAAAGTGACTTCAACCCAAAACCCACAGACAAAGAGTTGGTGAGGGAGTGATATGGCAGAAGAAAGTTTGGGTGTAAATGGGTCAGCAAAACCCATAAATATTAACTGCATTGTGATAAATAAAACTTTCCAAAGTTAAACTGGCTAAGTCGTGTATGTTAGAGGTCATGTACCAGCAAGATTCTGATATTTATTCTTTTGTTTATGTAAAAATCATGCACTAAAGTGCTTATTTTAATATAATGCCTAGAGATTCAATGATTATAGGACATCATCTCTTCCCAAGTTCAGTCCATACTGAGACTTGAGTTGGATAATGTCCTACCTTCATACTATTACTGGCTCCAGCTTTCCCACTGCACAAATAACGTGGAACAGTTTCCAGGGACACACAGGCCATGGACTCCCAGTACACTCTGCAGGAAAGAAATGTCATCAGTCGTCATGACAACCCATTTGGGTTCTGAGGCTATGTAGCATTTTTCATACTATCAATCAGAAGGTAGATTTATTTTACAATACTATACAGCACTGACCCCACAGAGAAGAAAATACAGATGAAATAACTAGAAGGACATTAAGGAAATGACAGTGTATACAATTTCTACTAGTTTTCTACAGATTGACTTCTATAACTAGTAAATGGATAGATTGCTTTTAAACTCACCAAAAAGTCTAAGAGGCGTGAAATGTTTTTCACACACATTTACCCACTAGGGACACATATTAAATGTTAAGGATAGAATGGACCTACAAAGTCATATAGGACAATCCCTTTAGCTCACAGATGACAATTGTGAGATACACAGAGTTTCCACAGACCTACTGACAGATCTCAAATCCAGCTCTGCATATTTATATATCAATACTTATTCTACAGGCCCAATGGCAAAAAATCCTGCTGTCAATGCAGGAGATGCAGAAGAAGCAGGTTCAATCCCTGGGTTGGGCAGATCCTTTGGAGGAGGAATTGGCAACCCACTCCAGTAATCCTGCCTGGGAAATTCCATGAACAGAGGAGCCTGGTGAGCTACAGTCCATGGGGTTGCAAGGAGGTGACACAGCCAAGTATGCATACACGCTTATTCTAAAACACCGACTAGTGAAACCACTAAAGACGTGTTCATTCAAAAAAACACGTACAAATTTTGTAAATTATAAACTGTATATTGATTCCAAAGCTTATGACATAATTTTAGCTCCCACCTCTCTATCTTGAATATGCACTAAAGATGGGATGACTTGCCAATATTATTGTCATAAACACCACAACCAGACAATCAGTCAGTTCAGTTACTCTGTCATGTCTGACTCTTTGTGATCCCATGGACAGCAGCATGTCAGGCTTCCCTGTCCATCAACAACTTCCAGAGCTTGCTCAAACTCATGTCCAGTGACTCAGTGATGCCACCCAACCATCTCATCCCCTGTCATCCCCCTCTCCTCCTGCCTTCAACTTTTCCCAGCATCAGGGTCTTTTCAAATGAGTCAGTTTTTCTCATCAGGTGGCCAAAGTATTGGAGCTTCAGCTTCAGTATCAGTCCTTCCAATGAATTTTCAGGACTTATTTCCTTTAGGATTGACTGGTTGGATCTCCTTGCAGTTCAAGGGACTCTCAAAAGCCTTCTCCAACACCACAGTTCAGAAACATTAATTTTGGGGGGCTCAGCTTTCTTTATGGTCCTACTCTCACATCCATACATGAATACTGGAAAAACCATAACTTTGACTAGATGGACCTCTGTCAGCAAAGAAATGTCTCCGCTTTTTAATATGCTGCCTAGGTTGGTCATAGCTTCTCTTTGAAGGAGCAGTTCAGTTCAGTCACTCAGTCAGGTCCTACTCTTTGCAAACCCATGGACTGGAGTACCCAGGCTTCACTGTCCATCACCAACTCCCAGAGCTTACTCAAACTCATGTCCATTGAGTCATTGAGTCAGCCATTCAACCATTTTATCCTCTGTCGATCCCTTCTCCTCCCACCTGCAATCTTTCCCAGCATCAGGGTATTTTCAAATGAGTTAGTTCTTTGCATCAGGCAGCCAGAGTATTAGAGTTTCAGCTGCAGCATCAATCCTTCCAATGAATATTCAGGACTGATTTCTTTTAGGATGGACTGGTTGTATCTCCTTTAATTCAAGGGACTCTCAAAAGTCTTCTCCAACATCACAGTTCAAAAGCATCAATTCTTTGGTGCTTAGCTTTCTTTATAGTCCAGTTCTCACATCCATACATGACTACTGGAAAAACCAAAGATTTGAGTAGATGGACCTTTGTTGGCCAAATAATATCTTTGCTTTTTAATATGCTATCTAGGTTGCTCATAACTTTTCTTCCAAGGAGCAAGCGTTTTTTAATTTCATGGCTGCCCTCCATCAGAGAGCAAACACAATGAAAACCACAATCACAGAAAACTAACCAATCTAATTACATGGACCACAGCCTTGTCTAACTCAATGAGACTATGAGCCATGTCATGTAGGGCCACCTAAGACCGATGGGTCATGGTGGAGAGTTCTGACAAAACCTGGTTCACTGGAGAAGGGAATGGAAAACTACTTCAGTATTCTTGCCTTGAGAACCCCATGATCAGTATGAAAAGGCAAAAAGATAGGACACGAAAGATGAACTCCCCGGGTCAGGAGGTGCCCAATATGCTACTGGAGATCAGTGGAGAAGTAACTTCAGAAAGAATGAAGAGATGGAGCCAAAGCAAAAACAACGTCCAGTTATGGATGTGACTGGTGATGGAAGTAAAGTCTGATGCTGTAGAAAGCAACATGGCATAGGAACCTGGAATGTAAGGTCCATGAACCAAGGCAAATTGGAGGTGGTCAAACAGGAGATGGCAAGAGTAAACATCAACATTCTAGGAATCAGCGAACTAAAATGGACTGGAATGGGTGAATTTAACACAGATCAACATTATATCTACTACTGCGGACATGAATCCCTTAGAAGAAATGGAGTAGCCATAATAGTCAACAAGAGTCTGAAATGCAGTACTTGGATGCAATCTCAAAAATGGCAGGATGATCTCTGTTCATTTCCAAGACAAACTATTCAATATTACAGTAATCCAAGTCTATGCCCCAACCAGTAATGCTTAAGAAGTTGAAGTTGAACGGTTCTATGAAGACCTACAAACCTTCTAGAACTAACACCCCAGAATATATATCCTTTTCTTTTTTAATATATAAATTTAATTTTTTTAATTAGAGGCTAATTACTTTACAATATTGTATTGGTTTTGCCATACATCAACATGAATCTGCCACGGGTGTACACGTGTTCCCCATCCTGAACCCCCCTTCCACCTCCTTCTCCATTCCATCCCTCTGGGCCATCCCAGTGCACCAGCCCCGAGCATCCTGTATCATGCACTGAACCTGGACTGGCAATTCGTTTCACATATGATATTATACATGTTTCAATGCCATTCTCCCAAATCATCCCACCCTCGCCCTCTCCCACAGAGTCCAAAAGACTGTGTCTCTTTTGGTGTCTTGCATACAGGATTATCATTACCATCTTTCTAAATTCCATATATATGTGTTAGTATATATACTATATTGGTGTTTTTCTTTCTGGCTTACTTCAAATATCCTTTTCATTATAAGGGACTGGAATGCAAAAATAGGAAGTCAAGAAATACCTGGAGTAACAGGCAAATTTGGCCTTGGAGTACAGAATGAAGCAGGACAAAGGCTGGTAGAGTTTTGCCAAGAGAACGCACTGGTCATAGCAAATACCCTCTTTCAACAACACAAGACTCTACACATGGACATCACCAGAGGGTCAACACCGAAATCAGATTGATTATATTCTTTGCTGCCAATGATGGACCAGCTCTATACAGTCAGCAAAATAAGACGGGGAGCTGACTGTGGCTCAGATCATGAATTCCAAGGAGCAAGGGTCTTTTAAATTTCATGGCTCTGGTCATCATCTACAGTGATTTTGGAGCCCAAGATAATAGACTCTGCCACTGTATCCATTGCTTCTCCATCTGTTTGCTTGAAGTGATGAGACTGGATGCTATGATCTTTGTTTTCTGAATGTTGAATTTTAAGTCAGCTTTTTCACTCTCCTCTTTCACCTTCATCAAGAGGCTCTTTAGTTCCTCTTTGCTTTCTGCCATAAGCACAATTCCTTATAACTGATTCAATTGTTTGAATTATTCTTATAGTCCCTTAATTCTCCCCTTCAAGGAGGTCTTGTAGATTTGTCAAGGGAAGCTGATAACTCTCTTGACAGCAAATATGGATAAAACATTCCTGAAAAAATACATGTGAATATTTCCCCCCAAATCAATAAAAGACATACTAGGCTAGTTCATAAATGAATGAATGATGTGTAATCTTCAATGTATTCATATAAAAAGGGAGTCAGAGGTTGTATTAGTTTTCAGAGACCATCATAACATCATAACAAAGTACCACAAACTGTGTGGCTTAATTAACAGAAATCTATTTACTCACAGTTCAAGAGGTTAGAGCCCCAAATTAAGATGTCACAGGATTGTTTCTTCTGAGGCCTCTCTCAGTGGCTTGTCAGTGGTTGGACTGCCCATCCATCTTTTCATAAGCTGTCTTCTTTACATGTCTGTGTCCTAATCTCTTCTTCCTATAAGGACACTAGTTAAATTGGACAAAAGCTCACTCCTATGATCTCATTTAACCTTAATTACTTCTTTAAAGTCTATCTCTAAAAACATTTGGAGCCTTCTCTGATGGTCCAGTGGTTGAGAATTCGCTTTCCAATGCACAGCATGTGGGTTCGATTCCTGGTCGGGGAATTAACATCCCACATTCCATGAGGCAACTAAGCCCATGTGCTGCAACTGGAGAAGATTGCATGGCCAAATAAACAAACAAATAAAAATATGAATTTGATGGGGGATGAGGGATGGAATGGCCCCTAGATTCTCATCCAGAGCAGAACTGTATTCACATGTTCTTAGAACAATTGAGTATTACTCAGCCATTAAAGAGAATACATTTGAATCAGTTTTAATGAGGTGGATGAAACTGGAGCCTATTATACAGAGTGAAGTAAGCCAGAAAGAAAAACACCAATACAGTATACTAATACATATATATGGAATTTAGAAAGATGGTAACGATAACCCTGTATGTGAGACAGCAAAACAGACACAGATGTATCGAACAGTCTTTTGGACTCTGTGGGAGAGGGCGAGGGTGGGATGATTTGGGAGAATGGCATTGAAACATGTATAATATCATATATAAAATGAATTGCCAGTCCAGGTTCGAATCATGATACTGGATGCTTGAGGCTGGTGCACTGGGATGACCCAGAGGGATGGTATGGGGAGGGAGGAGGAAGGGGGGTTCAGGATGGGGAACACGTGTACACCCATGGCAGATTCATGTTGATGTATGGCAAAACCAATACAATATTGTAAAGTAATTAGCCTCCAATTAAAATAAATAAATTTATTTTTTTAAAAAAGAACAAAGTTTCAAATTATCAGACTTTGACAAATAAACACAAGATAACATATTTGATGTTCATAGGCATGACCAAGGTTTTGGAAGGAAAAAACCATCTCAGAAATGTTTCCCCCTGCCAACAGTATATTGCCTAGTACCCAACCCCAAGTACCATGACAACATGGGCTGAGAACCTGGAGAACTTTACACATTGGATCAATCAGGATTAAAAACTAAATGTCACAAAGCTAATGAATAAACACATAATTTGCCAATAAGTGGGAACTGGCAAAGTTTGAAAATCCACTGTATTATCTAGTATTATTTTCTACATCCCATAAGGGAAAAAAATGCAACTTCTCTGCAAATAGTCCTCTGAAAGTATCCCATTAAATATAAGATTATGTATACAGTATTATTCTGAAAGCCAAATGAAATTGTAAGGTGGTACCAATCTTCTATCTTCCATACAGCTAGGTTTATTATGCTAGTGTTGTGGAGAATATGTAATTTAACAGCCACCCAAACCAAGCAATTTGTCCCCTTCTAGATCTTTTATCTCAGAAGACATTTATGACGGCCCTTCCTTTATTTTTTATTTATTTATTTATTTATTTATTTATTTATTTATTTTTGTATTTATTTTTTTACACGAACTCCCAAACATGACGGCCCTTCCTTTAGAAATCAGAGAACAAACAACATACGATGACTTTGGCTTTGCCAGAGCTTTGTGCACAGCCAGGTTCAGCTACATTTCTGTCATCACCTTGCAGCTTCTGTTCCACCCAATCTAGCCACAAAGCTCAGTGGAAGTATGTCATATTCTCCCTCCCTTCATGAATGTTGCTGCTTCTTCACAGAAACCTGTTCCCCTCATCTCACCTCACTTCAAATATTACCCTTCTGGTCATATTTGAACCGTTACAGCATCAGCATCATGGGTGTCTCCCTGATGCCTCCTAATTCTGTTGGTGTTCTGCCAATGGGCCATCATGGAACATTCTCCCTCATGGCACTTATCACTGTACTGATACTGCCTATAGTAGTTGTCTTCTTGTGAGTGTAACAGCCTTGAGAGCAGAGGCCTGGCTCACTGCTATATTCCCAAAGCCATATGTGCCTGCTTCTCAAAGAATGCTTATTGAGTGAATGACAGATAACACCATCATCCCAAAAACTAGGTCAAAGGCTTAGTTAGTGGGAACTGATCACAGATGCAAATGTGACATGCTCTTCCGTAAATAATCTTTTATGCCCCTAAGGTGAAACAGGATTCAATGAAGCACAGTCAATGTAAAAGCTTAAAAATCATGTGTGAAACTAACCTTGGAAATCTGGTTCAAATGTTTTTAATACACAAAAGGTGAAGTTGAGACCAACAGAGTTCTAGGAAATAAAACAGCTTAATAATGGAAAAGGTGGAAGAGCACATAGATCTTTTGACTTCCATCTCATTCAACTACCCAGAGTACTGATTAAACACGTATATGTGCTAGTCACTGAAGATATAGAGGTGAATGAGAGAAGGACCTTAAGCTCATAAAGCATATATTTTGGTGAAGGCAGACAGACAACAGAGTTAAAAAAGAAATTACAGAAAAAGGACATAATAGCTTGATGATATATGAAATGGTTAGGAAAGGTCTCTCTGAAGTGGTGGCATCTGGCTTGAAGTTCAATAAAGGACTTCCTGGCGGCCCACTGGTTAAGAATCCACCTTTCAGGCTGTGAGGAACTAAGCCCGCGTGCTGCAGCTACTGAAGCCTGAGTGCTCTACAGAGTCCACATTCTGCGACGAGAAAAACGACCACAAGAAGCCTGCACACCACAGCTAGAGAGTGGCCCCCACTCACCGCAACTAGAGAAAGCCTGTGCAGAGCAACAGTGACCTAGCACAGCCAAAACAAATACATAGATATATGTTTTTAAAGTGTCAGCCATCTGAAGACCTGGAGCTGCAATAAAACGGGATGAAGGCTGGAACACTGGAAGTAAACAAAGAGGTTGGAATGGTGGGAGCAGAAGAGCTTTGAGGATAAGCATGGAAGATGAGGTGGGAGCCACAGGCAGGGGATTCATCATGCAGGCCTGGGACACCAGGGTAAGCACAGTGGATTAATTATGAGTGCATGGAAAGTGCTGAGAGGGAGTGATGTAGTTGATATAGTTCTACCCCAAGGTCTTTTTCATCAAAGTACAGCATCTCTGCTTTTGTTGTTCAGTTGCTCAATTGCGTCCAACTCTTTGTGACCCAATGGACTGCAGCATGCCACACTTCCTTGTCTTTTACTATCTCCTGAAATTTGCTCAAACTCAAGTCCATTGAGTCAATGATGAAATCTAACCATGTCATCTTCTGTCATCCCCTTCTGCTCCTGCCCTCAATCTTTCCCCGAATCAGGGTCTTTTCCAATGAGTTGGCCTTTCACATCAGTTGGCCAAAGTACTTGAGCTTCATTCAGCTTGAGCATCAGTCCTTCCAATGAACATTCAGGGTTGATTTCCTTTATCCAGTCATCACTGTTGAACTGATAAGTGAACCAGGGTGAAATATTTGAGAAGTAATGCGAAAAAAGAGCCAAGGATTCATCTCTAATGTATTTTTCACAAACACAAGGAAGATTGTACAGTAGTACATAAATATACTCTGGGAGCAATCTGACCAGAGAAAGGGTGCTGCCACCATGCAGTGGAATAGACCTTGCAAATTCCACCCAGTTATAGTATCCAAAATGGTTTTCCCATGAGGATTCTCTCAGCAAGCAGTGTGCAGAGCAATGATTGTTTACAAAGATTATTCAAATTCTAGCCCTTCTGCCCTGGCTTTGTGCTTCATTCCAGCTAGTCAATGTGCAGAAGAGCAACGGGAAAAAAAATGTAGCTGAGATATGAGTATATTCCCTTAAATACACCTGATTACCCAAGGCCCCAAACTTCTGCTTTACATTAAACATGAATTTAATGAGTTTGTGATGAATTTCTAAAGAAGCTCTCAATGAAATGTTTTATACCTTACCTTATTTTAAGGTTTTCACCTCAAACTTTGGTTGGCAGAATAGAAAAAAAAAAAAAAAAAAAGAATAACAACAAGCTTTTTCACTTGGAGAATCTTGATAGTCCTGTGTATAGCATTTTTCCAGCTGCCTCTCTTTCTCTCACCCACTCCCATCAAAGGCATGAACTTTACAATGAAATGCCTACTGGAGAGCTCTTCATTGACTTTGCCAAAATCCTTCCTCCTGTTTACTCACCTAACTTCAGGGCCAAGGGAACTAAGTTCTGCCTTTAAAGATTAGCTAAAAATCCTATATCTGTGCCCTCTATGAGACAGTTAAATAATGTTTGATGATAAAGAGTGATTGGTCACTTGGAAGTAGATCTGAAAAAAGATCATATCAGCCTGCAAATCCTAGGAAGTATCAAACTGCAGAATGACCAACAAGTTTGCCTGTCATATAATTGGAGACAGAGGTAGGTGGCAGATAAAGAAAAGATCCCAAGATGCTTGCATTGATTGTCATATTACTGGCTTGGTTGAAATCTCCCCCCGTCTAAATCCTCTGTCTTTTTCTGTTGCTAATAGCTTTCACTCTCCATCCCCATCAGACTGTACTTGCCCTCTATTGGTTGCTGCTGAATGAACGTTGTTGGCTAGGCTTTGTGAAACAGGTGCCTGCTTGATTATTTGCACCAATGTGATGTATGTGTTATTATGAAATGAGATGAACCATAACTAGTGCATCTGGACCACAGGATAATAAGGAGGAGAAAAAAATCTTGCCTCTTGACAACTAGGGGAGAAAACTGTCACTTATAAATGAAGATTTTTTTTAGAATGGATCATTGGTAAGGCATTCAAGAGTCCATACCATGGAGTCGATTTTTAAATCCTTTCTTCAGTTAAAATCATTAATAACTATCTGACCTTTAATGACTTGTTTTCCCTTCTTGGCATACTGTAACAAACAAATGTCCTTCCGTGACAATAAATTTGAGATGAAGTAAGGAAGTAACATACTGTGCTTCATGATGGGGAAACATCAATCACTGCCTTTCAGCCACTGCTTAAGTCTCGAATAACCTTTGTCCAAACTAAAACACTGTGCTTCGTGTGGGTTTTCTATTATTAGCCTAAAATAGCTTTGGGAATTCTCAAGATATTTCCTTGGAATTCCCACTGTAGTCAGGCACAAAGGCTATGACATTCATATCATTTGCTAGTGCAAATTGCCTTGTTTGTAGGACACTTACAACACTGTTATGAGCAAGCAGCTCCAATATTTCACCAGAATGAAATGGGGTATCAACCATTTTCCTATTTTCCGGAAAATCTGTCCTACGAATAGAATCGAGATCAGCTTTATTTTTCATCCACTCCCTTAGAAACTCAAAATGCACTGGGGTTGCCGATGGTGGTTAGTGCCACCAGTGCCTTCCAGGTAGCTAGTGAGGAGACAGAAAGCTCACAGATAGCTCTACTGTCTTGGGTCTTTCCAGTCATTTTATAGGAGATCCCCACTGGTCCTCCTGCCATCCCAATCAATGGTGCAAAAAAAACCAGAGCTGTTTGCCAACGAAAGCCCAGTGAAACCACATCATCAGGAAAGCAGCTCCCTGCAGACGAGATGCTTGCTAGAAGGCTTAGCCCTAGAGCTGCAAGTTCAGAGCTAGCTGGTGAGCTGTGAAAAGCAGAGAGTCTAAGTCTCCACCTTAGCAGGATGAGGCTTTGTGTGTGTTACACAGAAACAAAACTAAGACGGGAGTCCAAAGAAGAACCTTCAAGCACAATGAAGGTTTCTTTGAGGAAATAGTCACTGGCAGGTCTCCATCTCTGTTTAAGGCAGATGAGAGGAATGAGATTCACGCTGTGACAGTAGGAATCAAGGCATCCTGGAAAGTAATTTTCTAAACATCACAGGGTCCCAGCAAAGTCTTTTCAGCTCATGACATTCTCATTGGCCTGAATTCACCCCAATTTCCAGCAAAACGGAGTCTGTAGGAAAGCATGTTTAAACTTTCTATTGATTTTACCATAATTTTCATACTGCATGCTATAGAAAAAAGTACTAAAATCAGGTGGGCTTTATTTAACGTGGAATATGAATTTCCAGAGGTGATTATAGTAAAACATTTTAAAGCTTGACCTTTGAAGTTAGAAAGTCCTTGGTTCATATAGTGATTTGGGTATTTTACAGCTATGATCATGGACAAATGACTAAACCTTAGTTTCCCTGGAAGGAGGAGAATCATAGTGTAAAGTACTTAAGAGGGCATCAGTGTAAATTATTTAATCAATGTCAACTAAGTATTACATTCCATTTCTGAACTCTACTCATGATATGGGAAATATCTGGTTTAATGTGTTCCTATCATAGGGAGAAGGCAATGGCAACCCACTCCAGCACTCTTGCCTGGAAAATCCCATGGATGGAGGAACCTGGTAGGCTACAGTCCATGGGTCCCTAGGAGTCGGACACGACTGACTGACTTCACTTTCACTTTCATGCATCGGAGAAGGAAATGGCAACTCACTCCAGTATTCTTGCCTGGAGACTCCCAGGGATGGAGGAGATATGGGAAGTATATTGTTTAATGTATTCCTATCATAGAATGGGAGCCAAATGCCTGGATTTCCTGATATGCTCTGCATTCTGTCTGCAGTGCATCCAGCTATGTAGGTGGATGCTGGGGCTGGAATGATACCCCTCCCTCTCTCTCCAGTGGCTGTTTCCCCACCAACATAATAACAATCAAGTAAACCTGTCACCTCTTGACCACAGCAAGATTCATAAGTATTCCCAGTATGTCATGATCCCAAGTTCCCTGTTCTGGCTTCTCAATAAAGAATAAGGTCCAGGGGTCTTGCCTACTTAATTTTCCTCCATAATTACACATTTCTACTTTTCTCTTTCCAAAGCATGTCCACATCTGCCAACTCAGATGGATCACAATCTTAATGTTCTTGTGACACACACAAGAAACAAGAGACGATGCACAAATGATGGTTGAGGGATAGCCCCGTGATCAGAATGTCAACCAACCAAATGATACACATCTTCTCCAGACTGATGGTGAGAAATATTCATTGATTATGAAGGACAGTCAGAGAGCTGACCATCCAGGCTGCCTGTTCTGTGGGAAAAGCCAGAACGCAGTTCTGAACATGATGACAATAATATCAATATTCATTGATATTTATTGATGTCTATAATTACTGATGGGCATGGGAGCATCTACCCATTTTGTTCTACATTTCCATATCAGTCCATAAGGAATAGCATTTTCCCCTGCTTCCAGTGGGTGGGGTGTTGTTACACTGAAATTTTCTTAACTTTTTTCTCCATCCTCTTTCTTTCCCCAGAAAGCAGTGTTACTGAAGGGATCCAGTAGATTCAGACATTTTTCGGGTTCTGTTTGCTAGTGGTTAGGGAGAGCACTGTGTGTTAAAGGTTGGGTCCCATCTCTATCCTTCCGGGGCACATCCCAGGCAGTGAGGCCCCGGGAGGGGGCATACAAGGTCTAAACCCTAGGCCTCGTTTCCTGCTTCTCACACTCCGAGCTCACTGCATGTGCCTATGGTGGAGTCAGTGGGCCATGAGTTTTCTCCACCAATTCAGCATTAGTGTGGGATTTTTTTTAGTTTTTAATTTTTAAAAGTATTTTATTTATTGGCGAGCTCTGTCTTCGTTGCGCATGTGGGCTCTCTCTAGTGGTGAGGAGGGACTGCTATCTAGTCGTGTCATGTGGGATTTTTCGTGGCAGCACACAGACTCTCTAGTTGTGGCCAGGCTCAGTAGTTGTGGCGCACAGGCTTGGTTGTCCCATGGCATGTGGGATCTTCCCAGACCAAGGATCAGATCTGTGTCCCCTGCAATGGCAGGCAGATTCTTAACCACTGAGCCACCAGGCAAGTCCAGTGTAGGATTTTAGAAGCCTCATTTACCTACAGTGTCAGAACTATAGCTTATACCTTGGAACTACTTACCAGAGCATCTGGCATTGATTGGGGAAGGAGGTTTAAGCAATACATGTGGGAAGTGGGTGAATAATGGACTTTTCAAGTGGTGCAAGTGATAAAGAATCTGCCTGCCAGTGCAGGAGCTGGAAGAGACGTGGGTTCAATCCTTGGATCAGGAAGATCCCCTGGAGAAGAAGTATTCTTGCCTGGAGAATTCCATGGACAGAGAAGTCTGGCAGGCTCCAGTCCATGGGGTCACAAAGAGTCAGACATGACTGAGCATGCACACGCCATCCCATACCAAAGATGCCGATGCCTTAATTCCCGGAATCTAAGGCTGTGTTATCTTACACAGTATCTGTCCTAGGGCTACTATAACAAGTTACCACCAACTGGTAATTTATTGTCTCACAGTCTGGAGGCCAGAAGTATAAAACCAAGGAATCAGCAGGGTGTTCATTCTTGGAGGCTCAGAGGGAGAATTTGTTCTATGCCTTCGTCTTGGCTTCCAGCGATTGCTGACAATACCGCCCTTGGCTCTCCTTGGCTTGTGACACAGCAGTCTCTGCCTCTGTTGCCACGCAGTGTTCTCCATTTCAGCCTCTATGTTTTCACATGGTGTTCTGTCCGTGTGTCTCTGTCCAAATTCCCCTTGTCCTTTAAAGACAACGGTTATTGGATTAGGGTCCACCCTCATCCAGCATGACCTCATTTTAACTTGCAAAGTCACTATTTCCAAATAAGGTCAAATTTGGTTGCACTAAGGATTAGAACGTCAACCTATTTTTTTAAGAGGCACAATTTGACCTATAGTACATGGTAAAGAAAGATTTTGCAGATCGGATTAAGGCTACTGAACTGGGCAGATTATTCTAGAGTATCCAGGTATGTCTGATGTAATCTCAGGAGTTCATAAAAAAGGAAGACAGGAAGGTTGAGGTCAGAGAGGAGAAGGCTTCAGTTCAGTTCAGTCGCTCAGTCGTGTCCGACTCTTTGCGACGCCATGAATCGCAGCACGCCAGGCCTCCCTGTCCATCACCATCTCCCGGAGTTCACTCAGACTCACGTCCATCGAGTCCGTGATGCCATCCAGCCATCTCATCCTCGGTCGTCCCCTTCTCCTCCTGCCCCCAATGAGGAGAAGGCTATTTGACCACAAAGGCAGATATTAGAGTGATATAGCCGTAAGCCAAGGAATTCTGGCAGCCCCAAAGCTAGAAGAGGCAAGGAAAGTATTCTCCCCTGGAGTCTCCAGAAAAAATTAGCTCTAGGATACCTTGATTTTAACCCATTAAGACTATTTCAGACTCTGACCTCCAGAACTATAATAGATTAAATTTTTTCTGTTTTAAGCCATTATATTGGTGATAATTTATCACTGCAAAAATAGGTAATAATACATTGAGGTGAGGTGAGGTGAAGTCGCTCAGTCGTGTCCGACTCCTGTCTCTTATACACATCTAGATGTGTATAAGAGACAGGGATGAGGCTTTGTGTGTGTTACACAGAAACAAAACTAAGACGGGAGTCCAAAGAAGAACCTTCAAGCACAATGAAGGTTTCTTTGAGGAAATAGTCACTGGCAGGTCTCCATCTCTGTTTAAGGCAGATGAGAGGAATGAGATTCACGCTGTGACAGTAGGAATCAAGGCATCCTGGAAAGTAATTTTCTAAACATCACAGGGTCCCAGCAAAGTCTTTTCAGCTCATGACATTCTCATTGGCCTGAATTCACCCCAATTTCCAGCAAAACGGAGTCTGTAGGAAAGCATGTTTAAACTTTCTATTGATTTTACCATAATTTTCATACTGCATGCTATAGAAAAAAGTACTAAAATCAGGTGGGCTTTATTTAACGTGGAATATGAATTTCCAGAGGTGATTATAGTAAAACATTTTAAAGCTTGACCTTTGAAGTTAGAAAGTCCTTGGTTCATATAGTGATTTGGGTATTTTACAGCTATGATCATGGACAAATGACTAAACCTTAGTTTCCCTGGAAGGAGGAGAATCATAGTGTAAAGTACTTAAGAGGGCATCAGTGTAAATTATTTAATCAATGTCAACTAAGTATTACATTCCATTTCTGAACTCTACTCATGATATGGGAAATATCTGGTTTAATGTGTTCCTATCATAGGGAGAAGGCAATGGCAACCCACTCCAGCACTCTTGCCTGGAAAATCCCATGGATGGAGGAACCTGGTAGGCTACAGTCCATGGGTCCCTAGGAGTCGGACACGACTGACTGACTTCACTTTCACTTTCATGCATCGGAGAAGGAAATGGCAACTCACTCCAGTATTCTTGCCTGGAGACTCCCAGGGATGGAGGAGATATGGGAAGTATATTGTTTAATGTATTCCTATCATAGAATGGGAGCCAAATGCCTGGATTTCCTGATATGCTCTGCATTCTGTCTGCAGTGCATCCAGCTATGTAGGTGGATGCTGGGGCTGGAATGATACCCCTCCCTCTCTCTCCAGTGGCTGTTTCCCCACCAACATAATAACAATCAAGTAAACCTGTCACCTCTTGACCACAGCAAGATTCATAAGTATTCCCAGTATGTCATGATCCCAAGTTCCCTGTTCTGGCTTCTCAATAAAGAATAAGGTCCAGGGGTCTTGCCTACTTAATTTTCCTCCATAATTACACATTTCTACTTTTCTCTTTCCAAAGCATGTCCACATCTGCCAACTCAGATGGATCACAATCTTAATGTTCTTGTGACACACACAAGAAACAAGAGACGATGCACAAATGATGGTTGAGGGATAGCCCCGTGATCAGAATGTCAACCAACCAAATGATACACATCTTCTCCAGACTGATGGTGAGAAATATTCATTGATTATGAAGGACAGTCAGAGAGCTGACCATCCAGGCTGCCTGTTCTGTGGGAAAAGCCAGAACGCAGTTCTGAACATGATGACAATAATATCAATATTCATTGATATTTATTGATGTCTATAATTACTGATGGGCATGGGAGCATCTACCCATTTTGTTCTACATTTCCATATCAGTCCATAAGGAATAGCATTTTCCCCTGCTTCCAGTGGGTGGGGTGTTGTTACACTGAAATTTTCTTAACTTTTTTCTCCATCCTCTTTCTTTCCCCAGAAAGCAGTGTTACTGAAGGGATCCAGTAGATTCAGAGACATTTTTCGGGTTCTGTTTGCTAGTGGTTAGGGAGAGCACTGTGTGTTAAAGGTTGGGTCCCATCTCTATCCTTCCAGGGAACATCCCAGGCAGTGAGGCTCCAGGGGGAGGGGGAGGCATACAAGGTCTAAACCCTAGGCCTCGTTTCCTGCTTCTCACACTCCGAGCTCACTGCATGTGCCTATGGTGGAGTCAGTGGGCCATGAGTTTTCTCCACCAATTCAGCATTAGTGTGGGATTTTTTTTAGTTTTTAATTTTTAAAAGTATTTTATTTATTGGCGAGCTCTGTCTTCGTTGCGCATGTGGGCTCTCTCTAGTGGTGAGGAGGGACTGCTATCTAGTCGTGTCATGTGGGATTTTTTGTGGCAGCACACAGACTCTCTAGTTGTGGCCAGGCTCAGTAGTTGTGGCGCACAGGCTTGGTTGTCCGAAGGCATGTGGGATCTTCCCAGACCAAGGATCAGATCTGTGTCCCCTGCAATGGCAGGCAGATTCTTAACCGCTGAGCCACCAGGCAAGTCCAGTGTAGGATTTTAGAAGCCTCATTTACCTACAGTGTCAGAACTATAGCTTATACCTTGGAACTACTTACCAGAGCATCTGGCATTGATTGGGGAAGGAGGTTTAAGCAATACATGTGGGAAGTGGGTGAATAATGGACTTTTCAAGTGGTGCAAGTGATAAAGAATCTGCCTGCCAGTGCAGGAGCTGGAAGAGACGTGGGTTCAATCCTTGGATCAGGAAGATCCCCTGGAGAAGAAGTATTCTTGCCTGGAGAATTCCATGGACAGAGAAGTCTGGCAGGCTCCAGTCCATGGGGTCACAAAGAGTCAGACATGACTGAGCATGCACACGCCATCCCATACCAAAGATGCCGATGCCTTAATTCCCGGAATCTAAGGCTGTGTTATCTTACACAGTATCTGTCCTAGGGCTACTATAACAAGTTACCACCAACTGGTAATTTATTGTCTCACAGTCTGGAGGCCAGAAGTATAAAACCAAGGAATCAGCAGGGTGTTCATTCTTGGAGGCTCAGAGGGAGAATTTGTTCTATGCCTTCGTCTTGGCTTCCAGCGATTGCTGACAATACCGCCCTTGGCTCTCCTTGGCTTGTGACACAGCAGTCTCTGCCTCTGTTGCCACGCAGTGTTCTCCATTTCAGCCTCTATGTTTTCACATGGTGTTCTGTCCGTGTGTCTCTGTCCAAATTCCCCTTGTCCTTTAAAGACAACGGTTATTGGATTAGGGTCCACCCTCATCCAGCATGACCTCATTTTAACTTGCAAAGTCACTATTTCCAAATAAGGTCAAATTTGGTTGCACTAAGGATTAGAACGTCAACCTATTTTTTTAAGAGGCACAATTTGACCTATAGTACATGGTAAAGAAAGATTTTGCAGATCGGATTAAGGCTACTGAACTGGGCAGATTATTCTAGAGTATCCAGGTATGTCTGATGTAATCTCAGGAGTTCATAAAAAAGGAAGACAGGAAGGTTGAGGTCAGAGAGGAGAAGGCTTCAGTTCAGTTCAGTCGCTCAGTCGTGTCCGACTCTTTGCGACCCCGTGGGCTGTAGCCTACGAGGCTCCTCCGTCCATGGGATTCTCCAGGCAAGAATACTGGAGTGGGTTGCCATTGCCTTCTCCAGGGGATCTTCCCGACCCAGGGATCGAACCCAGGTCTCCCGCATTGGAGGCAGACGCTTTAACCTCTAAGCCACCAGGGAAGCAGGTGATTTTAAAAATTAGAAATTTATATTTTGTTTTCCACTAATACTTTGGGCCATAGTTGCCTTCACAAAGCAAAAATAAGTCTTTGGTAGAATCTGAACACCAAAATTATGCCATCAACCTGTAAAAACTTGGTTACCCTACTCAGCTAAACCTTCTTGAGGGATTACCCTATGAATTCTTCAAAACAGCCTTTTGCAGTAGGTACTATTATAATTCCCAATAAAAAGCCAAAAAACTTGAAGGAATATTCAGTTCAGTTGCTCAGTCGTGTCTGACTCTTTGCAACCCTATGAACCACAGCACGCCAGGCCTCCCTGTGCAACACCAACTCCCAGAGTTTACCCAGACTCATGTCCATTGAGTTAGTGACGCCATCCAACCATCTCATTCTCTGTCATCCCCTTTATTTTGAGCTCCAAAATAACTGCAAAATAACTTTATTGTGGGCTCCAAAATAACTGAACTCCTGCCTTCAATCTTTCACATCAAGGTCTTTTCAAATGAATCAGCTCTTCACATCAGGTGGCTGAAATATTGGAGTTTCAGCTTCAACATCAGTCCTTCCAATGAACACCCAGGACTGATCTCCTTTAGGATGGACTGGCTGGATCTCCTTGCAGTCCAAGGGACTCTCAAGAGTCTTCTCCAACACCACAGTTCAAAAGCATCAATTCTTCAGTGCTCAGCTTTCTTTATAGTCCAACTCTCACATCCATACATGACTACTGGAAAAACCATAGCCTTGACTAGATGGACCTTTGTGAACAAAGTAATGTCCCTGCTTTTTAATATGCTATCTAGGTTGGTCATAACTTTCCTTCCAAGGAGTAAGCGCCTTTTAATTTCATGGGTGCAATCACCATCTGCAGTGATTTTGGAGCCCAAAATAAAGTCAGCCACTGTTTCCACTGTTTCCGCATCTATTTCCCATGAAGTGATGGGACCAGATGCCATGATCTTCATTTTCTGAATATTGAGATTTAAGCCAACTTTTTCACTCTCCTCTTTCACTTTCATCAAGAGGCTCTTTAGTTCTTCAGTTTCTGCCACAAGGCTGATATCATCTGCATAACTGAGGTTATTGATATTTCTCCTGGCAATCTTGATTCCAGCTTGTGCTTCTTCCAGCCCAGCGTTTCTCATCATGTACTCTGCATATAAGTTACATAAGCAAGGTGACAATATTCTTTGACGTACTCCTTTTCCTACTTGGAACCAGTCTGTTGTTCCATGTCCAGTTCTAGTTTTTGCTTCCTGACTTGCATATAGGTTTCTCAAGAGGCAGGTCAGGTGATCTGGTATTCCCATCTCTTTCAGAATTTTCCACAGTTTATTGTGATCCACACAGTCAAAGGCTTTGGCATAAAAGCCGAAGTAGATGTTTTTCTGGAACTCTCTTGCTTTTTCAGTGATCCAGTGGATGTTGGCAATTTGATCTCTGGTTCCTCTGCCCTTTTGTAAAACCAGCTTAAGCATCTGGAAATTCATGGTTCACGTACTGCTGAAGCTTGGCTTGGAGAATTTTGAGTATTACTTTACTAGCATGTGAGGTGAGTGCAATTGTGCAGAAGGAACATTAACTAACTTATATAACAACTCGTAAGTAGTGGAGTCAGAATTGAACCCAGATCAAAGATTGAGTTCTCTAAGCTTATATATGCTTCTGTCACTGAGCCATACTCTTCTCCCATCCATTTGTAGTCATAGACCTAATTGGATAGAGGGCATGTAATCTAGCCTATAAATGTGGCAAAAGCACCACACTTGTCATTTGTCTTTTGTCTTCAAACAGACATAACTGTTTACCTGGCCACCAAAGGGGAGTTAGAGAAAGAGAGGCCAAGTAAACCTCTTCCTGCCACAAATGCTATTTTGAGATAATCAATCACTGTAGCAAAAGCCTCTTCTGAAACCAGTGAACAGTTAATGGTGCCAGTGTCCAACTGGCAGAAGAAGAAGAACAGCCTTGCACGCTGCATGTACCGGGAGACTCTGGCTTGTACACAAGCAACCTGTCCTGCTCTTCCAAAAACTGCATATGAGACAGCTCATCTGCTCCTCTTTATTTCTGTGAGTTATTTCTGAGATGCTGGAAGGTTGTCCAGGACAGACTGCAAGATCCATGTCTGATGTCTCAGTGCTGCTCTTTGGACCTAACACGGTCCCCCAGAGAGAGATAATTTGCAAATATTTGGTAAAGGAAGAACAGAGGAGTCAGATATGCTTGGGTCCAGACACCAGTTCTATCATCTATCAGCTGTGTGAACTTGAGTGATTCAAGTTACATTACTTCTCTGAGCTTGTGTCCACATCTGTGAGATACAGATGTAAAATGATTGTTTTATGGAGCCTTCTAGAACTCAGCAAGGTGGGCTGCACAGAAATTATTTCTTAATAAGTGGCCATGGACAAATGGTTGGATGGATGGTAAAAGTACACTAAACACATCTTTGTTTCCTTAGAGTAATGCTAATAGTGCAAGCAACCATCTGTCTGCAACCACCCAGAAAGCCCCTTTCCAATGCTGGCAGTAGACTCAAGAGGGCCACAGATTCCCCAGGGGACACCAGCTAGGTCAGAGTTCTATGGAAAAATATTAGTACAACTGGCATGATTTTACCTCCTTTTCACAAGCATTGCTTTGTGTGTCTGCTGTTACGTCCATGCATTCTGCATGTGTTTCAGTGGAACATAAAGAAACATAATCCCACATCACCAAGAATGAAGGTAACAAAGTTAGTTTGCAGTATTTGCTTCTGCTGTGGGCATGCTTTCAGTTCTTTTGCTTCTTATCAATATTGCTGTTAAGAATATCATATGGTTGGTGCTACACCCCCATTATGACATGAAAATCAATGTATGATATAAGAGCTTAAGTGAACCCCACCCTTGGCAGAAGTGTGAGTGTGATGTACAGGTCAGAGCAGCAGTCAGAGCCCAGGCTGCCATTTACCATCCTGGCCAAGGCATTCTGCCTCTCTGAGCTTGAGTTCCTCCACCTTTAGAAGGAGAAATTCACACTTGATGTTTACTTTGGCCTACCAGGTCTCTTGAACTGTCGTGTTGGAGAAAACTCTTGAGAGTCCCTTGGATAGGCAAGGAGATCCAACCAATCCATCCTAAAGGAAACTGGTCCTGAATATTCATTGGAAGGACTGATGCTGAAGCTGAAACTCCAATACTTTGGCCACCTGATGTGAAAAACTGCTCATTTGAAAAGATCCTGTTGCTGGGAATGATTGAAGGCAGGAGGGGAAGGGGACGACAGAGGATGAGATGGTTGGATGGCATCACTGACTCAATGGACGTGAGTTTGAGCAGGCTTTGGCAGTTGGTGATAGACAGGGAGGTCTGGTGACCTGCAGTCCGTTGGACACAACTGGGCAAGTCAGACATAACTGAGCAACTGAACTGAACTGAACCAGGTCTCATGATGTGGTTCCTACCTTCCCAAACTTTGGCTAGCCACTCTTCTCTTAAGTAAGTAAGTAAGTAAAGTTGCTCAGTCGTGTCCAACTCTTTGCGACCCCATGGACTGTAGCCTACCAGGCTCCTCTGTCCATGGGATTTTCCAGGCAATAGTACTGGAGTGGATTGCCATTTCTTTCTCTAGGGGATCTTCCCAACCCAGGGATTGAACCTGGGCGTCCTGCACTGTAGACAGACGCTTAACCGTCTGAGCCACTATGCCCCAGTCACACTGGCCTTTTCTCTGATCTCAGACACAGAGTTTTTCCCACAGCTCATGGCCTTTGTGCTGGTTGTTCCTTCTACCTGGAAAAACTCACCCCACAAATCTGCATACTACTGGCTCCTTCTCTTCCACAGGTCTCAGCTCAAATGCCTCCATCTAGATAAGTCTCTTCCAATTGTCCAAATCTAAAGTTGGCATCCAACTACCATCATATTACCTTTCATTTTCTTTATTGTATTTATGAATAGCTAATATTTTCTTCATACTTACTCGTCCTTTTTATTGTTCACTTCCTTTCTTTAGATAGTAAGATCCACCTAGGTAGGGGCCTTTCTGCCTTTTCTAGCATTGAACACCCAGCACTCAAAACAATGCCTTGCCACATACAGGGTGTTGAATGAATGATTTCCAAGCTTCCCTTCAGGTGTAATGTTCCAGATCATATTATAATCTACTGCTATTCATCTCACATTGCTAGTCCAAGTAGTAAAAGGAGGCAAGTGTGCTGGTGTGTTACACGAGGGTTCATGTGATGGCAGTTTCCCTGCAGCTGTGCCTCAGACAAGAGATTCCGATACAAACACTGTGCTTTGGAAGTCTACCTGACTAACTGGTAGAGAGGTCTAGCGGGCCACCTCCTTCCTCCCTCTTAGGCTTTATTCACTTCCTTGTTCAGACCCGCAGGGACATCGGCCTACGTGAGTCAACTGTGTGAGCACCTCTCAGTCCCTCCCCCCTGCTCTTCTTTCTTCACCACCAGGCCCTTGCCCCACCCAACAGGCACCTACACCCCAATAATTCGATTCTAATTTAGCTAACCTGCCTTCCCCTGCTTGAAGCAGAGCTGAGAGAAATTCTTCCTGCAAAAGCCGAGGGTGAAATTGCATCATGCACAGAAAACAATCACAGCATTTAAAAAGTAAAGATGATGAAAATGAAGAGACACTGAGTTCATAGCTAGGTCTAGTTTATGACCTTATGCATGGGAAAAAATGGGAGCAGTACAAGTGAAAGGAAAAGGATATGGACTCACATGTACAGACCCTCAAAGGAGATGTGCTAGCATCCCACATTCCTTAGTTCCTTAGTTCCTGTCTGCTGCTAGAGGTAGAATCTATCTTAGATCTTTTCTCACGGGGAGATTTAGAAAATATGCAACTGTAGTACACTCTCGGTACTAGAATACAGGCAGAGGATGAGAAAGCAAAATGAGTATCAGAATGTCATAATATTTGTTGCTATATTCACGAGAAATTCATTTCTATATATGAAGTGCTGTTTGCTCATCTGATTTATCAATCAGACTGGTGAAGATTACAATGAATGCATTTCATGAACTGGACTGGTTATCAAAGAAATATATCTTTGATAAAATATCTAGTATGAAGAAAATTTCCATACATTTTCATTATCTATTCAAATGATTGCACTTCAACAGAAGTATCCTAGTAACTGACATGGCAGCCCCCAAAAGATAAAACATGACCACTTTGCTCACTGAAAATTGATTCTATTTAGAAAAGGATTGGAAAGAACACATTACAAGTCAGAGAAGCCTAGTTACTGTCTTTTAAAAAAAAAAAAGTAATGTCCTGCTTTTCCACTAATACTAGATTCTGCCAAAAAGAAAAAAGTATAGGAGAAAAAAATTCCCAGTTAGTAGTGAGGTGCTTATAACTGAGGGAATGGAGAAAATAGCAATGACTTAGATAACTTGAGGGCACAACATAATTTTATGTGAATCATCTTCTAAGTTAGATAACTCTGATAAAACAGTACATCTAGGTCGTGAGTGTCCCTAAGGCTCAGTATGCACAGCACTGGTATCGCTTTAATCTTCAGATCCCCCTAGCACCAGGCATCACACTCCACACATAGTAGGAATTCTGTCAATGCTGCTTCAAGAGAATATAAATCAGTAACTGCTCCTCTTCATT
The DNA here is from genome assembly GCA_006410675.1 of Oreotragus oreotragus. NCBI lineage: Eukaryota > Metazoa > Chordata > Mammalia > Artiodactyla > Bovidae > Oreotragus > Oreotragus oreotragus. The sequence goes on from SJYX01022902.1 coordinate 265,969, forward strand.
AGCAGACTTGCTGCCATGTCTCCCTCATACCTACAGTAGAGATACACATTGAAGACTTTAAACCACAGGAATCAATGGAGAATCTCATAGTTTACTCTTTCAGCAAAGGTTTTTTTAAAGAGGTATGGTATACAGGACATAAACTCAAGGAATTACTGAAATACAACAACAAAAACAGTATGTTCTTTTATTGCAGGCTTTGCTTAAAATCTTGAAGAAATAAAAATGTTTTGAAAAAATAGTACAAGCACACAGCTAAACAAGGAAATCTGTATTAGAGTCTCTTTCTGGGGCGAATCTATATAAACATGTGCATAATGTGTGTAGTTATATGTGTGTGTGATGTATTCAAAAGTATTTATATCAGAAGATTATTTGTATTAACTACTCTAAATCTTTTTATAGAAGAAGGCATTTTCACATCTAGTCAAACTTGAAAACTTGTGAACACATTTTAAAAACAACTTGAAAATATAAGATAACTAATATTTTTAGAGCTCATCCTGAAAGGACTTAATGGAGAATCAGCCATGAAGTAAAGAAAATTCTCACTTTTCTCTTAACAATCTGCCTGGTACACTGGTTATGTAAATTAGCATGAGCTCAAAATCATGTTGGGCTAAAATAAATCATATTTGACATAAACATGAGAAGATTGAGGAAAAACAGGATTTAATAAAATGTTAAAGTGCACATAATAATTATGGGTACAAGCAGCTCTTTTCTTTATTAATATGTTATCTCTATTTCAATCTATATATGAAATATAATAGTAAATACATTACCTAATACCTCGTAAAACTATCAATTAGCCAAACAGCTAGTCATTGCTGGAAAATGAAAAGCTGAACAAAACACAGTTGATGGGTTTTGCTGTGGCATTTCCATTTCAAGCAAGACAACCAGTCAGTAATTTCACCACACAGTTCTTTGGACTTGGATATTAAGAGTACAAAATAATCAAAACCATGATTTCATGGTTCAGTTATTTTGATTACTTTTTCATCAAACGAGCTCACCTACACAGTTTTGTAAGCAGCAGCTAGAGTGAGCACTGGGCTTTAAGGTCTTATGTAACATGTTCTGTCCACATGGTCATTCTACTCTTTTGAATCATCTCAAAGGGAATTCAAAACATATTCTCCCTACTAGCATGGAGATTCTTTCTCATAGATTATTTTGTCTGTGTTTCTACTTTCATCATTTCCAAAATAACATAAGACAAATACTTTTATAAAGTGAATCCAACAATGCTATAAATAAAAGTACATAAATAATAAACAAGGTACTTGACTGAAAGATGTTAGAAGTCAGTTTCCATCTCAAAAATTGGAAAGTAGGCTGATTTTCTCTGACACATAGGATCATCGATCAGCATGAAACCTGTCTTGAGCCTGTTTGAAACAAACAGAGCAATGGTCGGATTTTTTGCTTTGCAATGTTAGGTTTGATCAGAAGACTTGATGTGGATCTGAGAGGTCATTAAAATATATTACTTGGGCAAGTCATCAATAAACAATCTCGGAAAACTTGTATGTATCTCTTTAATGGTGCCTCTGGCCCTCAACTCTCAATTATGCAAGAAAATATCAATTAACTTTCAATTTAGCCCACAAATAGCTTCCCTGCATTTCTTCTAAATCAAGATCTAGGTGTGTCACCTGAATTTTACTTAACTGTCTAAACACAAATGTCATTGGATGTAAATCATGAATTTTGGCCAAGGGTGTCAGGTGATAAGTTATCTTTGTTTGGTTGCTAAGTTGTGTCAGATTTTTTGCGACACCATGGACTGTAGCCCACCAGGCTCCTCTGTCCATGGGATTTCCCAGGCAAGAATACTGGAGTAGGTTGCCATTTCCTTCTCCAGTGTCTCTTCCTGACCCAGGGATTGAACCATGTCTCCTGTATCTGCAGGCAGATTCTTTATCACTGAGCCACCAGGGAAGCCCCAGGTGATAAGTATCAGGCCAAAATAAGGAACTGAATTAAATTGTGTGTTTTCAAAAGGTATGGCTAATAGCTGCCTTATAACTCTTGGACTACTGACTTCCATCAGGGGAACAAAAGGGTTGAGAGCTGAAAAATAAAGAGGGACTTATACAGGGATTTATTGGATTGAGCAGCTGCCACGTGGCTACCTCCTTCCCTGGAAGGTAAGGGAGGAGTAGGGCTGCTTCAAGGAGATAACCTAGAGATCTTAATAAACTTCCGGAGTTTGAGAGGCAAAGGGGGCTGGGGTCCACCTTTCCATTACCTCCTCCTATTTCCTTCTCCTCTCCCCTCCTCCACCGTCAGAAATCTAGAACAAGGGTTAGCAAATAGTTTTTGGAAAGAGATGGCAAATGTTTTAGGCTTTGAGATTCATGTAACCTGTATCATGCTGTAGTGCAAAGCATACAGACTATACAGAAAACAAAGGGATATGGCTGTGTTCCAATAAAACTAAGGAAAGAAGGGGGTGGCAGGCCAGGACTACCTCATGGACCAGAGTTTTCGGGCACCTGGTCTAGACGCTAACAGACATCTTGGGGAGCAGAGCCTGGAGAGTGGCCGCTGCACTGTGGTCAGTCTACTTGACCACAGCTGTTGGGCAAAGATGCTTGAGGGTTTCCCACGGTCCAGGAAGAGAAAGCCATCCTAGAACTGCTTGATTTCTGCCCAGATAGACTACCCAGAAGGGCACTAAGACTCCACCAGGGAGAATACTGTGGAGGGTGTTGTCAGAAAGTAAGGATGGACTTACATTCCAGGGAATAGAAGGACTGAGTACGGTGGAAGGTGTGAGTGAGGAAGAGCAAAGAAGCCTGCGAGGGGTTCCCCCTGCAGCTAGCCCAGCTGGGGTGAAAGAAGGACTGCATTGAGGCTTATTTCCCCTTAAAGTGTCCATGAGACTTTGATTGCCTCAGAAGCCTGGAGAGGGCCTCTAGGAGCTTTCTGCTCAGGGCAGGGAAGACCCTCTTTAACTGAATAAAATTTAAAGGAAGCTTTAAAAATTAAAATCAACTTGCTTTTTGATTATGTTATTTGATCCAATATATCAGCTCCAGAAATATCCTCTCCCCATCCCATGGATGAAAAAAAAAAGATAATTGAAGCAAATAGCTTGGATGGTAAAGCATCCGCCTACAATGCGGGAGACCTGGGTTCAATCCCTTGGTCGGGAAGATCCCCTGGAGAAGGAAATGGCAACCCCACTCCAGTATTCATGTCTGGAAAATCCCATGGATCGAGGAGCCTGGTGGGCTACAGTACATGGGGTCACAAAGAGTCGGACACAATTGAGCAACTTCACTTCACTTCACTTCATTAGGGTTTTCAACTCAAATAATGTTCCCATACCCCCTTCAGTTTAAATCAGTGGTTCTCAACTTTTATAATCATCAGAATCACCTTGGGGGGAGGCGGCTTCTTAGAAACACAGATTTCTAGGCCCAACCCCCAGATAATCTGGCTCAGTAAGTCTGGGGTGGGCCTGAGAATGTGCATTTCTAAAAAATCCCCAGGTAATGCTGATGTTTCTGGTCCAAGACCACACTTCGAGGACCAGTGGTTCAAGCCAAGCCTTGTTTCCAGCTGTGAGTTGTCATCTCATCAAGAATAGGAGGTTCTAGTGTTGGCACACTTTACTTGTTCACATGGGTCATTAGTCACTCCCATTCAGTGTTCAGAGAACAGCTATAGCTACAAGTGATTCACTTATGTTGCCAACACCATCCATCTCTTCTGTTACCATGGGTAACTTTTCTCAAGGAACTTGGATTTTCTAGCCTTGCCTCTTCTTTGCTCACATATAACATGAAGGTAGTTACCTACCAACAGCAAACATTTTACATAATGTCACCAATCTATCCAGTGCAAAAAAGGATATTGAAGGGAGTTTACCGACATATTGTCTGACATTGTCATGATCCATGAGTGGCAGAAAATAGACACCCAGTGAGTAGGCAGATTTCCATCTGGCAAGTAGATGGCTGTAATGAGCACCAATGTGAAATGACTGATAGTAATAGAAACTAGAAAGTCGATGGGAAAATTAGCTTTCCTCATTTCACATCTGCACGACAGGGGGAGCTGCCAATCACAGTCTCCAGAGAGAGAGAGAGGCTTATCTGGGTTCCCAATCACGTGCAAAGCCATGTTCTCCTAAGTTTAAAAAAAAAAAAAATCATGAGGGAAAAAAATAGAATCAGTCTGTTAGAGAGCTTTAAACAAATGTGGGACTGTGAAACAAGCTGTCGCAAATTGGCACGGAGAATGCAGAAAATCAATGTGAAATGAAAGCTGCCTCTCCCAACAAAATAAAGAGGCAATTAACCCTTCCTGTTCCTGCTGCAGCCTCCGAGCCATTTAAAGTGCAGAATGAAGGTTGCTAGGGAATGGGGTGATGCTTTAAATATACAGCCTACCCTATCCAATAACATGGGTGGGTATGTGGGTGAGAAATAGGCATGCAGGTGGCAAGAAAGAATCAAGTTGGCTTTTATATATACATACCTAAAAGCATCCATATATTTTATATATAGATATATTTTATAGTTATATTTTATATATACACACAAATATACACATAAGTGTATGTATATATGTACATGCATCCATATACATGTGTATACACACATTAAATAATCATATGAGACTAAGAACAGATACGTGAATCCCCCAAATTATATGTGTTTCCTAGGTCTAGTAGGAATGATACAGGAGTAATAATAGTTTTAATAATATTCACCTAGAAATATACAATTTACCACTTTAAAAACAAATTAGGGAATATAATAACTCAAATCTCCTGTATGCTTCGCTGTTCAACTCTCTGTTTTGAATGATATATAAATAATGATGCATAAAAGGTAACTAAAGCAGTTACAAAAGTCTTGAAAATGTACTTCTTCAAAGGCTATGATATTGATATAGTTCACTAATTAATATTATAAGAATATTACTCTAAATCAGAATATGAAGCAAATACTAAAAAATGAGCTATAACTCTGAGAACAGGATTCAAAAGGGTCATTCATTACAGTATCAAAGTATTTGTAAAAATGCAAAGTTTATTTGAACACGAATTAGTATGTTTATATGTAAGGATAGGACCAGTCAGGACACTTTCTGCTGCAGTAACAAACAATCCCCCAAATCTCAGGGCCTTCACCCCACAAAGGTGCACTCTTTTCTCATACTATATCTGACGTTCTTCAACAGGGGACTCAGTTAGCCCTTGGTTAGTCAATCAGGGACCCAGATGGATAGAAGCTCTTCGTGGACATGTGTTTATAGGAACACAAGGAGGAAGAAAGTGAACATCAAAAATCACACATTTGTTCTTAAATTTTCTGTCCAGAAGTGACAAGTCCCTTCTCAGTCTCACTGACCAAAGTAAGCTTTAAGAAGTTCATAACCTAACTTTAAAAGGAGTTGAGGAATGAAATCTTACTGGGTTCTCAGAAAAGGAGAGCCAGAACAACATGGTGAATAGCACCAAGAGCAACCACAACCATCTCCATTTCCTGCCTGCCCGGATACTGCAATAAACTCTTCTCCAGGCTACGTGTTTCCACGTAGATTCACCTCTAACCTATTCACACTGCATCCAGAGAGTGAAGGATTTAAAAACAAACAAACATAAATCTAGTAGCCCTATCAGTCTCATGCTTCAATACCCTTTAGTGGCTTGCAGTGAACTTATATAAGACTGAGCATCTCAACCTTGGGTTGCAAGGTTTTGCATAGTCTAACTCCTACCACATACATGAGCTCACCCTTTCATCCGCTATTTGACCCAGTCAAAGCACTTTCACCACCCGCCTCACTCATAGCTACCTTGGTTTTCTTCAAGTTTTCTGAGGTTATGAAGTTTGGTCTATGTGCCATTTATTCCCTTTGCATCCTTCTTCCATTCCTGACTTGGCTTTACTCCTGTTCATTTCTCCTTCAGCATCAAGCTTTACTCTTCATCCCTTCTCTCTCACAGACCTTGTAATTTTCACTTTGTAGCAACTCACCTTATTTAATTATAAATTTATGATTATATAGCTATGTATGTCAGAGAATGTGATGGCACCTCACTCCAGGACTCTTGCCTGGAAAATCCCAGGGATGGCAGAGCCTGGTGGGCTGTCGTCTATGGGGTCACACAGAGTCGGACACAACTGAAGTGACTTAGCAGCAGCAGCAGCAGTTATATACGTGTTTATTTAATGTCTTCTTCTGTCTATAAATTCCTTAAAGGAAAAGATGTCATTTTGTTTTCACCATCTATAAACAGCACTTAGTACACTACCTGCTGTTCACTAGGTACTCGACTACCACATGAATAAGTAAATTCAACACAACTCAATCTCTAATGACAATATAGATCAACAAGTCAGTTGAAATGTAGCTGAAAGCCTACAGTTGAAAATGTAGCCGTGATTAAACATGAAGAGCCAAGTATCAGAATTGAACGTGCCTTTGTGTCTTTGTCTAAAATACAGAGTTTGTGAAGGAGATGCTTATCCACTATGACAAACAATCCTTCAGATCCACATTATACAGAGTCACAGTTTTACACTAAGGACATAGAAGATGGGAGAAATGAAGAGACTTGCCAAGTATCCTACTGCTAGTAAGCTGCAGAGTGAGAAGGTGAATAAGAGACTTCTGACCGTACATCTGCCTCATTTTCCAGACACCATCCTGTCTCTCAATTCAAGAAGTGCAACCTTGGGAGTATTCATGTGGGGACAGTGTTAATGAAAGGAAAATTATTAATATAACACCTGGGTCGGTTTCTGAATAGATATGCAGAGGATGACCTTCAGTCTAACTATGCATTTCAGAATCTCTGCCCAAAGGAATTGCTTGGGCAAATGAAGAACTTCATCAAGGGTTCAGCTTTATAAATACATTTCCTCCTGATATCTCTAGGGACCCTGAAGGCTCCACCTTTAGATCATGCCAAGGAATGTTTCTAAGAAGTTTTTTTTAAAAATTCCTGCGGTATTTGGTAGGGTTTACCTATTAAGCTATGACCACATTTATTCACAAATTGTATTTTGAGCACCTACTGTATCCCAGAGGTTATACATTACACAATACGCCAGGTTAGCAGGGAATGGAATCAGGAGGCTTATGTTCTAATGAGAGTAAGAATACTTGGACTGCAAGGAGATCAAACCAGTCTATCCTGAAGGAAATCAATCCTGAATATTCATTGGAAGGACTGATATTGAAGTTGAAGCACCAGTACTTTGGCCACCTGATGTGAAGAGCCCACTCATTAGAAAAGACCCTGATGCTGGGGAAAAAATGAAGGCAGGAGGAGAAGGGGACAACAGAGGACTGGGTGGCTGCCTGACATCACCAACTCAATGGACATGATTTTGAGCAATCTCTGTGAGATGAAGCTTGGGAAGCAGGGAAGCCTGGTGTGCTGCAGTCCATGGGGTCCCAAAGAGTCGGACATGACCGAGTGACTGAAAAAAGGATTACAGTAGAAGAGCAGGGTGCGTACGGGTGGAATCTCATGGGAGAAGATAGAAGAAGAAAATGTGCAGTAGTTTTTGAGGGTAGGGGCTAAGAGGAAGCTCACAAAGGAACCAGCCACACTGGAGCAAAAGGAGAGAAAGGAGAGTAGAGAGGGAAAAATGTCACAGTTATGTCCTACATGTCACTGAGTAAATTCTGGTTTGAGAAGAATGCTCTTATGAGCAGTTTGAGCTTACCTGATGAGTTTATTCAATAATTTAATGACAGAATTTTTAGCCGCTGTAGAATGAGCTCCACTTCCAACCCCAATGTACAGACCCTCCAGCACTTTTCGGAGCTAGGCTCCCTTTTCCTCTCGCCATCTCCTCCAAGGTTCCATCTTTAACTTTTCCCTTCTTCTTGTGAACATGTCACCAGTTCCATTTCTTGCCACATGGTGTCCCCATTGCATCCTTCTCCTTGTTCCCCAAAAGGAGGTTTAATAATCAGTATCAGATAGTGCTGCATTAGAAATGAGGAAAGCCACCTGACTGGGAAGATACCCACAATAACATCACACAGGAGGAGGTACTAAATAGTTAGACTGGCTATAATTCCATTCACATCATATAAAAGAGCTCTATGAAATATTAAACGTGTGTAGCCACTTGCTTCCNGTATCAGATAGTGCTGCATTAGAAATGAGGAAAGCCACCTGACTGGGAAGATACCCACAATAACATCACACAGGAGGAGGTACTAAATAGTTAGACTGGCTATAATTCCATTCACATCATATAAAAGAGCTCTATGAAATATTAAACGTGTGTAGCCACTTGCTTCCTAGATAAATGGTAAGACTTATTAGTCTAGTCATGACAAAAGAATTTTTAAAATATGAGATTAGGTAATGAATATCCTTAAGATGTGCTATAGAAGATGGTTCATATTCACAGATACTCTACATGCTGGAATCCAATTGTAATTTGGTCATTACTCCATCAATAACGAAGAGCTTTGGAAGAAACAGAAACTAACTTTTCTTTCTCCCAAGCAGGGAAAGGATCAAATCACTTCTGAACCTAAAACTTTTATAACCAACAGAAAGGGAAGCTTGATACAATCAAGATAATTTTTATAAGCATGTCTATACATCACAGAGGGCTTCCCTGATAGCTCAGTTGGTAAAGAATCTGCCTGCTATGCAGGAGACCCTAGTTCGATTCCTGGATCAAGAAGATTCCCTCTAGAAGGGATAGGCTACCCACTCCAGTATTCATGGGCTTTCCTTGTGGCTCAGCTGGTAAAGAATACTCCTGCAATGCGGGGGACCTGGGTTCGATCCCTGGGTTGGAAGATCCCCTAGAGAAGGGAAAGGCTACACACTACAGCACTCTGGCCTGGAAAATTCCATGGGCTATATGGAAGAGTCAGACACAACTGAATGAGTTTCTGTGAGTGATTGATACATCACAGGGCCTTCCCTGATGGCTCAGGGAGTAAAGAATCCATCTGTAATGCAAGAAACCCAGGTTCAATCCCTGGATTAGGAGGATTCCTTGGAGAAGGGAATGGCAACCCAATCCAGTATTCTTGCCTGGAGAATCCCATAGACAGAGGAGCCTGGCGGGCTACAGTCCATGGGTTTGCAAAGATTTGGACTTGACTGAGTGACTAACACTTTCACTCATACATCACACTCTGTATATATTTCTTATGTACCAGCTATTCCTTACTTGATGATTTCTGCCTTTGGCAATCATTTATTTCTAATGACTTGCTTGCAGAGCAGATATGTCCATTTACTCTGGGAAGTACCTGCTGCTGCTGCTAAGTCACTTCAGTCGTGTCCGACTCTGTGCGACCCCATAGACAGCAGCCCACCAGGCTCCCCCGTCCCTGGGATTCTCCAGGCAAGAACACTGGAGTGGGTTGCCATTTCCTTCTCCAGTGCATAAAAGTGAAAGTGAAGTCGCTCAGTCATGTCCGACTCCTAGCGACCCCATGGACTGCAGCCTACCAGGCTCCTCCGTCCATGGTATTTTCCAGGCAAGAGTACTGGAGTAGGGTGCCATTGCCTGCTGCAATAGGCAGCTCCAGAGGTAGTGTGCCTGTTGGGAAGGTGAGAAGGAAGCTACCCTCAGAGGCTAACTTCCCATAGCTCTCAAAGAGGTCCTCCATGCCCTCCTGTACAGAATACCTACTTATATCTATCATTCTACATCACTCTTACCTGGATTTTTTAATCTCTAGAACACCTGCAATCCCTCAAATACTCATATGTAAACACACATACTCACACACATATACATGCACACACCCTTATCTGTTTTATTTACCAGAATGAAAATTTCATGAGAACAAGGTTTTTGTTTAGATCACTGTGTTTTTAATAGTGCACCCTCAAATACTGTAGATAGTCAATAATTATTTGTTGAATGAATGAATATTTTCCCCATGTTTCTGCCTCTCAGAATGGATGGGAAGAAGAAATGGAGTAACAGGTTAAACAGATGACTGAGGGGCAATTTCATTCTACTCCAAATCATGAAAACTTAAAATATAAATGAAGACCTCCCTAAGGTTTTCATGCAGCTGAGACTGTATATATTATAATTCTATGGTTAAAATCATGGAAGAAGCTGGAGAGTTCCAGAAAAAACATCTATTTCTGCTTTATTGACTATGCCAAAGCCTTTGGCTGTGTGGACCACAATAAACTGTGGAGAATTCTGAAAGAGATGGGAATACCAGACCACCTGACCTGCCTCTTGAGAAATCTGTATGCAGGTCAGGAAGCAACAGTTAGAATTGGACATGGAACAACAGACTGGTTCCAAATAGGAAAAGGAGTACGTGAAGGCTGTATATTGTCATCCTGCTTATTTAACTTCTATGCACAGTACATCATGAGAAACGCTGGACTGGAAGAAACACAAGCTGGAATCAAGATTGCCGGGAGAAATCTCAATAACCTCAGATATGCAGATGACACCACCCTTATGGCAGAAAGTGAAGAGGACCTAAAAAGCCTCTTGATGAAAGTGAAGGAGGAGAGCAAAAAAGGTGGCTTAAAGCTCAACATTCAGAAAACGAAGATCATGGCATCTGGTCCCATCACTTCATGGGAAATAGATGGGGAAACAGTGGAAACAGTGTCAGACTTTATTTTGGGGGGCTCCAAAATCACTGCAGATGGTGACTGCAGCCATGAAATTAAAAGACGCTTACTCCTTGGAAGAAAAGTTATGACCAACCTAGATAGTATATTCAAAAGCAGAGACATNTCCCATCACTTCATGGGAAATAGATGGGGAAACAGTGGAAACAGTGTCAGCCTTTATTTTTTTGGGCTCCAAAATCACTGCAGATGGTGATTGCAGCCATGAAATTAAGAGACGCTTACTCCTTGGAAGAAAAGCTATGACCAACCTAGATAGCATATTCAAAAGCAGAGACATTACTTTGCCGACTAAGGTCCGTCTCGTCAAGGCTATGGTTTTTCCATTAGTCACGTATGGATGTGAGAGTTGGACTGTGAAGAAGGCTGAGCGCCGAAGAATTGATGCTTTTGAACTGTGGTGTTGGAGAAGATCTTGAGAGTCCCCTGGACTGCAAGGAGATCCAACCAGTCCATTCTGAAGGAGATCAACCCTGGGATTTCTTTGGAAGGAATGATGCTAAAGCTGAAACTCCAGTCCTTTGGTCACCTCATGAGAAGATTTGGCTCATTGGAAAAACTGATGCCTGGAGGGATTGGGGGCAGGAGGAGAAGGAGACGACCGAGGATGAGATGGCTGGAGGGCATCACTGACTCGATGGACGTGAGTCTGAGTGAACTCCTGGAGTTGGTGATGCACAGGGAGGCCTGGTATGCTGCCTCTGAGCGACTGAACTGAACTGAACTGAGCACACTCCCTAGGAGCCCCTAAACAACAGGGTTCATGGAGCTCCCAGGTTGCTGAACACGTCCACAGGTGAGGAGGGTAGTTGTCCCAGCCTCACTGGGACAGAAGGTCCTTTATAAGAAGTGAAAGTGAAAGTCGCTCTGTCATTTCCAACTCTTTGTGACCCCTGTGGACTATATAGTCCATGGGATTCTGCAGGCCAGAATACTGGGTTGGGTAGCCCTGTTCCCTTCTCCAGGGGATCTTCCCAACCCAGGGATCGAACCCAGGTCTCCTGCATTGCAGGCGGATCCTTTACNCAACTCTTTGTGACCCCTGTGGACTATATAGTCCATGGGATTCTGCAGGCCAGAATACTGGGTTGGGTAGCCCTGTTCCCTTCTCCAGGGGATCTTCCCAACCCAGGGATCGAACCCAGGTCTCCTGCATTGCAGGCGGATCCTTTACCAACTGAGCCACAAGGGGAGCCCATTTATTATCATAAATAGTCATAGTAAGTCCTTTGTTTTCCCTGATTCTGTGATCTGTTCTAACAAATGACCAAATCCAAAGAGCAGGTCTTTGTTTCCACAGCCTAGCTCCTGATTTGGCTAGTCACTCAGAAGCATGAAAGACCTGGGTCCTGGCACTGGTATCTGAAGTAGGGGCCTGGTAGGACTAAGCCTTTAACTCGTGGGGTCTAACGCTAACACTCGAATCGGTTCAGTTCAGTTTCTCAGTCATGTCTGACTCTGCGACCCCATGGACTGCAGTACGCCAGGCCTCCCTGTCCATCACCAGCTTCCGGAGTTTACCCAAACTCATAACACTCGGTAGTTAATGTTAGAATTGAACTGAGTTGCTGGACATTCAGTTGGTGTCTGGAGAGCTGGAGAATCGATTGGTGAAAAAATCTGACACAGTGGGTGTCAGAAGTTTTGTGACTAAAACCAGCTCACATTCATTAATCTTTCTCAGTCATCAGTTGTGATGCTCCCTTTTAAATATAAAAAAATAATATAGGTACTTGACCAAGTCTTAGCTTTTCCAGTCACTATTTTCTGTGACACTTCTATAGAATTAAGAGGTTTCATCGCTAGATTTATTTCCTTCCCATATGTGTCTGGTTTATTGCACTGTATCATAGTTCAGATTTTATCCTTTGTTTATTGAGTGGGATAGGGAGAATGGTGAGAGAGTCTGAAAGTGGATGACAGGGACAAAAGCCACCCCATTATTTCTTCCTTCATCCCTAAGCACATACTTAGGTTCTCGAAATTGCCTGACATCTTCCATCATCAGCCCCTGAGAAGGCCATTACCTCCAAGTCACTGAACGAGACTTCAAAGGAAGAGATAGAGGCAGGAAATGAGCAAATCTTCCCTCGAATCTCATACTCTTTCCAGTGTACACATGTATCAATGATAGTTTCTATTTTATTTTTTAATTCTGTTTTGTTCTGTTTAATCTTGCTCTGAGGCATGTGGGATCTTGGTTCCCTGACCAGGGATTGAACCCACGTCCTCTGCAGTAAACGTGTGGAGTCTTAGGGCCTGGACTACCGGAGAAGTCCCAGTTGCTTTTTCTTTCTTTCTTTTTTGTTTAAATTTTAAGTAAAAAAAAGTCAATACTCCCACCCCACCTCAAAAACAAAAAACAAACCAAAAAAATTCTGAAAGAACAGTAATCCAAGGTTTCCTGTGGAAGGACAGAAGCCGGGCAGCTCTGGGGCCTCAGCAAGGGGAGTCTGTGTTCCCTCGGTCTGCAGTGTGCTCGTCACATGACTCAGCTCTCCACTTCCGCCAGTTATCTTTGGATGTCATACATGTCTTTGTGTAAAGATATGGCTGTGCAACAGGAAAACTACTCTCAAAGCATCTGTTCTTCTGGGGGTTATAGATTCTTTCCTAAGGGGGGGACTGGAGAGGCCATCCGCAAAGCATCTATATTCTTATTGAAGTTTTTAGAAGCTTCATTTTGTTGGGTTGGCCAAAAGTTTTTTTTTCCCCTATATGGAAAAACTCCAGTGAACTTTTTAACCAACTCAGCAGTTCATCAAAAAGTAGGTGTCAGAGTCTTTTAGACCAGCACTCATTGCAGAAATGTAAGAAAGGCTCTCAGAGCATCTTCAGTACCTGAGAGGCTTGGAACACTAGGTCTAGAAAAGCATTTTTCCTCTGACTTAAGACTACATCGAGGATCTACATTTGGTGTCATGTTACATTTTGCTGATCTTTAGTTGTTTGCCGCTTCTTCCCCTAACTGACAGAAGGCCAGGTAGGATCTAACAGTGATGACCTCATCATCCTGTCTGATGGTTTATGAATTTCTTAAGAACGTGGCTCAGAGGGTAAAGCGTCTGCCTGCAATGCGGGAGACCCGGGTTCAAACCCTGGGTCAGCTCTGGAGAAGGAAATGGCAACCCACTCCAGTACTCTTGCCTGGAAAATCCCATGGACGGAGGAGCCTGGTAGGCTACAGTCTATGGGGTCGCAAAGAGTCGGACACGACTGAGCGACTTCACTTTCAAGGAACATGTTAGTTGGTTGCATATTAAGTTTTCCCTTCCAAGTCTCCAGGAAAATGGAGAAGAAAAACCCAAAGACCTGTTTCCTTCTTTGCCCTGTTAAAAATGTAAAATAATGAAATTAGCCCACTGATGTGTGTGTGTGTGTGTGTGTGTGTGTGTGNCACGGACTCGATGGACGTGAATCTGAGTGAACTCCGGGAGATGGTGATGGACAGGGAGGCCTGGCGTGCTGCGATTCATGGGATTGCAGAGAGTCGGACACGACTGAGCGACTGAACTGAACTGAACTGATGGTTAAAATGGAAGTTTTCTTCTGCACTAAATGGTGGGTATTCTATGGTATCCAACTCTAATAAGATGAAAGCTGATGAGAGCAATCTCAAGAAAGTGTACTAAACCCAAGATAATATTCAGAGTAAATCATTAAAGGAAAAGTGAGAGATTAGTAATGAAAACAAAGTGACGATACATAAGAAGTTTATTTACACAGAAATAGACACATGTTCCCATGAAAATTTAAGGCAAATGATACATGGTATATAAAAATATGCTAATATATTTTACAGCAATGGTACATTGCCACCTTAAATTGAATGTTATTTTACTTTAAATAAAAGCATTATATGAAATTAAAAAAAAGAAGTTCATTTACTTTAAAGGATTACCCTATCAGGCTTGTTTTCTTTTCTTGATTAATAATAAATAATGTGTTCTATGTAATATTTCACCTAAAAAAGTGGGAATAATTAATGGAGACTAGAAATGCTGGCTTTGCTGCTTAGCAGCGTTGTGTCCTGAGGAGAGTTATTAAACCACTCTGACACCAGAACTGCTGATTAAACAAGGGAGAGAGGTCACTAATGAATTCCTAATGTATAAGTACTTGTTTAAGTACCTATCACTTACAGCCTGAGCTGAAGAGTTATGTCCACTTGGTGACAAAGTTGTTGCTGGGTCATGTTTTAAGGAAAGAAATTTCCTTTTAAGCTACACCTACATAGTCATTCATGTGACTGACAGAGACTGTCACACTCCTAAACTCTTTAATGCCTCAGCTCTCACCAGAAACCTCCATGCCTAGCACTGGGCTCAGACATAATTCCAAAACCTGTGGGTTGCATGACTTCCTTTCTGATAAAGCAAAGGGGTAGCCAATTCTTCTTTAAACTTTGAATACATAAGAAACATCATTACTCATTAAAACAATGGATTATTACCCTGCAATATTTGTTCTATTACAGAGGAAGGAGTTCAGACCTAGATTCAGAAAATCAGAGCTTGAACCTTGACTTCACTATTAAAGTATATGACCTCAAACCAGTGACTGTCTCTCAATGAATGTTGCTTCATCTGTAACACGGAGATTACAACATAGTGCCCTCATGAGGTTGCTGAGAAAACAGAAAGGTAGACTAGAGATGAAAGCACTTTGCAGTCAGTAAAGGGCGCTACTGGAAGTAAGCTATTTTAGTTGAGGTGAGCCTGGTGTCTTTTGTAACAATCATACCCCTTTACAGCTTACCAAGTATTCTCATGTGCATTAATTCATTCAAATCAATGTAGTCTGAGTTCCCAAATTAATTCTAATTCTTTGAGGAAAGGCAGTTTTTTCCCCCCAAATAAAGTTTCAAAAGTACTTTATAAAGTGCCTACTTTCATTCCTCATTTCCTTCATCCACTGCGTAATAACTGAACATTGTTATAAGTATTCCATTAACCCAAGACACAATTTTACACACAGACCTCACCAGACGGTCAATACCAAAATCAAAATGATTGTGTTCTTTGCAGCGAAAGATGGAGAAGTTCTATACAGTCAGAAAGAAAAGAAAAAAGAAAGAGCTAGAGCTGACTGTGACTCAGACTATGAGATGCTTATTGTAAAATTCAGGCTTAAGTTGAAGAAAGTAGGGAAAACCACTAGGTCATTCAGGTGTGACCTAAATCAAATCCTTTATGATTATACAGTGGAGGTGATGAATAGATTCAAGGAATTAGACCTGGTAGACAGAATGCCTGGTAACTTTGAATGCAGGTTCATAATATTGTATAGGAGGCAGTGACCAAAACCATCCCAAGAGAAACAAATATAAGAAGGTAAAGTGATTGTCTGAGAAGGCTTTACAAATAGCTGAGAAAAGAAGAGAAGCAAAAGGCAATGGAAAAGGGAAATGAACAATGAAAAGAAATTGAGAAAAACAATAGAATGAAAAAGACTAGAGATCTCTTCAATAAAATTGGAGATATCAAGGGAATGTTTCATGCAAGGATGAGCACAATAAAGGACAGAAATGGCAAGGACCTCACAGAAACAGAAGAGATTAAGAAGAGGTGTATTAAGTACAAGAATACACAGAAGAACTGCACAAAAAAGGTCTTAATGACTGGATTTAGTCATGATAGTGTGGTCACTCATGCAGAGTCAGACATCCTGGAGTATGAAATCAAGTGGGCCTTAGGAAGGAAGATGAGGAGCAAAGCTAGAAGAGGTGATGGGATTCCAGCTGCTGCTGCTGCTGCTGCTAAGTCACTTCAGTCGTGTCCGACTCTGTGCGACCCCACAGACAGGCAGCCCACCAGGCTCCCCCGTCCCTGGGATTCTCCAGGCAAGAACACTGAAGTGGGTTGCCATTTCCTTCTCCAATGCATGAAGGTGAAAAGAGAAAGTGAAGTCGCTCAGTCATGTCTGACTCCTGGCGACCCCATGGACAGCAGCCTACCAGGCTCCTCCGTCCATGGGATTTTCCAGGCAAGAGTACTGGAGTGAGGGATTTAAAAATCCTAAAAGATGATGCTGTTAAAGGGCTGCACTCAAAATGTCAGCAAACTGAAAAACTCCACAGTGAGCACAGGGTTGGAAAATGTCAGTTTTCATTCCAATCCCAAAACAGGCCAATGAAAAGAATGTTCAAACTACCGTACAATTGCGCTCATTTCACATGCTGGCAACATTATCCTCAAAATCCTTCAAAGTAGACTTTAGTAGTACATGAACCAAGAACTTCCAGATGTACAAGCTGGATTTTGAAGAGGCAGAAGAACCCGAGATCAAATTGCCACCATTCGCTGAATCATGGAGAAAGCAAGGGAGCCCCAGAAAAACATCTGTTTCTGCTTCATTGACTACGCTAAAGCCTTTAACTGTGTGGATCACAACAAACTGGAAAAATTCTTAAAGATATGAGAATACCAGACTGCCTTACCTGTCTCCTGAGAAATCTGCATGCAGGTCAAGAAGCAAAAGTTAAAACCGGACGTGGAACAACAGACTTATTCAAATTTGGGAAAGGAGTACAAGGTTGTATATTGTCACTCTGATTATTTAACTTATATGCTGAGTACATCATGTGAAATGCTGGGCTCATAAGCTGGAATCAAGATAGCTTGGAGAAATATCAACAGTCTCAGATATGCTGATGACACCACCCTAATAACAGAAAATGAAGACTAACTAAAGAGCCTCCTGATGAAAGTGAAAGAAGACAGTGAAAAAGCAGGCTCTAGCTGAACATTCCAAACACTAAGCAGAGCATCCGGTCCCATTAGTTCATGGCAAATAGAAGAAAAAGCAGAAGCAGTGACAGACTTTGTCCTCTTGGGCTTCAAAGTCACTGTAGACAGTGACTCAGGCACGAGATTACAAGACCCTGCTCCTTGAAAGAAAAGCTATGACAAGAATAGACAGCATATTGAAAAGCAGAGATGTCACTTTGTAGGCAAAGGTCTATACAGTCAAGGCTACGGTCCTTCCAGTAGTTGTGTATGGATGTGAGAGTTGGACCATAAAGACAACTGAGTGTCGAAGAACTGGAGCTTTCAGATCGTGGTGTTGGCGAAGGCTCTTGAGAGTAACTTAGACATCAAGGAGATCAAACCAGTCAGTCTTAAAGGAAATCAACTCCGAATATTCATTGGAAGGACTGATGCTGGAGTTGAAGCTCCAATACTTTGGCCAGCTGATGCAAAGTGCTGACTCATTGGAAGAGCCCCTGATGCTGAGCAAGACTGAAGGCAAGAGGAGAAAGAGGTGGCAGAGGATTAGAGGGTTAGAGAGCATCAGGGACAACATGGACATGAATTTGAGCAAATTCCAGGAGATAGTGGAGGGCAGAGGAGCTTGGCGTGCTGCAGTCCATGGGGTCACAAAGAATTACCCGTGACTTAGTGAGTGAGCAACCACAGCAACAACATAAGCACTGTATTAAGCTAATAAATCTAGGGGATATTAAAAATGAATATATGTTCTGTTTGTAAAATCACACATTTATTCATTTAATGAATATGTATTATTTCCAACAGACTGCAAAGGCATTTGAGCAAATACAGCATCATAGTGAGAAGTCATGTAAATGAAGGAGAACAAAGTGACCACAGTATCACAGCCTTACCACAGAGGGGTCAATAGATATCAAAATGTTTTTAAAAATGCGTCAATCTCAAATCACCAATCATTAGTCTTTTTATTAGAGATCTGTAATACATGCTCAAGAAATTCCTCTCTTCACTAACTTCATGAAGGTATTGGGGTTTACTGGTATTAGTTGCAAAGCAGCTGGAGTGCTTACATGGTGAAACTGCCATTCAGAATATGTGCAGTACCCATCCTGGACACAGTCAATTCAGAGAGCCTTTTATAATCAACTGAGAGGGAAAGTCAACAGTTATTCAGCTCTGCAGAAGAGAAGAGATTAAAAATTATTTGCCTTGCTCTTAACTTAGTCTTTCTGCCAGTCCAGTAGACATATCCATTTTATCATTTTCTGTCTGTGCACATTTTCAGAGTACTATCTCTCAGTGGCAGCTAGATGATGTGAAACCTTATAAGAACAATCTTTAGAATCCCAAACAATGGTTACTAGATACTTCAGCCTCACTCTCTACCAATAATATGTTTAATGAAGAAAAGATGGCATGTAAAAGTTTTTAAAGGTAACCTGCATGCCCTTTTAAAATAAATGTCACTAAAGGCCCTATTAGGACCACATAGGAAACAGTGGACATCCCATTCTTAGGGAAACACTTTTTCTTTGAGGAAACCTACCCCTAATCCCACTCCACCCCCTACAAACCCTCCACACATACACTTACATGATTTGAGCAGGAGCAACATTTCAGTACAATATAAGCATTAATCATGGAATAGCTGAATGGTCCAGAGACTGACACACTTGCAAATTTAGGATTGGGTCAAGAGTTGATTCAGTCTCTTCTGAGTGGCTGGACAATTAATACATGAACTTGAGAGCTTATGGCAGCCACATCCATATTTTCTATTGTGAGAATGAATAGAAATTTAATATGGGAAACAAGGGCCTATTGGGCCTATTCCATCCATTGTCAGTGAAGGTAGAATAACATCAAAGAAAAGAACAGGGAGATGCACTCAGAAGAAGCAGAAGTGGATGTGCAAGAAACAAAAACTCTGTAAGGCTTAACCCCAGCCTATCACTGAAGACTATTTAAAACTAAATATGGAAAAGTAAGTAGCAAATGCATAGGTCATATACCTGAATACACTTTGATATTATGCAATATATTGTCTTCACCAAAGTCATCATTACCTTTGAATAAATAGAGATTTCTCTGAATTTGTGTGTCTTATATTTTATTGAAAGGTTATGACTTCAGTCAACATTTCCCTTTAGTGACAGCTATAATCAAGGCAAATGGTTTTAAGCTCATATATTATTATTTCACAATGAACTGTGAAAGGAGTCATGATTCATAACTTGCTGATTGTTTGTACCCAGCTGCAGACAACATCCTTTTTTAGCCAAAACACAAACTATAATGCCTCACTTATCAGAATATCAGACTTAAAGCAATGAATCCAAAAGGGAATGAGCTTCTCAACAGCTGACACACACACCACAAAATATCTGTACTTTGCACTATGAAAGAGTCCATCCAACAATTGTATTGGCTCTCACTTAAATATCACCTTATTTTACACACCTGATTATTTATTCAGATTTAAAGAGTGTTCAAGCGACCATCCTTATAATGCAAAAGATGGAAGCCAGAAACATAATCTTAAAAATCGGCCACAATTACCATAAAAATCCATTAGTTTAGTAGCACTCAGTCTCTACGCTAAATAAATAACACTTTAAATAATAGTAATGCAACAAAATTACTGGATGTTTGTAAAACCCATCTTCAGTCATTGAAAAAGGATAAATTATTTTCAATATATTTTGTCTTGAGATGATAGCAAAGTGGGAAATATACACTGGAAGATGTATATTTTAAAGTTACTTGGAAAATAGATTTATGTTGAAAATGTCATTGTGAGGAATTAGGCTCAGCAGTAATGCATATTGTGCTGCTGTTTCCAGTGGATGTTTGATGGAGATAAGAGAGGGTAGACTTTCAAGCATGGGGTGGCCCATCGCCTTTCCCACCCTCTTCCTCAGCCTTCAGTTTTGAAGTCTTATCTTTGCCTCCTTACCAGCGTTTCACACCTGCAAGGATGTTGAAAAGGGCCTAAAGTTTATATTATACATTCATTACAAGGAAATTTGACAGCCATTGTGCAAAGGTTTAAAGTGAGCCATTGGATGCTATCTGTTAATGGGGCGTCATGAGAGAAGCCTGTGAACATAAAAACTTTCCATCCTAAGCCCTCTCCGATTTCACTGGCTTCTATTCAGCTTGAAAATCAAACCCAGTGTTTGATTTCTTCCGCTGCAGAAGGACTAATACTTCACTACAAGAAGTCACCTTTTCCTATCTGTTAATTCACAGCTGCCACATTTACTACTTTCGCTTTTCTGACCATAGAGACGTCTACAACTCATCATTTTTAATGGATAGACTTTTACATATGCGTCATAATACTGGTTTTTAACTCTGTGTTTCACACCTTTCAGAGCTGCTGCTAAGCTTTAGGCTCGGTGGTCCTGAAGGCAGATGACACGACTGGAACCAAACATAAGATGAGTAAGACAACCCTAGGATAGTCACAATAAAGCATTTGAAAAATTTTAAATATGTGACTCTCATTCAGCTCTATGATGAAAACCTACTAGCCACCATTTGTTTTGTAAGCACCGATCCTGGAGCCTCATGGGCTATTGTAAAAAAATAAAAATAAAAACAAAACCTCCTGAGAAAATATTGCAGTTTTAGGAAAGCAGTGTTTTCAGCTGTTGTAATCATTCTAATTACTTTAGAATGTTTCTCTTTTTTTCCCTTCACCCTCTGGGGCCTTTTTGCCTTCAAATCAGCTACAGAAACAAAGCAATTTAGCACAGTAAAAAGCTTATTAACACATGATGCAGTTCAATGGCATGAGAAAAAGCTAGGGAGAAAACAAGTAATCCATCCCATGAAAAAAGGTAGATCTGAATATTTCAAATAACAGAAGCTGAGCTGGGAAGTGAATAACTCAACAAAATGTGAGAAGACAGGTCAAAATGGCAGCTCTGACTGCAGAGAAATCTCAGCTCCATGAGATGAAGGATGGCAGTGTAATTCCTCAACTTTGCCCAGCAAATGCAGTTTACAGCTAAGGTGGGCAATTTTCTAAATTCTCATTTATCATTTCAGAGAGTCCCCAGGTTCTCATCAACTGTGATTTCTTCCGCTTTTTGCAACTTATCTGTGAGACACCAGGGAAGGTGAAACGGCTCCAATGATGTACAAAAAATGAATCTGAAGGTTTCCGCTTCTCTGCAGAGGTAGTAGGAAGGAAGGCTGAGGGTAACAGCAAAGTGCCAAAGCCAGTTCATCAGAGGAGAGCGGGAAGCAACCTGATGCTGCTCACCAGGGAACCTGGGGTGCTTATACCAGAAGGAAGGGTGTGCAGGACATACATGAGTAAGACCAAGCAGTGTGAGGATTTACTGGTGACTTTATTATCACAGTCTCATTTTCTTGAACAGCATGAACATGGAGGGTCTTGCTGTAGATACAGAGATCCTTTGTCTCCCCACAAATAAATGTTCATCAATTCACCACATGGCTATCATGTATCTATTATACACCGAGCATGGTGTTAGGTGAATATATGGACATGAATAAATAAATTTCCAGTTTTCCTGGAGCTCATAGTCTAATATGGGAGAAAGGCTACATATCTATTCAATATTTACTCATTCAATATATGGTTTACTGAGCAACTACATACTGTAAACTCAGTAAGAGAAGCCGAAGTGTGATGTCAGAGGAGCAAGGGCTCCAGGGAGCCTTCTTGGAGCTGCTGGTGTCTGCTCTGGGTTCTAATGATGAACTCTGTATTATGGTGAGCTGTATTCTAGGCAGAGGAAATCACATTCACAAATGCATGTATGCACAAAACTGGTACACTGCTTGTGCACAGAATTTGTATGTGAGGAAAATGAGAAAGATTAAATATATAGACAACTTATATGATATAGTACATATAAGTATTGGAGATACTTAGAGAGTTGGTTTATTCTTTCACTATACTTTCTTAGGTTTGAATACAACTTCCTTGGCATATTTCTGAAGGCAATGATACCGAGAGGAGAATTTCAAGCTACCACCACTGATACACTCGAGCAAAAATTTCAATGTCAAACAATAAAATCATGGGAGGGGAAAGCATGTGTAATCTTATTTGAAGTATTTTCTAGGAGCCATTTATGTGGAACATTAAAAGGAAGTGTGAATAGTCCCGCATTGGTATTTTCTGTCTTGCCTGTACAAAGAAATCTATCTGAAAAATTGTCAACAATATTATCTTTGAAAATAAAATAACTATATATTTAGGACTGTAGCATGTCCAGAGTCCCCCTAATGAATTTCTGGCCTCTAATCTCGCATGATGATGTCCTTAAAGATACCCTCCAAAAGTGTCCCCCGAAGATGCCTCAGCAATGGGCTCTGGTCTCTCATGGCCCTTATGGTCACGGCGTTTATTTACGGGACATGAAAGATCTCTTTATTTATTAATTCCCCAATCCTTAGCCAAAGTCCAACCCAACGTGTGGACTGGTAATTGATTTCTAGATTGAATGCATGCATGAATGCTCCGTTACTAAGTCATGTCCAATTCTTTGCAACCCTAGGGAGTGTAGCCCACCAGGCTCCACTGTCCATGGGATTCTGCAGGCAAGAATACTGCAGTGGGTTACCATGCACTCCTCCAGGGAATCCTCCCAACCTAGAGATTGAACCTGTGTCTCCTGCATTGCAGGCGGATTCTTTACTGCTGAGTCACTGAGGTAGCCACTCAACAAGTAAACACAACCTAAATAACTAAAGAACCTCTTTCCCATGACTGTCTTGTCATCAATCAAATGCCTGAGGAATGTAGCCACAGAGTAGTCATAAAAATGGTAAAAACTAATGGGCAAGAGAGAAAGAATGGGTAGGTAATTGTGAAAATCATGAGGGTGCCTTGAACATTTTATGATCAACTGAATCTACTTTAGAGCACAAAACATACTAAGGGCAGAAAGTTCTGGTAATACCCGAAGTGTGTATCCCTTTCTCCCTCAGTGGTAAATGAATATTCACTCTGAAGCGAAGCACCTAAGAGAAAGCCTGCAATTAATACAGCAAAATCCCATTTCATGAACACTTTCATCTTTTCCTATGATGAATATTAGTTTAGGATCAATGCATTGTAAAAAATCATCTAAGACAAAGCAATCATGTAGTTTCTACTCAGTGAAGCAGAGAGAACAGGCCAAATAATACACTGGTCCAGCTCAATCTATGCCTGGGACATTGGCTGTTTACTTGAATAATTTAAAAACACGTATCTATTCTGTGGCCTTGACCAGAGCTAAACTTCATGATGTTAAGCTGCCATCGATGACACGTGAGATGATTCTTTCTAATACACTTAAAACATCTTATTTAAATTATACATGAAAATGACAAAGGCATAGAAATGACATAGCCAATAAAGTCAGTTTCCAAAGCTGTTTCAAAAAAAAAAGAACAAAGAACACTGCAGATCAACTATAGCTTGTCTGTACACACCTGAAACAAAATAACTATTTCTCTAACTTGACTGCAGAAATTAAAACCACTTTGTGATGAGTTAGATATAAATTTTCAACATGATAAAAGCTTATAATGGCTCAGATATGTTATCAAAGAAATTGAAAAAGATTGACTTAAATCCTCAAAACCACTTAATGATCTGACAAAGCAGAGAGCTAGATTTGGTATATTTTTTACTTGATGGTATACTGACTTACCCATATACACAACAGGCTCATTTCATTCCTGTGTCTGGAATTCCTTAGCTACAAGTTATAACTCCACTACAGGCTTCTCCTCCGGCTCTAACATGCCTCTCCCCACCCCACCCTAGCCTCATGGCTAGCAGTGCCCCCCTGGAGAAGAAAAGGGAGCGCAAACAGGAGAGAAAACTATACTCTTTGAAATTCATGAAAACATGCTTAAAAGTCCAAACTATGCTTGGACAGATGCTGAACGTTCAAGCTCTTTTATTTCTATCAATTTTAATGCCCCCCAACAGATTCTTATTAATGATATGTATGTATGTGAGGATACACACCACACAAACACAAATCACACACATCACATACACACACTGCACACTTTATATGCACATCACACATCACACACCACACACACACACCACACACACAACATACACACATACACACCACACATACACACAACACACACATAATCCTCACATACATCACATAAATACCACACATATACACAACACATACATCCCACACACATTGGACACACCACACATACACACTCTACAGAAACATCAAACACACCACACACATACACACACACCCCCCACACATAATACACACCCCATATACACATCACACACCACACACACACAATACACACACGCATACCCTACACAAACATCACACACACCATGCAACACATACATACTCTACAGAAACATCAAACACATCACACACATACACACACCCCCCACACACATAATACACACCCCATATACACATCACACACCACACACACACAATACACACATGCACACCCTACACAAACATCACACACACCATGCATATACATACCACACACATATACACTCCACACATACACATCACACATACAATACACACCACATATACCGTACACACCAGACACACCATACACACTACACAAACACACCAGACACAACACAGAGCACATACACCACACACACACACAACAAACACAACACATAAACACACTACTCCCCTAGATGTAATGGAAGTAAGTGAGAAAAACAAAAAGTCTGTATAGAAAGAGATGGGAAAGACAGTTACCCAGTGAGCTGCACAAAACCCTGGCACTGTAGAAAGAAACACACTGCAGATTATGTAATTATAGTTCTCACCCACATGTCCCTACTCATTCCTGAGTCTGGGGACTTAGTAAACCTGAGACAACACTCTTAGCACAATAGCCTGCAGAAGACTTGTCAGCAGAATGTTTTATGAGCTCTGTGAAAGGGCTGACAGATTTTTGGATAAGCTTCCAGAGGCCTGAACCTAGCAGGCAGTTTCTTCTCTCCCTCTTCAACTTGCAGAAACTTAAATGTGTGCAGAAGATTGGGTAAATTTATAGAAGACGTATTAAACCAAGCATCATAAATTGATGAAATGTGGATTGGCTCAGGCCCCAATGCTGTAAAATTAGTAAATATTATATACAGTTCCTAATTTCCATATTCTGTTGAAAATTGGGTCTGGCTACACTGGATGTATATACACATACATATATATATATACATATATATAGTATAGTTAAAATATATATGGCTTCCCTGCTGGCTCAGATGGTAAAGAATCTGCTTGCAGTGCAGGAGACCTGGACTCAATCCCTGGGTCAGGAAGATTCCCTGGAGATGGGAATGGCTGCCGACTCCAACATTCTTGCCTGGAGAAGTCCATGGACAGAGGAGCCTGGCAGGCTACAGTCCATGGGATTGCAAAGAGTTAGACATGACTGAGTGACTAACACTTTAAAAAATATATAAAGACTGTCTGGCAGCAATCATCTAGAGTTGAGCATAATTGTTCCCTTTGGCCAGGATATAAATTCACTAGTTTACCACAGGCCTCGTCATTCCATATAGTTTGACAACCGGCCACTTCAGTCATGTGCAGTATATCCAGGATCTCTAATAACACTTGACTTGAGCATGTTATTGTTAGCACAATCAAGGAATCCCAGGAGAAAGTAAAATGAGATAGAGCTCAATAGGGAACCTTCCTCCTTTAACACAGAGAGGCTCTGTGAAGGATAGTCAACATGGCAGAGCTAAGATTACAGGCCTGTTGGGAATATGGGGTAGGAAATGAGTTGAATATAGAAGATAAACCACTCCCCAAATTCCACCACCTCATTTGATGTTATGCCACATCTGAATGGGCAGGTACATGCATCCAAGCCTCCAGTAAAGGATACTCTTTTGGAATTATTCTGTGAGCTCATGTGGCTACCAGAAATACTGTTCAGTTACGGAGGGCATAAGGAGCCCAGCACTGTGGCCACACCAAAGCAAAGCTCTCCTCATCATCACTTTGTTAGTGACAACAGCCAACAAGATGATGATATCTAGTTTATAACATTCAACATCTCCTCTTAAAACACAACTCAGCCTTTTAATAAGCTTCTGCTGAAAAGCTAAACAGACCAAGAATATTGTAGGATTCTTTTAGCTGAAAAAGTAGGGCTCCCAGAGGGGTTCACATTCTAGCTTATAACACATTTCACTTAAAAATATAACTATGATACATGAGTCTTCTTTCACGAATCCCTTGCTCCTCTGTAAATCAGGGTCCTTAACTCATCTGTCCCATCCTTTTCCTCATGTAAATCAGAACCCTTTCCTTTCTCCTCTCACTACTTTATTATACAGAATAACTCTCTTCTTCATGAAACTTGGGTGAAAGTTTCATGCCTAGAACCCAGAAGCTCATTTCTTTTCTGTGAAGGTCTTATCAAATCATTTTCTCAGTAAAACCAGTCTCTCACTATAAAAGAATCACTAGATCAACTACCAAGATTATAACGTTTTATCCATATCATTGCACATGTATTCAGTATATTTCTTTTTGATAAAGAGTGTGCCTTCTATACACACAGTATAAAGCAAATGCACTTGAAAACATGTATATATAATGAGTTAGCTATCAACCAGCAGAAAACTAAATCATAAATGAAAAGAAAAATATTGGGGTCCAGATGTCCCAAAGAAGGAAAAAGAATTTATAATAAGAGAAGAAGAAAGTCGAAATGCTTCAGAATGAAGAAGGTTTATGTAAGAAAAAAGGCTTAATGTGACTGTCTTAGTGTACTGGCCCTAGAAAGTGCCTCTTGGAAATCAACTTCTCCATTTCCAGATGGGAACACTGGGGCAGAGTTCTCTGTAGCAAAACACACAAACACAATTGCTGAAATGAGAATTTTCTTTCTCTCACAACCCATATACCTTTCTGATCCCCTGGTTTCACCCACCTGGTGGTTCCACATCACTTAGGAAGTTGTTCTCTTCTGCACGATCAGCGTGGCATGACATGTCATATATATATCCTTGATCATGGAACAGGAGAAAGACAGGAAGTTCATGTCGAGCATTTTCCTTTTAAGCAACTAACTTTTACTACATGTGCTTACATTTCATGGGTGAGAAATAGGACATATTTCTATCATACCTGCAGAGAGAGATGTGCTATTGAAAGCCCCATTCATTCAGCTGAAATTCTGTCCTAATGGAAGGAAGCATGCCTTTGCAGGGACTGTGAGCTGACTAGGAAGTACACTTTTGGAGGGACTGTGAGCCAACTGGTGTAGATATCAAGAAGGTAAGATACTTGCCAGAGGTCACATCCTGTTCTAACTGTTCTAGGGTCCAAGCCAAGGGTGATGGCCCTCTTTTCTATGGCAGGTCACTTCTTGAAGAACAAGGCAAAGAATCCCATGACCTGGGAGGAAATGGCGCTTTGGGAAGTAGATGAAGAGTTGCATGTGAAGGCCATCCCCGAATGGCAGGCCCTTCTGAATGCAGCCAAAGTTCTTGCCTAGAACAAAGCAACACTGAACTTTGCTGACTTCAGAGGTTTTGCAGTTAAATGCATTATTGCTGGGGAGAATCACAGAAAGCAGTGTGGACCAGAGGACAAGAGCAGTCCCAAAGGGAAAACCCCTAGTTTGCATTGGGTAGAAACTAAGAAAGAAGATTGAAAATAAACCTGTCTCCAGGAAAAGCATAGAGCAGAAAACAGACTGTGTTCACAAGGGCTACAGGCATATCATTCACATTAGCTGAGCAGAACTTTATAAGGAAAACATTACTATTTCATTACTATTTTCCTTTCTACCACACATAGGCACATTTCATTTCCATTAGAAAGACACTAGAAACTAAAAGTTCTAGTGTGAAATCTCATTTTAGCCAAAGAAGTTAGATCTGTAAAGAAATCTGAATTTGCTTCCCTTCACCTTTCCATTTAGTCTATACCACAACATTATTGGGCTTCCCTCGTAGCTCAGTTGGTAAAGAATCTGCCAGCAATTCAGGAGACCTGGGTTTGATTTCTGGGTCAGGAAGATCCCTTGGAAAAGGAAATGGTAACCCACTCCAGTATTCTTGCCTGGGAAATCCCATGGACAGAAGAGCCTGGTGGGCTCCAGTCCATGAGGGTCACAAGAGCTGGACGTGACTTAGCTACTAAACCACCACAACATTACGCCTCCCCCAGGTGGCGCTAGTGGTAAAGAACCTGCCTACCGATGCTGGAGTCATGAGACATGGGTTTGATCCCTGGGTGGGGAAGATGGCCTGGAGGAGGGCATGACAACCGACTCCAGTACTCTTGTCTGGAGAATCCCATGGACAGAGGAGCCTGGTGGGCCACAGTCCACAGGGTCGCAGAGAGTCAGACACGGCTAAAAAGACTGAGCATCCACATGCAAGCACATTATGAGGTGATGCTCTTTTATCTTGTGACTCTCCCTACTGTTTCAAAGTTTACCCTTGCTCTCCCATAACTGCTAAAAATGCTAGAATTTAATGTCTTCAGATGTTGAAGGTATCTCATAATCTCTACTACATTCCTCAGTACCTAGCAGAATGCATCAGATATCATTCATTGCCATCTCTTCCAAAGGATGAGGATGGTACAGGTCCTAACTGAGATGAAACTTTCAATCTCAATTATTTCTTATGGGAATTGTAGCATTTTGGTTTTGAAATATTCGTCATGTTATTGGCTGAATAACAGGCTTCCCAGGTGGCATTCAGTTCAGTTCAGTTCAGTCGCTCAGTCGTGTCTGACTCTTTGCGACCCCATGGATCACAGCATGCCAGGCCTCCCTGTCCATCACCAACTCCCGGAGTTCACTCAGACTCATGTCCATCGAGTCAGTGATGCCATCCAGCCATCTCATCCTCTGTCGTCCCCTTCTGCTCCCACCCCCAGTCCCTCCCAGCATCAGAGTCTTTTCCAATGAGTCAACTCCTCGCGTGAGGTGGCCAAAGTACTGGAGTTTCAGCTTTAGCATCATTCCTTCCAAAGAAATTCCAGGGCTGATCTCCTTCAGAATGGACTGGTGGGATCTCCTTGCAGTCCAAGGGACTCTCAAGAGAGTGGTAGGTAAAGAACCCTCCTATCAATGCAGACCTAAGAGATGCATGTTTGATCCCTTGGTCAGGAAGATCTCTTGACCCTACTCCAATATTCTTGCCTGGGAAATCTCACAGACACAGGAGCCTGGAGGGCTCGCAAAGAGTCAGACATGACTGAGGTGACTTGGCACACATGTATGCACAAGTTCCCAAAAATGTCCACATCTCAATATCCGAAACCTGTGAATAGATTACTTTATGCAGCAAAACAGACTTCGTCCACATGATTAAGTTAAAGATTCTGAGGCCGGGAGATTCTTCCACATTATCTATGTGGGCCCTAAATGTAATCATAAAGGTCCTTATATGAAGGAAGAAAGAGGGAGAACATGATGTAAAGGCTAAAATAGAGACTGGAGTAATGCAGCTAGGAGTCAAAGACCACACTGGGAGCTCCAGAAGCTGTAAGAGGCCAGCTCTGCTGATGTCGGATTTTTGCTTTTTAAGATTCAGTTTGTACTTTTGACCTACAGAACTGTAGAAAAATAAATTTGTGCTGTTTTAAGCCACTGAGTTTGTTGTAATTCGTTACAGCAGCAATAGGAAACTAACACACATATCCTCCCAATTTCCCAGTTGCCGTGTAATCCCATGGGCTAACTAATCTTATTTTACCAATTATCAGATGTAAATAGGAAGATGTGATTTGCCATATGTAAATGCCTAAGCGAGCAGCTCCATGTCTAGAAATATTTCATAAGGACGGTTATACAATAGGATTTCAAGCATCCATTAAAAAGAATGAGAAAGATCTACAAATGTTGACCTACATACTGAGATGTAGATGGTGTATCATGTAAAAAATAATAAGTAACAATACATGTAGGAATTGAGTATATCTCTCAAAGATATACATGCAGTTGATGAGGGTGGTTATCTCTAGATGGAAGGATACAAGATGACTTCCTTTAATTCAGTACTGTTCTTTTTACAATTAACATTATTTTATCAGTCTAAAAATCCATGAAGATTTTTCCATCTTGGACCAAAGGAAGGTTTTATTTACAGATAAAGATCCAACTTAGTGATTTTCTGTGACGGCTATAGCTACCACCCCTGTCTTGCTCTCTTCTACCTCCACGTCAATGTCCTTCTGCTTCTATTCTCTGACTACCAGCACTATCACCAGTCTATTTTATGGGAGAAATGAAGGCAAGCTCAAGAGTCAGAAATACCACCAAATTTAATATAGGAGCCTCCATTTTCTCCCTAACCCAGTTCTGTCTCCTGTTTTTCCCTGTTTTGGTTAATGACACCACCACCTACCCAGATGCCTAGCTAGAGCATCAGGACTATTTTGATTCCTTTTTACAACCCACATCCCATTATTCACCAAATTCTCCCACTCTATCCCCTCAATTTATCTTAAATCCATTCCTTATTCTCCATCCCATTATTAGTGATAAATTTAGATCATGTTGCTTGATCATTTCTTTCCCAGACTAATGTCACATCCTTTAGCTGGGTTCAGTAACTTTAAACTGTGTTCACCCAACTCCCCTTGTCAGAGGCAAAAAATTAAAAATAATAATAATAATAAAGTCATCACCCTTCTTCTTATAAATCTTCAAAGGCTCTGCATTCTGGGCCAAGAACCCTCCAAAGGGACTGACACAGGTTTTTATGATTTGATACTTCTAATTTTTCTGTCTTTTTTTTCTTACTATTCTCCACCTAGACACCTTGGATCCAATTATTACAGTAACCCAGAACTTCTCTTCCCATCCCCACTGCCAAGCTATTAAAGATGCAATTCCTCTGCCTGGCACATACACCTGTTTATACCTCTTCACCCTTCAGAATTTGGCACAGATGTTGCCTCCTGGATCACCTGAGTTAGATGACTTAGTACCTAAACTTCCATAGTATCTTATAACATATCAAGGATACAGATGTAGGCTAGAACATTTGCCAGTAGAGTATAATTAACCACTATGGAATCTGCAGCCCCACCGCTCCCTACCCAATCTATGAACTCTTAAAAAACACCGTTTTTTATTTATTTCTGTATCCCCCAGATCATGGCAGTTACTGGCATAAACAGAGAATTAATACATGGTCACCAAATGATTTCATAAATAAATGAATGGTTAACTTTTATTGGAGGCTTACTCTGTAGTAGGCATAGTATGAACATTTTCTAATTGGATCCTAACAAAAATCCTATAGGTCATACTATTATTTGAATTTAGATTAGAAAACTATGGCACAAAGGGGCAAAATAAATGTCCTAAATTTACCCATTTAGAAATTGCATAGAGGGAATTTGCTGGTGATCCAGTTGTTAGGACTCCATGCTTCCACTGCTGGGGGCACAGGTTTGATTCCTGGTTGGAGAACTAAGATAGGCAAGCCATGTGAAACAACCAAAAAAAAAAAAAAGAAGAAGAAGAAGAAAACAAAAAGAAATTGCATAGAGACTGAGGCAATCTGACTCTGGGACATTAGCTTCTATGCCAGAATGAATGGATGAATAAGAGAGCTAACAACCTCCTGATCCTTCCTATTAAGATTTGTAAGTATACAGTCTAATCTTTATCTGTGAGATAGACATGTCCAATCCATCAACCTTCATTCCCTCTTGCTTTGATAATATGGTGAGAAAGTGAGGAGGATTATTAAACAGAACATCGGTGAGAACCCACGACAACTTGTGGGAGGAGAGGAAGGGGAGGTTTTGAGTTATTAAGTAGAGTGTTAATTATTCGTTAATAGTAAGTTGGGACTCTTGCCCAGCAGCTATCCCATAAATGGCATGACAGAGAAAAAAAAAAACAAAACAATGGTTTTGATCAAATATTTCTTAGGTCTAAATTAAGAAGACAGCCTCCAAGGTGAATTTAATTCCGCACCACATTTTAACTTCCCTGGAGTTTTTCCATGAACGTCAATGCTATGGAACTTAAACTAAAGAGAATGTTTTTAATTCCAGCTGAGTTCACTAACCATTTCAACTTGGTGATATATATAGTCAGCAGCTTCTGGTTGCTGCGCTTATGTCTAGGAATGGGGAACATTCAGAGCCTTTCCTGGTAGATATGCAGAAGAAGCAGATAATAGAGCTTCATCTTCTGAGAGAGAGGGAGAGAAACAGAAGGCTTGAGAGGCTGTCATGTGGGCAAAGTTACACAGCAATTTAGTGTTGGACTCTCAAATCCCTTAACACTCTGAACTACATGCCTCTCAGACACAGTAGAAATAACCAAGCAGGGACAATTTCCATTATGCCATATCACTGAAATTATTATTTCAGTCTGATGGTTGAATAAAAAATTATCTCCAGAAATATCTCAAAAGCCTAAAACCATTGTACAAATAAAGAATTCAAGTAAAGAGAAGAGTAAATAAGAGGTTAGCAAGCCCATCTTGTCAAGACACACAGGCAGAAATTTTCAGTTGCAGTTGGTAAAAACCACTCCAAACTGTCTTAGACTCCAAAGGCGGAACTCTGAAGTTCCTATCGCTAAACAAAAGGACAGACAGGGTTAGACAGAACCAGAGACTCAACGCCAGCACAATCTTTGCATCTTCATTTCTCAAATGATAGCATCCACAAGGAAACAGACTGGCTCCATGGTTGGGCTATGATGGATGGCTGATGGACTAATAGAACCCTCTATACCTTTTCAGCAACATTAGTATTTTCTTGAAAACATGTTTGTTTCTGAAGTATAATAGAGGTAATGCCAGTAAGCAAGAGAGCCGTTCCAAGACATTAGCCAATTCATCTTCCATCTTTATTGCCTAATAAATACCATTTATATTCCCATGAATAAAAATCTGTGTAATACCTTGTCTCCAAATAGATGCCTAAGGATTAGCAGCAGATTCTTTCCTATATAAACAACTGTTCCTACAAGCTATAGAATTCCAAGTCTGAATTATGGGAAAGGCAACCAGGGGGCAAAGGCAGCAGAAAGAGTACTATTTCTAATAGGACTTCAGCATACTCCAGCACACAGGTTGCCTGGCTTAGAGAATTTTTAAAACCTCCTACCAAACCTACCAAACACTGTTTAAACAAACCTTTACTAGGGAGGACATGCAGAATTGTAATTAAGGGGGTTACAGAAGAGCAGCTGCCTACTCTGAGCACATTTTCCACAAGCAGCTTTTCCACTTTTAAAAATTTAAATATGTAAGGTTATAATGGCTTTTAAAATCATAGGGATGAAGCATAAGAGGGAGAAGTATAAAAGCAAAAGCGTAACGCTGACAGAAAAGACCAGGATTGGAACGCTTCTCTCTGTTCTCTATCAAATATCCACACAACGCCTGGGGTTAAAAAATCCTTGTCTGACTCTGACAACGTCAGGATGAGTATGTTCGAGAGGGAGTCACCAGTCATGGACTGGAGTCTGCGAGACCTTGGAGAAATCATTTACCTTCCCTGTGTTTGTGATTTCTTGCCTGTAAAATGAGGAGGATGAACAGGGCCCTTCCAGGTCCAACATTCTGTGAGGGCTACCGCTCTATCAAATAACACCAAAGTCAATTCTGTTAGCACAAAAGAAGTAAAAGAATCTCTTGGTGCACAGCCTGCTGGCAGGTAAAGCAATTTGAAAGCCACAGTTACTCTCTTAGGCCAATGGGAATCACCTTCATTTTTCCTTCAGTCTGGGTAGAACTAGAAGAAAAAAGTGTGAAGACAGTCACACTAGACATGAATGATCTGACTTCACTGTCAAGGCTCTCTATCCCATCTGCTGTGGCTCCTAGCAGACTTGGCACTCACTTCTCCTCCATCCTCATTTTATTCTTTGGAAGACCAGGATCTTTTTCTCTTCTTTCTCTTCTCTTCACATCCACCCTGAAACTAATCTGGTGAACTGAAGAGCAGTAACACTAAGCAGAGATTCCCAAATATCCATCACCCACAACTGCCTTCATATTGACCTCCTGTTTGTACTCCCTATAAATAATTACAATATTTTCCTTCCAAAAGGCATACTATTTTTACCTACTACCAACTTTAGTCATGTTAGAAATCTGCTATATTATATTTTCTTATAGTTTGTATTAAAAATATATCACTATTAAAGTCATATGTTCATCTGTGATTCACTAAAATCATTTCACGTACCTCCGGTAGCATGCATTTGAAACCTGAAAAATGCTTTATAGAGTATGAATGACAAATGTCTTTCACCAGGGGTATTAGGTTTGGATTGAATGAAAACCCTTAACATCTTTTAAGCGATCTGCTATCTTCTTATAATGATGTGCCTCTCATTAAGTGTCAGGGAATGGATGACAAAGGCACGGAAACATTTCTCAGGACATTAATCTTAAACCAGAGGGATGGGAAGAGCCCTTAGTTGTGACTCCATACATTTTGGAGGCCGGGAGCATTTCTCCATGCCCCTGAAATAATCGTATAATAATAGTGAGGTAATAATAACAGGAATGACTGCCACATACTGTGCCTTGACTGTTGCTGGGCTTCAGAGAGCTGCCCTGTCTTCCCTCTGTTTGTATTCCTGCCTGCACTGCTGGCTGTCATATCGTACAGAGGACCTGGGAGACCTTTTTCATGCCTGTCCTTATTTCATCTTTAAAAACAAACAGCAGGGGGGAAAATAGCCAAACCAAGCTCAATGCACCGTGTCTCTCAGGCTTCAGCGCAAAACCCCATTTCATGCTTTGGAGCCTCGATGATGACACGGCGTTCGGGTTGCCAGGCAGGGTGGGAGCCAGGCCCCCGACGAGCTCCTGCCATGGACTGACTGTGGCTAAATGAGCCCTGTGGGCTGTGCAGTTGCTTCCTACAGGTGCAGAGCTGCTGCTGGGCTCCTCTTGTCTCTCAGCCAAGCAAGCAGAGTGGGGGTAATATGAGCTACGTACCCAGCACGATGGTCCCTGGGACTCACTGTGTCTCCCAGGATGACAGGGCAGTTCTCAGTTATAGCTGGCTGAAGTGTCACATCTCCTTTGGTGAACAACTTCAGTACAGGCCTCTTACAGACAGATCTGGGTTCAAATCCTGGCTATGCTGTTTATTGAAACTATTGTTTTGAACCACTTACTTAACCTCTCTGTGCCTTAATTTCCCCATTTATAACAGAGATGCAAGAGGCTCTACTTCTAGGGCCCCTTGATCATTCTGGTGGACTGTTCCTAGTGCATAGCAACGTGGTTTCCTATCACTGCTGTAACTACCTACCAGAAACACGGTGACTGAAAATAGCCATGTATCATCTCACAGCTTGCACAAGTCAGAAGTCCAGGCACAGTCAGGCTCCATGGCTTCTCTCCTGAGGATGTCACAAAGCCAAAATCAAAGTGTTGGCTGCAATGAGTTCTTACCTGGAGGCCTTGGGACAGGATTCACTCCCAGGCCCATTCGGGGGACTGGAAGAATTCAGGTCCTTGTGTGACTGTAGGTCTGAGGTCTCCATTAGCTGGGGCCCCTCTGCTCCTGAAAGCCATCTAGAAATCAGTCCTGCCCTGTCCCCCACGTCTGCCTTTGTCCCCTGTTTTTAAGGGCTCATGTAACAACTGGGCTCTCCTGGATGATCCAGAATAATCTCCCTACTTTACATTAACTGAATAACTTTATCACCGCCTGCAATTTCCCTTCTCTGTGTAACTAACATATTGATATTTGTGAATGTAACACCAGGGGCAAAAGTCATGGGGACCAAAAATCTGCCTACCATCATCATTCTATATTAATTATTGTTCACAGGCCAGCTCTACAAAGGAACACCGTTATTTACTGAGACTGCCTACAATGCGCAGAGATTAAAAACCACAGTAATAATCCCTTACTTTAATCTTTGCAATAGCTCCTAAGTGGGAGAGGTACATTGTTACTCCCATTCTACAGATGCTAGAATGTGTTTGAAAGGTTTAATATTTCGAGATCTGAAAAGATTCCAGGGGTATGGCAAAAAAAGAGACAGAGAGAGATGACTTTCCTCAAAGGGGATTTATGGCGAGGAACATTGGGGTGATAAGTTGTGGCCTCCTTGTAGGCATACAAGATTATTCTGGGTCTCAGAGTAACTTTCTGAGACTGAGAAGCATGGCAGTGACTATCACAGAAAGCCAGCTCTTTTGGTTGTAAGTAATGAAAATTCCCTTGATAAAACATAAACAAAAAAGATTTTTAAAGGTTTGCAGACTTAAGTGTACAAAGGACTCTCATATAACCCATAACCAAAGACTAGAGCCAGGCCCAGGAAAGCCTCAGAAATGTGGCAGCTACTCCTGTATGGTCACTCATCTTTGCACACCTGCTTCATTCTTCACCTTTGCGAAAGGCACCTCCTTGCATAGTCCCACACCTACCCTTCCCCCAGGTCCAGAGTTTCCCCGTCCGCTCTTCAAGTAACCAACGTGATGAGGGAATCTAAGTTCTAATTCTACATTCATGGAAGGTAGTTTAAACCAGTTGTTCATTTCTGTTCTAATCAGCTACAACCAGAGGGGCAGTTGTACAGGACAGAAATGCCTGCCAGGCCCAATGTGAATGCATGAAGTGGAGGATAACTCTCAGAGAGGAGGAGACCAGGAGCTGGTATATAATGCCAAAGAGCACTTCTCAGCTTTTCTCTCAATATAGCCAGAACTCAAAGGATCTACTTGTTCTGTGTATTTTCTGAGAAATTACACTTCCTACAGTGAGGATCTGAATGGATCTGACTGCCAGCATCCACATGATCAGGCTAGAAACTTGTACTGAGTAGCTTTGGGTGATGGGCCTCCTCTGTAGCCAGTCCACATATGGCCATGTATGGCTGGTTTGTACCTCTGCTCAGTTCCTTCTGAGCAGGATGGCGGAATTGATTTCCTTCTAGACACACAGGGTAGACCCCTGAGACTTTACTAAAGAGATAGCCTCTGGCTCTTCCTCAGAAGAGGTCCACAAGCACAGCTGCATCCTGAAGCTCCATCATTTGCCCACAAACAGAGTTGGGTCTTTATCCCAGATGTTAGGACTCCAAATTCCTTATCCCTCCAATTCACTCTGTAGAAAAGTTAAGGAATTAATGGAAACATCTCTCAACCACATGCTCCACTTAAAGCAATTAATGATAGTAAAGGATGTCAGGAGACATACTTATATTGCTTAAGTAATGTCTGGCATAAAAACCAGTGGTCTAGCTATTTTATGTCCTCACAAATCTGCAGGTCAACAAGACTCCAAAGGTGAGTTTTCTGAGCATCAGTGATTTCAAGCGGGCAAATCTTGACAGGGTACTTGGGATTTTAGGTGTCAGCAGCATTCCAGTCATGCACCAGCTTTCCGTGACTGAGCACAACAGTAATAATAGCTTATCTTCACTTGTATCAGGTATATGTGTTTATAGGTACATATTCCAAGTAGGCAAAACGTGCATACATAAAAGTAAATACATTAATTAAGCAGTAAAAAGTGTTCTCACCCTAATGCCATGAACCCTTCCCAAAGAGAAAGTATTAACCAGTTTCTTGGTACACTGAAAAACTCTACTATTCTCATTGCTATTCATATCCCACTGCCTTTCACACTACCTATAACAGGAGGATTTTTTAGGAAAACTAAAAAAGTCATAAGTAGGATTTGTCCTACGGAGATCATTTTACTGTCCGTATTGCTTCAAGTTTAAAAAAAAAAGAATGAATAAAGATAGCATGGAATTTGTCCTGGTATGACTGCATGGTTTCTGATAGCTAGACAGTATTGCCTATCAAAGGAAAGATTCATCTGTTCACCTCTCACTGTTTTACTTGGAACAATTCCCTTCTCAAAATAATTATAAAGCAATTATTCGCCAGTTTTCACTTTATCGGTTACTACTCTTCTTAAAGAACAGCAGTTACTACATAATTACAGTACATGGTTATCTGAACAGTCTTAACTGTGCCTACCAATGATACATTATACAGTCAGTGTAGCTCTAATTATGTATCCTATACTGCATAAATATGTAATGACATATGTAATAATATCTAGTTACATATTAATAAGTCCCTCTTTATTTTTCAAAGTCTAGTAAAATAAAAGACCATTTGATCTCCTTCCATGGGGTAACCTCTGGAGCCAGGCACATTGTTCTGTTTCTATTTCTGGAAGCCAATGGGCTACAGTGTGCATTTAGCACTTGCTACCGGTACTCAGTCTCATCCAAGTACACCCACTAGGATAGAGAGAAAATTTTAAAAATGAGAAGCAAAAATTTGTTTCTAACCCTCCTTTTTAGGATGTGTCCTCTTTGATAGAAACTCAGCAGCTATGGCTTAGATTCAAGAATTGCAGGTGCAGACGCTTGAAAGTGTCACTGCAGCCTTACCTACACATAATCATTGCACCCAAAATGCCCAGATTCAAAAGCAGGAAAGAGGCTGGAAAAAAAAGTGATTTTGAACCATAAATACATTGTTTATGTTCTTAGGATATTATTTTGGTTCTTAGTCTATAGTGTTGGTTCCTAAAGTGACCACAGGGAATCAAGTATCTGAAATTCAAGGAGTTAGAAGTACAATCCTCTAAAGGACATTTATTTTTTTTCTCTTTAATTACAAAACCAAATTTCACAAAAACNGTTTATGTTCTTAGGATATTATTTTGGTTCTTAGTCTATAGTGTTGGTTCCTAAAGTGACCACAGGGAATCAAGTATCTGAAATTCAAGGAGTTAGAAGTACAATCCTCTAAAGGACATTAATTTTTTTTCTCTTTAATTACAAAACCAAATTTCACAAAAACTAAGTTGTATGAAATAAGCATGTCACCATCAAGCTAAACAAAGATCACCAGATAGCATTACACCTGGGCTACAACACAAAATTCAACTGTAACACAAACAATGGAAGAGACTGGATGGCAAGAAAGAGCTTCACAGAGGCAGAAGAAAAAGACAAGAAACGGCTCTCCCAGCTTTAACTGATGATCTCTGAGCGGCGTCACATTGAGGGATGGAACCTGACACACACAGGTGAGTTGCGAATGAAATGAGGGGAGACAACTTAGCAACATGCCCCCTGCCCTTGGCTACATTCCCTCTCCTGTGGCCACCACTCTCTGAAAAATTGCTCCTTTCCATTATGCCCCTGGTGTTCCTGGAGCAGAGATCATGCTGACTTGCCAATTATTCCTCTCACAGGGAAGAGCTGTAAGAGACAAGGGCAGAGAACACGCACCCCTGAATAGACAGCTAAGGCCACGACTACTGGGGCCGCCAAAGAAGAAAGACAGTGAAAAGTATTAGACCTATCTTCCTTGAATACTAGCCTTGAGGTCTGGATTCAGGTTGTCTGCAAAGAGCAGCTTTTAAATAAATAATAAGTAAATGAGTGAATAAGGATCTTTATAGAAGTTTTCAGTCAGGGAGCAATGTAAATCAAAGAAATGGAAAGGAATTAAGGAGGGAGAGAACACTTCTAAAGAAACTATTACTAAGTACCCATCACTCAACATACACCTTTTTAAAAAATTTTATTTTATTGAAGCATAAGTGATTTACAAAGTTGTGTTTCTTTCTGCTGTACAGCAAAGTGATTCAGTTATATAAGTGTGTATATATATATTCTTTTTAAATATTCTTTTCCATTATGATTTATCACAGGATATTGAATGTACTCCCTTGTGTTACACAGTAAGACCTTGTTGTTTATCCATTCTTTCTATAAGAGTTTGCACCTGCTATGAAAGTAAAAGAGGAGAGTGAAAAAGTTGGCTTAAAGCTCAACATTCAGAAAACGATCATGGCATCCGGTCCCATCACT
Source organism: Oreotragus oreotragus (assembly GCA_006410675.1). Classification (NCBI taxonomy): domain Eukaryota; kingdom Metazoa; phylum Chordata; class Mammalia; order Artiodactyla; family Bovidae; genus Oreotragus; species Oreotragus oreotragus. Next base: position 306,163 of record SJYX01022902.1, read on the forward strand.
CCATGGGAAATAGATGGGGAAACAGTGGAAACAGTGTCAGATTTTATTTTTGGGGCTCCAAAATCACTGCAGATGGTGACTGCAGCCATGAAATTAAAAGACACTTACTCCTTGGAAGAAAAGTTATGGCCAACCTAGATAGCATATTCAAAAGCAGAAACATTACTTTGCCGACTAAGGTCCGTCTAGTCAAAGCTATGGTTTTTCCTGTGGTCATGTATGGATGTGAGAATTGGACTGTGAAGAAGGCTGAGCACTGAAGAATCGATGCTTTAGAACTGTGGTGTTGGAGAAGACTCTTGAGAGTCCCTTGGACTGCAAGGAGATCCAACCAGTCCATTCTGAAGGAGATCAACCCTGGGATTTCTTTGGAAGGAATGATGCTAAAGCTGAAACTCCAGTACTTTGGCCACCTCATGCGAAGATTTGACTCATTGGAAAAGACTTTGATGCTTGGAGGGATTGAGGGCAGGAGAAGAAGGGGACGACCGAGGATGAGATGGCTGGATGGCATCACTGACTTGATGGATGCGAGTCTGAGTGAACTCCGGGAGTTGGTGATGGACAAGGAGGCCTGGCGTGCTGCGATCCATGGGGTCACAAAGAGTCGGACATGACTGAGCGACTGAACTGAACTGAATCCCAAATTTCCATTCCATCCCTTTCCCAGCCCCCTCCCTTTAGGTAATCACAATTCTATTCTCTATGTCTGTGAGTCTGTTTCTGTTTTGTATCAAATAGATTCATTTGTGTTATATTTTAGATTCCACCTATAAGTGATATCATACAGTATTTGTCTTTTTTTTTCTGACTTTACTTAGTATATAATCTCTAGGTTCATTCATGTTGCTGTAAATCATACATCCTCTTCAATCTTTGGAAGGACTCTGTGTACTGGGTATTATTATTCTTGTTTAACCGATAAGGAAGCTGAGGCTAGGACTGATGAGGCCCCAATATTATACACTAACTGAATGGCAGGGCTTGGATTTGTACCTAAGTCTGCCAGACTTAAAAACCTCAGGGGCGGTCCTAAGATGGCAGAAGAATAGGATGGGGAGACCACTTTCTCCCCCACAAATTCATCAAAAGAACATTTGAACACTGAGTAAATTCCACAAAACAACTTCCGAAAGCCGGCAGAGGACATCATGCACCCAGAAAAGCAGCCCATTGTTTTCAAAAGGAGGTAGGAAAAAATATAAAAGATAAAAAGAGAGACAAAGAGGTAAGGAAGGAGATCCGTCCCGGGAAGGGAGTCTTAAAAAAGAGAGGTTTCCAAACACCAGGAAGCACTTTCACTGGTGAGTCTGTGGCAAGCCTTGGAACCTCAGAGGGCAACATAACTGGGAGGAAAAAGAAATAAATAATTAAAACCCACAGATTACATTCTCAACAGTAACTCCCAGTGGAGAAGCAGCGCAGACACCTGCATCCGCCACTAGCAAGCGGGGGCTGGGCAGGGAGGTGCGGGCTGCATTGCTTAGAGTAAGGACCAGGCCTGAATGCCCTGAGAGCAATCTGAGGGAACTAACTTCAGATAGCAAACCAGGCTGTGGGATAGCTACCCCGCAAAAATCCCTAACCTAAGACACCGCCAGGCCAGCTCACAGAACAAAGGACTGAGCAGAGCTAGCCGACTGCGGACCAGCCCATCCCCCTCTGGAGACAGGCAGGCCAGGGCAGCCAGAGCCGGAAGAGGGCAATCCTGGCCCTGGAGAGGCATTATCTACCTAACTGCAAGCAGGCTTTGTTGCTAACCAAGACTTCTTGGGATTCTGGACGGTCAACATCTGCCTGAGAAGGTGCACAGGTTGTACACCCAGAAAACTGAGCAGCAGGGATGGGGGAGGAAGTAAGTTGCAGAGACCATGCTTGCCAAACACCTGGTCACCTGAGCTGCTTGGACCTGGGAAGGGCACAAAACGCAGGCCCAACCGAGTCTGTGCCTTTGAGGAATACCCGAGTACCTGAACCTGAGCGGCTTAGACCTGGGAGGTATATACAACCGAGGGCCAGCCTCAGACAGTTCCCGGCAAAGCAACCTAGAGCCTAAGCAGCGTAGACAGGAAAGCACACACGCCGGGTGCAGGGGCAAACCCAGTGTGGCCGAGATACTGCACGCACTCCCCACACACACCAGTGATATTTGTTTGCAGTGTTCCTCCCTCCCCACAGCACGACGGAACAAGTGAGCCTAAAAAAGTGTCCACTACTGCCCGTTTCGGTCAGGGCCAAAATTAGACACTGAAGAGACCAGCAAACAGAAGAAGCTAAAACAGAGGGAACCACCTTGGAAGTGACAGGTGCAATATATTAAAACCCTGTACTTAGTACTGACTACATAGGAAGGGGCCTATAGATCTTGAGAAGTCTAAACCGGATCAAGGAACTATCTGAAAATGAACTGATCCCACACTGTCCACAACAACACCAGAGAAAGTCCTAGATATATTTTTACTATTATCGTTCTTTATTTTTTTGAATTTTAAGTCCTCTATTATTCCTTTATTTATTTATTTTTGTATTTATTTATTTTTTTACACGAACTCCTTAATTTTCATTTTTATAAGCTACTATTACTTTGCAAAAACAAAGACCCTATTTTTTAAAGCAAATTTCATATATACATTTTTTTTATAACTTTTGTGACTTTCTTTAATATTGTACTTTTGAAAATCCAGCCTCTACTCTAGATTTTTAATCTTTGCTTTTTGGTATTTGTTATCAATTTTGTACCTTTAAGAACCCAATCTTGGGTACCCATTTTTACTTGGGAGCAAGATTACTCACTTGACTGCTCTCTCCCTCTTTGGAATCCCCTTTTTCTCCATCAGGTTGCATCTATCTCCCCCTCCTTCTTCTATACTCTACCCAACTCTGTGAATCTCTTTGTGTGTTCCAGACAGTGGAGAACACTTCAGTTCAGTTCATTTCAGTCACTCAGTCGTGTCCGACTCTTTGCGACCCCATGAATCGCAGCACGCCAGGCCTCCCTATCCATCACCATCTCCCGGAGTTCACTCAGACTCACGTCCATCGAGTCCGTGATGCCATCCAACCATCTCATCTTCGGTCGTCCCCTTCTCCTCCTGCCCCCAATCCCTCCCAGCATCAGAGTCTTTTCCAATG
>SJYX01022902.1:310774-354724 GCA_006410675.1 Oreotragus oreotragus
CTTAAATTGAAGAAAGTAGGGAAAACCGCTAGACCATTCAGGTATGACCTAAATCAAATCCCTTATGATTATACAGTGGAAGTGTGAAATAGATTTAAGGGCCTAGATCTGATAGACAGAGTTCCTGATGAACTATGGAATGAGGTTCGTGACATTGTACAGGAGACAGGGATCAAGACCATCCCCATGGAAAAGAAATGCAAAAAAGCAAAATGGCTGTCTGGAGAAGCCTTACAAATAGCACTGAAAAGAAGAGAGGCGAAAAGCAAAGGAGAACACTTAGGGAACTGATTACTGGCTAGATCTGTCTCTCTCCTTTTGATTCCCCACTTTATCCTCCTGGCCACCTCTGTCTCCTTCCTCCCTCTTCTCTTCTCTGTATAACTCCATGAACATCTCTGAGTGGTCCAGACTGTGGAGCGCATATAAGGAAGTGATTACTGGCTAGCTTGCTCTCTCCTCTTTTGATTCTCCCTCATCTCATCCTGGTCACCTCTATCTCCCTCCTCCCTCTTCTCTTTTCCATGTAACTCTGTGAACCTCTCTGGGTGTCCCTCACTGTGGAGAAACTTTTCATCTTTAACCTAGATGTTTTATCAACAGTGCTGTATAGATGGAGAAGTCTTGAGGCTACTGTAAATATAAGACTGAAAATCAGAGGCAGGAGGCTTAACTCCAAATCCTGAGAACACCAGAGAACTCCTGACTCCAGGGAATATTAATTTACAGGAGCTCATCAAAAGCCTCCATACCTAAACTGAAACCAAGCACCACCCAAGGGCCAACAAGTTCCAGAGCAAGACATACCATGCAAATTCTCCAGCAACACAGGAACGTAGCTCTGAGCTTCAATATACAGGCTGCCCAAAGTCAATCCAAACCCACTGACATCTCATAACTCATTACTGGACACTTCATTGCACTCCAGAGAGAAGAAATCCAGCTCCACCCACCAGAACACCGCCACAAGCTTCCCTAACCAGGAAACCTTGACAAGCCACCCGTCCACCCCACCCACAGCAAGGAAACTCCACAATAAAGAGAACTCCACAAACTGCCAGAATACGGAAAGGCCACCCCAAACACAGCTATATAAATAAGACAAAGAGGCAGAGGAATACCCAGCAGGTAAAGGAACAGGATAAATGCCCACCAAACCAAACAAAAGAGGAAAAGATAGGGAGTCTACCTGATAAAGAATTCTGAATAATGATAGTGAAAATGATCCAAAATCTTGAAAACAAAATGGAGTTACAGATAAATAGCCTGAAGACAAGGATTGAGAAGATGCAAGAAAGGTGTAACAAGGACCTAGAAGAAATAAAAAAGGATCAATATATAATTAATAATGCAATAAATGAGATCAAAAACACCCTGGGGGGAACCAACAGTAGAATAATGGAGGCAGAAGACAGGATAAGTGAGGTAGAAGATAGAATAGTAGAAATAAATGAACTAGAGGAAAAAAGAAAAACGAATTTAAAGAAATGAGGACAATCTCAGAGACCTCTGGGACAATGTTAAATGCCCCAACATTCAAATCACAGGAGTCCCAGAAGAAGACAAAAAGACCGTGAGAAAATACTTGAGGAGATAATAGTTGAAAACTTCTCTAAAATGGGGAAGGAAATAATCACCCAAGTCCAAGAAACCTAGAGTCCCAAACAGGAGAAACCCAAGGCGAAACACCCAAAGACACACATTAATCAAATTAACAAAGATCAAACACAAAGAACAAATATTAAAAGCAGCAAGGGGAAAACAACAAATAACACACAAGGGGATTTACATAAGGATAACAGCTGATCTTTCAATAGAAACTCTTCAGGCTAGGAGGGAATGGCAGGACATACTTAAAGTGATGAAAGAAAATAACCTACAGCCCAGATTACTGTACCCAGCAAGGATCTCATTTAAATATGAAGGAGAAATCAAAAGCTTTACAGACAAGCAAAAGCTGAGAGAATTCACCACCACCAAACCAGCTCTCCAACAAAAGCTAAGGATCTTCTCTGAACAAGAAACAAAGAAAGGCTGTATAAACTTGAACCCAAAACAATAAAGTAAATGGCAAATGGATTATATTTATCAATAATTACCTTAAATGTAAATGGGTTGAATGCCCCAAGCAAAAGATAAAGACTGGCTGAATGGATACAAAAACAAGACCCCTAAATATGTTGTCTACAAGAGACTCGCCTCGAAACAAGGGACACATTTCAAAGACTGAAAGTGAAGGGCTGGAAAAAGCTATTCCATGCAAATAGACACCAAAAGAAAGCAGCAGTAGCAATACTCATATCAGATAAAATAGACTTTAAAACAAAGGCTGTGAAAAGAGACAAAGAAGGACACTATATAATGATCAAAGGATCAATCCAAGAAGACGATATAACAATTATAAATACACAGGCATCCAACATAGGAGCACCGCAATATGTAAGACAAGTGCTAACGAGTATGAAAGGGGAAATTAACAATAACACAATAATAGTTGGAGACTTTAATATCCCACTTATACCTATGGATAGATCAACTAAATAGAAAATTAACAAGGAAACACAAACTTTAAATGATACAATAGACCAGTTAGAACTAATTGATATCTATAGAACATTTCACCTCAAAACAATGAATTTCACCTTTTTCTCAAGTACACACGGAACTTTCTCCAGGATAGATCACAACCTGGGCCATAAATCTAGCCTTGGTAAAAATTCCAACATATGGAGGCTGAACAACACACTGCTGAATAACCAATAAATCACAGAAGAAACAAAAAATGAATATGCATAGAAACGAATGAAAATGAAAACAAAACAACCCCAAACCTATGGGACACTGTAAAAGCTGTGCTAAGGGGAAGGTTCATAGCAATACAGGCATACCTCAAGAAACAAGAAAAAAGTCAAATAAATAACCTAACTCTATACCTAATGCAACTATAAAAGGAAGAAATAAAGAACCCCAGGGTTAGTAGAAGGAAAGAAATCTTAAAAATTCAGGCAGAAATAAATGCAAAAGAAAGAAAAGAGACCATAGCAAAATCAACAAAGCCAAAAGCTGGTTCTTTGAAAGGATAACTAAAATTGACAAACTATTAGCCAGACTAATCAAGAAACAAAGGGGGAAAAATCAAATCAATAAAATTATAAATGAAAATGGAGAGATCACAACAGACAACACAGAAATACAAAGGATCATAAGAGACTACTATCAGCAATTATATGCCAATAAAATGGACAACTTGGAAGAAATGGACAAATTCTTAGAAAAGTACAATTTTCCAAAACTGAACCAGGAAGAAATAGAAAATCTTAACAGACCCATCACAAGCACAGAGATTGAAACTGTAATCAGAAATCTTCCAGCAAACAAAAACCCAGGTCCAGACGGCTTCACATCTGAATTCTATCAAAAATATAGAGAAGAGCTAACACCTATCCTACTCAAACTTTTCCAGAAAATTGCAGAGGAAGGTGAACTTCCAAACTCACTCTATGTGGCCACCGTCACCCTAATAACAAAACCTGACAAAGATGCCACACACACACAAAAAAAACTACAGGCCAATATCACTGATGAACATAGATGCAAAAATCCTTAACAAAATTCTAGCAATCAGAATCCAACAACACACTAAAAGGTCATACATCATGACCAAGTGGGCTTTATCCCAGAGATGCAAGGAATCTTCAATATCTGCAAATCAATCAATGTAATACACCACATTAACAAATTGAAAAATAAAAGCCATATGACTATCTCAATAGATGCAGAGAAGCCTTTGACAAAATTCAACATCCATTTATGATAAAAATCCTCCAGAAAGCAGGAATAGAAGGAACATACCTCAACATTACAGTGATTACAGTGAAGTCGCTCAGTCGTGTCTGACTCTTTGTGACCCCATGGACAGTAGCCTACCAGGCTCCTCCCTCCATGGGATTCTCCAGGCAAGAGTACTGGAGTGGGTTGCCATTTCCTTCTCCAGGACCTCAACATTATAAAAGCTATATATGAGAAACGCACAGCAAACATTATCCTCAATCGTGAAAAATTGAAAGCATTTCCCCTAAAATCAGGAACAAGACAAGGGGCCCACTCTCACCACTACTATTCAACATAGTTTTGGAAGTTTTGGCCACAGCAATCAGAGCAGAAAAATAAATAAAAAAAATCCAATTTAGTAAAAAAGAAGTAAAACTCTCACTGTTTGCAGACGACATGATCTTCCACAGAGAAATCCCTAAAAACTCCACCAGAAAATTACTAGAGCTAATCAATGAATATTGTAAATTTGCAGGATATAAAATCAACACACAGAAATCTCTTGCATTCCTATACAATAATAGTGAGAAAATAGAAAAATAAATTAAGGAAACAATTCCATTCACCATTGCAATGAAAAGAATAAAATACATAGGAATATATCTACCTAAAGAAACAAAATACCTATATATAGAAACTATAAAACACTGATGAAGGCAATCAAAGAGAACAATAATATATGGAGAAATATACCAGGTTCATGGATAGGAAGAATCAATATAGTGAAAATGAGTATACCACCCGAAGCAATCTTGATAGAGATTCAACACAATCTCTATCAAGCTACCAATGGTATTTTTCACAGAGCTAGAACAAATAATTTCACAATTTGTATGGAAATACAAAAAACCTCAAATAGCCAAAGCAATCTTGAGAAAGAAGAATGGAACTGGTGGAATCCACCTGCCTGACTTCAGGCTCTACTACAAAGCCACAGTCATCAAGACAGTATGATACTGGCACAAAGACAGAAATATAGATCAATGGAACAAAATAGAAAGCCCAGAGATAAATCCACACACCTATAGAAACCTTATCTTTGACAAAGGAGGTAAGAATATACAATGGAGAAAACACCATCTTTTTATCAAGTGCTGCTAGGAAAACTGGTCCACCTCTTGTAAAAGAATGAAACTAGAACACTTTCTAACACCATACACAAAAATAAACTCAAAATGGATTGAAGATCTAAATGTAAGTCAGAAACTATAAAACTCCTAGAGGAAAACATAGGCAAAACACTCTCTGACATAAATCACAGCAGGATCCTCTAACCCACCTCCCAGAGTAATGGAAATAAAAGCAAAAATAAACAAATGGGACCTAGTTAAACTTTAAAGCTTTTGCACAATGAAAGAAACTATAAGCAAGGTGAAAAGACAGCCTTCAGAATGGGAGAAAATAATAGAAAATGAAGCAACTGATAAAGAATTAATCTCAAAAATACACAAGCAACTCCTGCAGCTCAATTCCAGAAAAATAAACGACCCAATAAAAAAATGGGCCAAAGAACTAGACATTTCTCCAAAGAAGACATACAGATGGCTAACATACACATGAAAAGATGCTCAACATCACTCATTAGCAGAGAAATGCAAATCAAAACCACAATGAGGTACCATTTCACACCACTCAGAATGGCTGCTATCCAAAAGTCTACAAATAAATGCTGGAAAGGGTATGGAGAAAAGGGAATTCTCTTACACTGTTGGTGGGAATGCAAACTAGTACAGCCACAATGGAGAACAGTGTGGAGATTCCTTAAAAAACTGGAAATAGAACTGCCTTATGACCCAGCAATCCCACTGCTGGGCATACACACCGAGGAAACCAGCATTGAAAGAGACACGTGTACCCCAATGTTCATCGCAGCACTGTTTATAACAGCCAGGACATGGAAGCAACCTAGATGTCTATCAGCAGACAAATGGAATAAGAAAGCTGTGGTACATATACACAATGGAGTATTACTCAGCCATTAAAGAATACATTTGAATCAGTTCTGATGAGGTGGATGAAACTGGAGCCTATTATACAGAGTTTAGTAAGCCAGAAGGAAAAACACCAGTAGGCATATATATGGAATTTAGAAAGATGTTAATGATAACCCTCTATGTGAGACAGCAAGAGACACAGATATATAGAACAGTCTTATGGACTCTGTGAGAGAGGGTGAGGATGGGATGATTTGGGAGAATGGCATTGAAACATGTATATTATCATATGTGAAATGAATCATCAGTCCAGGTTCGATGCATGATACAGGATGCTCAGGGCTGGTGCACTGGGATGACCCAGAGGGATGGGATGGGGAGGGAGGTGGGAGGGAGGTTCCAGATAGGGAACATGTGTACACCTGTGGCAGATTCATGTCAATGTATGGCAAAACCAATACAATATTGTAAAGTTATTAGCCTCCAATTAAAATAAATAAATTTATATTAAAAAAAAAACCTCATGCTCATTCAACCCTAAGACCTACACCTAACAACTTCTAAGAATACTAAGGACTTTTAATAAGTACTTACCAGTACTAAGGATTTTTAATAAGTACTTACTAGTGCCTTATACACATCATTTTATTTAGTTCTGTGAAGTAGGTCTGTAAAAGAATTAGTGATAACTCTATTTTCATTCCCAATCCACAGATAAGGAAACTTGTTCTTTAATGAAGTGAACTCTCTTACCCAAGGTGACATAGTAAGTCCTAAAGCCATGATCAAACTCAGATCAAATAGCAAATCCTATGCCCTTAATCAACACCTCTACCACTCTTATTCCAGAGGTCCACAAAAGAGGTGGTTCTTTGTCCCAAGAAGGTTTACAATGTAGCCTGCTACTGCGGCTGAGTCACTTCAGTCATGTCCAACTCTGTGCGACCCCATAGACAGAAGCCCACCAGGCTCCCCTGTCCCTGGGATTCTCCAGGCAAGAACACTGGAGTGGGTTGCCATTTCCTTCTCCAATGCATGAAAGTGAAAAGTGAAAGTGAAGTCGCTCAGTTGTGTCCTACTCTTAGCGACCTCATGGACTGCAGCCTACCAGGCACCTCCATCCATGGGATTTTCCAGGCAAGAGTACTGGAGTGGGGTGCCATTGCCTTCTCCATAATGTACCCTAGCTTTGGCCATCTCACAGGAATCATCGCACCACAGATTCATTACTGAATTATATGCAAGTGGTAAATGAGCACATTTTCCTTTTCTTGCTTGAATCACCTTTCTTTTTCCCCATCTGTGTTAGGGATTCACTTCCACACTCCCATAGCAGCCTTGGTATGGACTTGTCCTCTTTCCCTACTGGGCCCTGATATTTTTGAGATCTAAAAGGGTAATCTTTATTTCTGTACCTTCAGGGCCTAGCTGAGAGCAGGTGCTCAGCTGCTTTGAAGTGATGAATGAAAGAGTGACTGACTGACTGAATGAATGGATGGATGGATGAACACACATAGAATTCAAGACGGGAAGGGCCTTGGAAATAATTTATTCTGATTACCTTATTTTACAGAAGTACTCTCTTGAATTCAGAAAAAAATTCAGACTTAACCAAGAGTAACTTATATGAGAACATGTTCACACACACACACACTAATGATACCAGCTCATATCAAGAGTAAAGTACATAAATTATGGCTCTCTCAGGACCAATCTTTATGCATATTTTGAGTTTCTTACAGAATTTTTAGCTATATAGGCCACAGACTGTGATAAGAACACATGCTAATGTGGCAAGTGTTTTGTATCCATAATGAGATTTCTAAATGTTATCTGTTTTTAGTTTATAAAAATATCCTAAAATATTTAATGCAATTGTGTCAATTGTCATATACTTTCCTTCTTCTATACCCCAAAGGATTAGATAGCCTGAGGTGGAAGTCAGCAGGGAAGAGATTCTGTATATTTGTATATTTTTCCTATATGCCTTTTTTAAACATACAGTTTATGCCTCAGCAGTGAGGAATTCCTAAAATCATGGACACAATATGTCTGACTGACCTGGTAACTCACCATCCAAACGAGGTCCAGACACATGTGAGAATGAATGTGGATGTCATTAGTAGTTAGGTCTGATACAGACAGCCAACAAGCACATGAGAAGATGTTCAACATAACTAATTATTAGAGAAATGCAAATCAAAACCACAATGAGGTAGCACCTCACACAGGCCAGAATGGCCATCATAAAAAAAAAGTCTACAAATAATGAATTCTGGAGAGAGTATGGAGAATACAGAACCCTCCTATACTGTTAATGGGAATGCAAATTAATATAGCCACTATGGAGAATAGTATACAGGTCTCTTAAAAAACTAAAAACAGAGTTACCTTATGATCCAGTAATCCTACTCCTGGACATAGTATCTGGAGAAAATTCTTAATTTATAAAGTTATATTCATCCCAATGCTCACAGCAGCACTATTTACAATAGCCAAGACATGGAAGTTACATAAATGTCCATCAATAGATGAATAGATAAAGAAGATGTGGAACATATATATAATGTAATATTACTCAGCCATAAAAAAGAATGAAATATTTCCATTTTCAGCAACATGGATGGACTTAGATCATATTATACTTAGTGAAGTTAGAAAAAAGACAAATATTATATGATATTATACACGGAATCTAAAAAATAATACAAATGAATCCATATACAAAACAGAAGCAGGAGCACAAACATAGAAAATAAATTTATGATTACCAAAGGGCGAAGGAAGGGAGGAGGGATAAATTAGGAGTATAGGATAAACAGATGCAAACTATTATATGTAAAATAAATAAACAACACGGATTTATTATATAGCACAGGGAACTTTATCAACATGAACTATAATGGACAATAATCTGAAAAAATATACAAATATAACTGAATCACTTTGCTGTATACCTGAAACTAGCACAATATTATAAACCAACTTTACTTCAATAAAAAATAATAATAATTAGGCCTATTAGGTTCCAAGCATCTGAGGACAGCTAGTCACCCTGTCACCATCTGAACACACAGAGCAATGTTAAATAAGTTTTAAATCAAGGTGAGAGGCATAGCTGGAAAACAGGCAATATTGAAAACATTATTGGTATGAGAAATGATAGAGACAGAAATTTTGTAATCTGTCACCTTTGAGAGATTTGAGAATCTGATAGAAATCCAAGACTGTCTCTCCCAGACAACATATGTACACATAAAATTTTGCCCAAATTTTGGAACTCCCATAAGCTGAAGTTCATTTCAATTTATGGAGTAGACTATTGAATAAAACCCTCAGATTAAGAATCATCATTTCAGAATGAGATTTCTAAAACTGGGCATTATTGACATTCTGTGCTGAATAATGCTTTGTCATTGGGGGCTGTCCCACATGTCCCTAGTGGTAAAGAAGTCCCATGGGAGGCAATACTGTTGCCTCTTAGTTGAGCTCACTATTCTAGAGATATGAGCACAGAAACATCACATAAAGGATAAAAATTAGACATAACTATTAGTATACAGGGCTTTCCAGGTGGCTCAGTGGTAAAAAATGTGCCTGTAATGCAGGAGACCTGGGTTCGATCCCTGGGTTGATGATCCCCTGGAGAAGGAAATGGCAACTCACTCTAGTATTCTTGCCTGGGAAATCCCATGGATGGAGGAGCCTGGTGGGCTATACTCCATGGGGTCACAAAGAGTGGGACAGGACTTAGCAACTGAGCACTCACGCATATACTAATATACAAACCATAGCAAATGAGAGTTTAATATAATGTAAAGCAGTGCTGTACAAAAATTGCCAAACTCTCCCTATGCATCTGCCTATGCTCTTAATTCATGACAGAGATAACCATTCTCTTCACAAAGGAAAGTAATGACACCCACTTAGGAGAATCTTGATCCACTGAAGAACTCCTGGGCCCCACCACCTCTCACCACCGCCTGACAGGTGTCTAGCGGAAATGATTCTGCAGAAAACATTCTGAAGTGTTTGTAATGAGGAGAACTTGTAACCTAAACTGTGAGAAACATTCTGGGAGGCTGTTCCATTTATAATCAATCCTACAGAGACAGGGCATATTAAACACCTGGAGAAGTGTAGTTTCCAATTCAGTAAGTCTATTTATTAGGCACACATGCATCCTCAGCATCTTCTCATTTGGAGACACATGATCTCAAAAATCCATTTAGCCACAAAGTTTTTTTTGTTTTTTTTTTTTTTAATGTAGGTATAGTTGCTTCACAATGTTATATTAGCTTCTACTGTACAGCAAAGTGAATCAGCTATACAGATATACATTTCCCCTCCCTCTTCAACCTCCCTCCCACCCTATCCCCATCCCACCCATCTAGGTCACCACAGATCACTGAAATGATTTCCCTGTGCTATATTACAGGTTCTATTGTGTGTGTGTGTGATAGTCATTCAGTCACGTCTGACTCTTTGTGACCCCCATGGATTATAGCCTTCCAGGCTCCTCTGTTCATGCAATTCTCTGGGCAGGAATACCAGAGTGGGTTGCCATTCCCTTCTCCAGGGGCTCTTCCCAACCCAGGGATGGAACCCAGGTCTTCTGTGTTGCAGGCAGATTCTTTACCATCTGAGCAAACAGGGAAGCCCCGGGTTCTATTTTACTAGCTATCAGTTTTACACATAGCAGTGTATATATGTCAACCCCAGTCACTAAACTCATCCCACCCTTCTTCCTCTCACCATGTCCAAATGTCTATTCTCTATGACTGCATCTGTATTTCTATGCTACAAATAGGTTAATATGTACTGTTTTTCTAGATTCCACATATGTGTTAATATACAATATTTGTTTTACTCTTCTGACTTTGTATGACAGTCTCTAGTCCATCTACATCTCTAGAAATGACCCAATTTCATTATTTTTTATGGCTGAGTAATATTCTGTCACATATATGTACTACATTTTCTTTATCCGTTCATCTGTTGATGGACACTTAGGTTTCTTCCAACTCCTGGCTATTGTAAAGAGTGCTGCAATGAACATTGGAGTACATGTGAATCTACAAACAATAAATGCTGGAGAGGGAGTGGAGAAAAGGCAACCCTCTTACATTGTTGGTGGGCATGTAAAATAATACAGCCACGGTGGAGAACAGTATGGAGGTTCCTTAAAAACTAAAAACAGAACGATCATATGACCCAGCAGTCCCACTACCAGGCATATACCCTGAAAAAATCCTAAGTCATAAAGTTTTGTGGTTCTATTACTATGTTTGTGTGTGAAAAAGAAAGAGAGGTTATATATGTATATGTTGTTGTTGAGTTGCTAAGTCATGTCCAACTCTTTGCAACCCCATGGATGGCAGCAGGCCAGGCTTCCCTGTCCTTCACCATCTCCTGGAGTTTTCTCAAACTCATGTCCATTGAGTCAGTGATGCCATCCAACCATCTCATCCTTTGTCATATTCTTCTCTTGCCTTCAATCTTTCCCAGCATCAGAGTCTTGCCCAATGAGTCAGCTCTTTTCATCAGGTGGCCAAAGTACTGGAGCTTCAGCTTCAACATCAGTAATTCCAACGAATAGTCAAGGTTGATTTCCTTTGGGATTGACTGGTTTGATCTCCTTGCTGTCTAAGGGATTCTCAAGAGTCTTCTCCAGCACCATAGCTTGAAAGCATCAATTCTTTGGAACGCAGCCTTCTTTATGGTCCAACTCTCACATCCATACATGACTACTGGAAAAACCATAGCTTTGACCATACAGACCTTTGTTGGCAAAGTGATGTCTCTGCTTTTCAATATGCTGTGTAGGTTTGTCATAGCTTTTCTCCCAAGGAGCAAGCATCTTTTCATTTCATGGCTGCAGTCATCATCCACAGTGATTTTGGAGCCCAAGAAAATAAACTCTGTCACTGTTTGCATTGTTTCCCCATCTATTTGCCATGAAGTGATGGGACCAGATGCCATGATCCTAGTTTTCTGAATGTTGATTTTTAAGTCAACTTTTTCACTCTCCTCTTTCACCTTAATCAAAAGGCTCTTCAGTTCCTCTTTGCTTTCTGCCATAAGGGTGGTGTTATCTGCATATCTAAAGTTGTTGATACTTCTCCCAGCAATCTTGATTCCAGCTTGTGCTTCATCCAGCCCACCATGTCACATGATGTACTCTGCATATAAAGTAAAAAAGCAGGGTGATGATATACAGCCTTGATGTACTACTTTCCCAATTTTGATCCAGTCCATTGTTCCATTTCTGTTTCTAACTGTTGCTTTTTGACCTGCATACAGATTTCTCAGGAGGCAGGTAAGGTGGTCTGGTATTCCATAGGTTTGTCATAGCTTTTCTCCCAAGGAGCAAGCATCTTTTCATTTCATGGCTGCAGTCATCATCCACAGTGATTTTGGAGCCCAAGAAAATAAACTCTGTCACTGTTTCCATTGTTTCCCCATCTATTTGCCATGAAGTGATGGGACCAGATGCCATGATCCTAGTTTTCTGAATGTTGATTTTTAAGTCAACTTTTTCACCCTCCTCTTTCACCTTAATCAAAAGGCTCTTCAGTTCCTCTTTGCTTTCTGCCATAAGGGTGGTGTTATCTGCATATCTAAAGTTGTTGATACTTCTCCCAGCAATCTTGATTCCAGCTTGTGCTTCATCCAGCCCACCATGTCACATGATGTACTCTGCATATAAAGTAAAAAAGCAGGGTGATGATATACAGCCTTGATGTACTACTTTCCCAATTTTGATCCAGTCCATTGTTCCATTTCTGTTTCTAACTGTTGCTTTTTGACCTGCATACAGATTTCTCAGGAGGCAGGTAAGGTGGTCTGGTATTCCTATCTCTTTAAGAATTTTACAACCTGTGTATTCATGGGTTGTTGTGATCCACATAGTGAAAGGCTTTCGTGTAGTCAATGAAGCAGAAGTAGATGTCTTTCTGTAATTCCCTTGCTTTTTCTTTAATCCAACGATGTAGGCAATTTGATCTCTAGTTCATCTGCCTTTTGTAAATTCAGCTTGTACATCTGGAAGTTCTCAGTTCACATACTATTGAAGCCTAGCTTGAAAGATTTTAAGCATTACCCTACTAGCATGTGAAATGAACACAATTGTGTGGTAGTTTGAACATTCTTTGGTATTGCCCTTCTTTGGTATTGGAATGAAAACTGAACTTTTCCAGGCCCACTTGACTTCAGACTCCAGGATGTCTTGCTCTAGCTGAGTGACCACAGCATCCACATCATCATGGCTATCTAGGTCATTAAGACTTTTTTTCTGTACAGTTCTTCTGTGTACTCTTGCCACCTCTTCTTAATCTCTTCTGCTTCTATCAGGTCCTTACCATTTCTGTCCTTTTTCATGCCCATCCTTGCATGAGATGATCCCTTGGTGTTTTCAATTTTCTTGAAGAGATCTCTAGTCTTTCCCATTCTGTTGTTTGCTTCTAATTCTTTGGATTGTTCATTTAAGAAGACCATCTTGTCTCTCCTTGCCATTCTCTGGAACTCTGCATTTGGTTGGGTACCTCTTTCTCTTTGTTCCTTGCTTTCGCTTCTCTTCTTTCCTCAGGTATTTATAAAAGCCTCCTCCTCCGACAACCACGTTGCCTTCTTGCATTCCTTTTCTTTGGGATGGTTTTTGTCACTGCCTCCTGTACAATGTTAAGCACCTCCATTCATAGTTCTTCAGGCACTGCGTCTACCAGATCTAATTCCTAGTTCTTCAGGCACTGCGTCTACCAGATCTAATTCCTTGAATCTATTGGCCACCTCCACTGTATGATCATAAGGAATCTGATTTAGGTCATACCGAATGGCCTAGTGGTTTTTCCTACTTTCTTCAGTTTGAGTTTGAATTTTTCAGTAAGGAGCTCATGATCTGAGCCACGTTTCATCCAGGTTTTGTTTTTGTTAACTGTATAGAGCCTCTCCATCATCCCCTGGTGCCCTTGAGGAATCTGTTAATAGGACTAATGGGGAGGGGGTGGGGCTTGGAGTTCCACCTGCCTCAAAGCACCACATTTACAAAAGTTTCAACTTTTTGTGCTACCACCAACTGAGCACATACATATAGTCACTCTATTTTGAAAATCTGTTAAAATTAATTTGCTTAATAGAAACATTAAAAGTCACATATTTGGCCCCCACTCTTGTGGCATTTCTTCCATTTGAATATGCCGGGAGCTTCCAAAAGTAGAAGCAGCTTAAACCTCTCACTACCTATGAGTCTCTGCTTGTTATGAAAATCAATGCCTGTGTCCCACCCCTACAGACAGGTTCTATCTCAGTAGCTCTATGGTGAAGCCTGGGAGTCTGCATCTTAACTAGCACCTTGGGTGACTCAGCTCCTGGGTTAGAGCAGATTTAACAAATGAGGATTTAGCTAAAGAGAGAAAAAGGAAAGAGGTGTATTACCTAGGATATTAGACAAACAGAAATGGACAGAATTATGGGCAAACTGAAAAATTAAAGCTAAAACATTTTCCTTTGCTTTCTTCTGGTTCTTATTGTCAACCACCACCTGCTGATTCTTCTAGGCCCAGCTCAGATATCATCTCCTCTCTGAAATAGTTAAGACAAATCCTGTTCCATAAGTTATAGGAACATCCATTGAGTTGTAAGCTTCCAAAGAAACAGAGAAGGCCTTCAGTTCAATTCAGTCACTCAGTCATGTCCGACTCTTCACAACCCCATGGGCTGTAGCACTCTAGGCTTCCCTGTCCTTCACCATCTCCCAGAGCTTGCTCAAACTCATATCCATTGATTCAGCGATGCCATCCAATCATCTCATCCTCTGTTGTCCCCTGCTCCTCCTGCCCTCAATCTTTCCTAGCATCAGGGTTTGTTCCAATGAGCCAGCTCTTCACATCAGGTGGCCAAGGTATTGGAGCTTCAGCTTCAGTATCAGTCCTTCCAATGAATACTCAGGACTGATTTCCTTTAGGATTGAGTGGCTGGATCTTCTTGCAGTCCAAGGGAATCTCAAGAGTCTTCTCGAACACTGCAGGTCAAAAGCATCAGTTCTTCAGTGCTTAGCCTTCTTTATGGTCCTAATCTCATATCCATACATGGATACTTGAAAAACCATAGCTTTGACTAGACAGGCCTTTGTTGGCAAAATAATGTCTCTGCTCTTTAATATGCTGTCTAGGTTGGTCACAGCTTTCTTTCAAGGAGCAAGCATCTTTTAATTTCATTACCATCTGCAGTGATTTTGGAGCCCCCCAAAATAAATTCTCTCACTGTTTCCATTGTTTCCCCATCAATTTGCCATGAAGTGATGGGACCAGGTGCCATGATCTTTGTTTTTTGAATGTTGAGTTTTAAGCCAGCTTTTTCACTCTCCTTTCACTCTCATCAAAAGGCTCTTCAGTTCCTCTTTGCTTTCTGCCATAAGGGTGGTGTCATCTGCATATCTGAGGTTATTGATATTTCTCCCAGAAATCTTGATTTCAGCTTGTGCTTCATCCAGCCTTGCATGTTGCACGATGTACTCTGTATATAAGATAAATAAGCAGGGTGACAGTATACAGCCTTGACATACTCTTTTCCTTATTTGGAACCAGTCTGTTGTTCCACGTCCAGTTCTAACTGCTACTTCTTGACCTGCATACAGATTTCTCAGGAGGCAGGGAAGGTGATCTGGTATTCCCATCTCTTTAAGAATTTTCCACATTTGTTGTGATCCACACAGTCAAAGGGTTTAATGTAGTCAATAAAGCAGAAGGAGATATTTTTCTGGAACTCTCTTGCTTTCTTGGTGATCCAATGGGTGATGGCAATTTGATCTCTGGTGCCTCTGCCATTGTTAAATCCAGCTTGAACATATGGCAGTTTTCAGTTCACATACTGTTGAAGCCTCGCTTGGAGAATTTTCAGCATTAATTTGCTAGCGTGTGAGATGAGTGCAATTGTGCAGTATTTTGAATGTTCTTTTTCTCTGGGATTGGAATGAAAACTGACCTTTTCCAGTCCTGTGGCCACTGCTGAGTTTTCCAAATTTGCTGGCATATTGAGTGCAGCACTTTGACAGCATCATCTTTTAGGACTTGAAATAGCTCAGCTGGAATTCCGTCACCATCACTAGTTTTTTTTGTAGGAATGCTTCCTAAGGCACACCTGACTTCAGACCCCAGGATGTCTAGCTCTAGGTGAGTGATCACACCATCATGGTTATCTGGGTCATGAAAATCTTTTCTTGTATAGTTCTTCTGTGTATTCTTGCCACCTCTTCTTAATATCTTCTGCTTCTGTTAGATCCATACCATCTCTGTCCTTTATTGAGCCCATCTTTGCATCAAATGTTCCTTAGGTATCTCTAATTTTCTTGAAGAGATCTCAAGTTTCGCCATTCTATTGTTTTCCTCTATTTCTTTGCATTGATCACTGAGGAAGGCTTTCTCATCTCTCCTTGCTATTCTTTGGAACTCTGCATTCAGATGGGTATATCTTTCTTTTTCTCCTTTGCCTTTAGCTTCTCTTCTTTTCTCAGCTTTTTTTAAAGGTAACACTATGGACTATACAGTCCATGGATTTCTTCAGGCCAGAAAACTGGAGTGGGTAACCTTTCCCTTCTCCAAGGGATCTTTCCAACCCAAGGATTGATCCCAGGTCTGCCACATTGCAGATGGATTCTTTACCAGCTGAGCCACAGGAAACCCCAAGAACACTGGAGTGGGTAGCCTATCCCTTCTCCAATGAATCTTCTCAACCCAGGAATCGAACTGGGGTCTCCTGCATTGCAGGTGAATTCTTTACCAACTGAGCTGTCAGGAAATCCTGAGAACACCTTGGTTATATCTTATTTATACAGTGCCTGGCACCAGACATATTTAATAACTTTGATGGTTATAGTGTTTTATTTTATCATTTTCTCCCTATTACAGTTTGTCCCAGAAGATTCCAAATTTCAAGAAAAGGCCATAGCTTCTGGTCCTACCATGGACCTACATTGCATTCTGGAGCAACATCCGAGAGAGGGAATTGCGAGCATGGTCACGCGAGGGCCTTCTTCCAGAATGCAGACTTCTTTTGTATCTTCATGTGGCAGAAGGAACTTCATCCTCTCTGAAGATGGAGGATCTGATCCCATTCCTGAGGGTCTACCATCATAACCTAACCACTCCTCAAAGTTCCTACCTACCATCTCTTGGTGGTTAGGAATTCAACATACGAACTCTGGGAACACAAACATTCAGACCATAGAACATAAACGTTTCATTGAGTAAAATTGTGGGAGATTCTAACCATGTTAAGTGGGAATATAAGACATAGAGTTCGTGTAAAAAAATAAATAAATACAAAAAAAAAAAAAGACATAGTTCCTGCCTTAAATTTTTTGATCTTCCCAGGAAAAGCACATTCACATATGAAATAAGAGAGCAATATACTCAAAGGAACTGAGAATTTAATTGTGTTCCACAAGCTCCTGAGAGGAAGGTCAACAAAGGCTAAAAGGTCTCCATTCAGTGTCTCAGAAGCTACACTGAGGCTTCTGCCAAATGAAATGACCTTACTAGACTTTAGCTGATTTAGAAAAATAGATGGATTATAATAGAACAGAACAGGAAGGGCATTCTGGGCAAAGGGAACAGATAGAAGGGCAGGGCAGGGAAAGGAGAAATCAGCATGGTGTGTTTCTAATAGATGCCTGAGACTGGTCAGAACACACTGGGGTGAAAGAAAAGAAGAAGCAGAATAGAGCATGATTATAAAGAACCAACTGTCAAAAACTCAGAAAGGGCTTCCCTGATGGTCCAGTGTTAAGAATTCGCCTTGTATGTAAGGGACACTGGTTCAGTCCCTGGCCTGGGAAGATCCCACATGTCATGGGGCAACCAAGCCTCTGCACCACAACTATTGAGTCCACACCACAACTACTGAAGCCCCTGAACCTGGAGCCAGTGCTATACAACAAGAGAAGGAGATACCCTTGCACCACAACCTGAGAGTAGCCCCAGCTTGTCACAACTAGAGAACGCCTGCACAAAGCAACGAAGACCTGGTGCAGCCAAAAATAAATGAATAAACATTTTTAAAAGAGAAACTACAGAAAAAAAATGATAGGCTAAAAAAAGAAAAAGAAATGGTGCACAGGAAGACACATTAATATGAGAAGTGCGAGCAGATACTGGAGTGTATCACCACTCACCATTCTACAGAAAGAAACCAAGGACCACAGAGGGTGCGAGAAACACCATGTGAGGTGGGTTCTCTGGCTAGCCCACCAGGCTACCCAGTGGGTAACATTACCAGAAACTTCACATTTCCTAAGGTATAAATTGAGTGAGAAAGTTACTTTGGAGATTTGATATTCCTTAAGTATAGATATCTTCTGAAAAATTGCTTTTATACATCTCTGAACTAAACAGCAAGAATACAAATTTGAGGACTTATTTTTCTATTTTGATGTTGTTTATGTATTTGTTTTGATCTATAAAGTTAAGGTCATATGGACAGAAGCTAACCGGACAACTAAATCTCAGATAAGACATTCAATATTGCTATCATCTGCAAGTGCCAATCTATAGAATGGGTAGAAGGCAGGCCATAAACATGCAGTAGTAGGTTTCTTTTCTGACTCCAGAACTTTATGGATGTGTGCATGCATGAGTGCTAAGTCACCTCAGTCATGTCCATCTCTTTGTGATCCTATGGACTATAGCCCACCAGGATCCTCTGTCCATGGGATTCTCCAGGCAAGATATTGGAGTGGGTTCCCATGCTCTCTTCCAGGAGATCTTCCCAGCGCAGGAATCAAACCCACGTCACTTCATGCCTCCTGCATGGGCAGGCTGCATTACCACTAGCACCAATGGGAAGCCTTTATGGATGTGTAACATTAGCCAGTTCACTTTATAAAATTAATTTCTTTTATCTATAAAATTGGGTTGATAAAATCATTAAGCTCTGAGAATATCATTATTCATGTCCAAATCTTTCCATACCTATGGAGTACGGCACTCTAGGCTTCCCTGTCCTTCACCATCATCCAGAGCTTGTTCAAACTCATGTTCATTGATTCAGTGATGCCATCCAATCATCTCATCCTCTGTTACCTCCATCTCCTCCTGCCCTCAATCTTTCCCAGCATCAGGATTTGTTCCAATGAGTCAGCTCTTCGCATCAGGTGGCCAAACTATTTGGAGCTTCNAACTCTGCATTCAGATGGGTATATCTTTCTTTTTCTCCTTTGCCTTTAGCTTCTCTTCTTTTCTCAGCTTTTTTTAAAGGTAACACTATGGACTATACAGTCCATGGATTTCTTCAGGCCAGAAAACTGGAGTGGGTAACCTTTCCCTTCTCCAAGGGATCTTTCCAACCCAAGGATTGATCCCAGGTCTGCCACATTGCAGATGGATTCTTTACCAGCTGAGCCACAGGAAACCCCAAGAACACTGGAGTGGGTAGCCTATCCCTTCTCCAATGAATCTTCTCAACCCAGGAATCGAACTGGGGTCTCCTGCATTGCAGGTGAATTCTTTACCAACTGAGCTGTCAGGAAATCCTGAGAACACCTTGGTTATATCTTATTTATACAGTGCCTGGCACCAGACATATTTAATAACTTTGATGGTTATAGTGTTTTATTTTATCATTTTCTCCCTATTACAGTTTGTCCCAGAAGATTCCAAATTTCAAGAAAAGGCCATAGCTTCTGGTCCTACCATGGACCTACATTGCATTCTGGAGCAACATCCGAGAGAGGGAATTGCGAGCATGGTCACGCAAGGGCCTTCTTCCAGAATGCAGACTTCTTTTGTATCTTCATGTGGCAGAAGGAACTTCATCCTCTCTGAAGATGGAGGATCTGATCCCATTCCTGAGGGTCTACCATCATAACCTAACCACTCCTCAAAGTTCCTACCTACCATCTCTTGGTGGTTAGGAATTCAACATACGAACTCTGGGAACACAAACATTCAGACCATAGCACATAAACGTTTCATTGAGTAAAATTGTGGCAGATTCTAACCATGTTAAGTGGGAATATAAGACATAGAGTTCGTGTAAAAAAATAAATAAATACAAAAAAAAAAAAAAAAGACATAGTTCCTGCCTTAAATTTTTTGATCTTCCCAGGAAAAGCACATTCACATATGAAATAAGAGAGCAATATACTCAAAGGAACTGAGAATTTAATTGTGTTCCACAAGCTCCTGAGAGGAAGGTCAACAAAGGCTAAAAGGTCTCCATTCAGTGTCTCAGAAGCTACACTGAGGCTTCTGCCAAATGAAATGACCTTACTAGACTTTAGCTGATTTAGAAAAATAGATGGATTATAATAGAATAGAACAGGAAGGGCATTCTGGGCAAAGGGAACAGATAGAAGGGCAGGGCAGGGAAAGGAGAAATCAGCATGGTGTGTTTCTAATAGATGCCTGAGACTGGTCAGAACACACTGGGGTGAAAGAAAAGAAGAAGCAGAATAGAGCATGATTATAAAGAACCAACTGTCAAAAACTCAGAAAGGGCTTCCCTGATGGTCCAGTGTTAAGAATTCGCCTTGTATGTAAGGGACACTGGTTCAGTCCCTGGCCTGGGAAGATCCCACATGTCATGGGGCAACCAAGCCTCTGCACCACAACTATTGAGTCCACACCACAACTACTGAAGCCCCTGAACCTGGAGCCAGTGCTATACAACAAGAGAAGGAGATACCCTTGCACCACAACCTGAGAGTAGCCCCAGCTTGTCACAACTAGAGAACGCCTGCACAAAGCAACGAAGACCTGGTGCAGCCAAAAATAAATGAATAAACATTTTTAAAAGAGAAACTACAGAAAAAAAATGATAGGCTAAAAAAAGAAAAAGAAATGGTGCACAGGAAGACACATTAATATGAGAAGTGCGAGCAGATACTGGAGTGTATCACCACTCACCATTCTACAGAAAGAAACCAAGGACCACAGAGGGTGCGAGAAACACCATGTGAGGTGGGTTCTCTGGCTAGCCCACCAGGCTACCCAGTGGGTAACATTACCAGAAACTTCACATTTCCTAAGGTATAAATTGAGTGAGAAAGTTACTTTGGAGATTTGATATTCCTTAAGTATAGATATCTTCTGAAAAATTGCTTTTATACATCTCTGAACTAAACAGCAAGAATACAAATTTGAGGACTTATTTTTCTATTTTGATGTTGTTTATGTATTTGTTTTGATCTATAAAGTTAAGGTCATATGGACAGAAGCTAACCGGACAACTAAATCTCAGATAAGACATTCAATATTGCTATCATCTGCAAGTGCCAATCTATAGAATGGGTAGAAGGCAGGCCATAAACATGCAGTAGTAGGTTTCTTTTCTGACTCCAGAACTTTATGGATGTGTGCATGCATGAGTGCTAAGTCACCTCAGTCATGTCCATCTCTTTGTGATCCTATGGACTATAGCCCACCAGGATCCTCTGTCCATGGGATTCTCCAGGCAAGATATTGGAGTGGGTTCCCATGCTCTCTTCCAGGAGATCTTCCCAGCGCAGGAATCAAACCCACGTCACTTCATGCCTCCTGCATGGGCAGGCTGCATTACCACTAGCACCAATGGGAAGCCTTTATGGATGTGTAACATTAGCCAGTTCACTTTATAAAATTAATTTCTTTTATCTATAAAATTGGGTTGATAAAATCATTAAGCTCTGAGAATATCATTATTCATGTCCAAATCTTTCCATACCTATGGAGTACGGCACTCTAGGCTTCCCTGTCCTTCACCATCATCCAGAGCTTGTTCAAACTCATGTTCATTGATTCAGTGATGCCATCCAATCATCTCATCCTCTGTTACCTCCATCTCCTCCTGCCCTCAATCTTTCCCAGCATCAGGATTTGTTCCAATGAGTCAGCTCTTCGCATCAGGTGGCCAAACTATTTGGAGCTTCAGCTTCAGCATCAGTTCTTCCAGTGAATATTCAGGATTGATTTCATTTAGGACTGACTGGTTTGATGTCTTTGCTGTTCAAGTGGCTTTCAAGAGTCTTCTCCAGCACCACAATTCCAAAGCACCAATTATTCAGCGCTCAGCGACTTCACTTTCACTTTTCACTTTCATACATTGGAGAAGGAAATGGCAACCCACTCCAGTGTTCTTGCCTGGAGAATCCCAGGGACAAGGGAGCCTGGCGGGCTGCCGTCTCTGGGGTCACAGAGTCGGACACAACTGAAGTGACTTAGCAGCAGCATCCTTTTTTATGGTCCAGCCCTCATATCCCTCTATCCCTCATAACCTGGAAAAACCACAGCTTTGACTATAGGGACCTTTTTAAGCAAACTGATGTCTCTGCTTTTTTAATACACTGTCTAAATTTCTCACAGCTTTTCTCCCAAGGAGCAAGTGTCTCAATTTCATGGTTGCAATCACCATCCTCAGTGATTTTGGAGCCCAAGAAAATAAAGTCTGTCACTGTCTCCATTGTTTCCCCATCTATTTGCCATGAAGTGATAGAACCAGATGCCAGGATTTTCATTTTTTGAATGCTGAGCCTTAAGCCAGCTTTTTTCATGCACCTCTTTCGCCTTCATCAAGAGGCTCTTTGGTTCCTCTTCACTTTCTGCCATTAGGGTGGTATCATCTGCATATCTGAGGTTGTTGATATTTCTCTTGGCAATCTTGATTCCAGCTTGGGAATATTGTGGGGACCAAATAAGATAAGACAGGCAAAGTGCTTAATAAAGATACTAGAATATACTGAGTCCTCATAAATGTTAGGTATTATTGAGTATAATACTTTCAAATACATGTTGCATTACAAGAAAATTTGAAAGTTATACCCCAGAATAGCAGAGTATATACTGATTTGTAAGCCTTACATTAAATTTACTTAGCAGCTCACTTTCTAGTTCACAGGTGAAGTTTATTTTTATATGAACAAACAGACAAAGCACATATTTCAGACTTAGCAGAGAAGGAATCCTCATAAAATAACTTCATTCTATTTCAATGAGTGCATTCAAAATTTTGTAATCATATTATCTAGAACAAAGATATTTTAATTTCAATGTATATTAAAGAATTGTGTTTTACAGTTTTATTGTTTTATGTGTGATTAAATATACCAAGCACTTTTTGCAGAGTTTGGGGGCTCCAAGGATTTTAACTGGTCATGGTTCTAGGAAAAGACCATGATACCAGGAGATTGAGGGCAGGAGGACAAGGAGGCAACAGAAGATGAGATGGCTGGATGGCATCATCGGCTCAATGGACATGAGTCTGAGCAAATTCTGGGAGAGAGTGAAGGACAGGGATGCCTGGAAAGCTGCAGTTCACAGAGTCTCAAAGAGCTGGACATGACTGCGTGACTGAACAACAAGAACTAGGAATGGGGCTGAAAAGGGTTCAGGGTGAACTGCGGGAAAGGCATGATGTCCCAAAAGGTACACGCACACTTTGGAAGCTTAAAAGGGTCCAGAACTATTAATATCACCATATTCTCAAAATACTTCATGAAAATAAAGATTTCAAACCACTGAACAATATCAGTAAGAGAATGGTAGAATCAGTCATTGTATACATATGTAATAGACCCATCAGTAGCAACTTTTACAACTGGGTTGTTACAGTGTGCAGTCAGACAAAACGTGGTCCACTGGAGAACAGAATGGCAAACTACTTCAGTATTCTTGCCTTGAGAATCCCATGAACAGTATGAAAAGGCAAAAAGATAGGGAATGGAAAGATGAACTCCGCAGGTCACTAGGTGCCCAATATGCCACTGGAAGAGAGTGGAGAAAAGACTCCAGAAAGAATGAAGACAGAGTCAAAGCAAAATCAACACCCAGTTGTGGATGTGACTGATAATGGAAATAAAGGCTGATGCTGTAAAGAACAATACTGCATAGGAACCTGGAATGTTAGGGCCATGAATCAAGGTAAATCGGAAGTGGTGAAATAGGAGATAGCAAGAGTGAACATTGACATTTTAGGATTCAGTGAACTAAAATGGACTAGAATGGGTGAATTTAACTCAGATGACCATTATATCTTCTACTGTGGGCAAGAATCCCTTAAAAGAAATGGAGTAGCTCTCAGAGTCAACAAAAGAGTCCAAAATGCAGTACATGGATGCAATCTCAAAAATGACAGAAAGATCTCTGTTTTCAAGGCAAACCACTCAGTATCACAATAATCCAAGTCTATGCCCCATTCAATAATGCTGAAGAAGCGGAAGTTGGATAGTTCTATGAAGACCTATAAGACCTTCTAGAACTAACACCCAAAAAAAAGATGTCCTCTTCATTATGGGAGACTGGAGTGCAAAAGTAGAAAGTCAAGAAATACCTGGAGTAATAGGCAAATTTGGCCTTGGAGTACAGAATGAAGCAGGGCAAAGGCTAACAGAGTTTTGCCAAGAGAACACACTGGCCATAGCAAATACTGTCGTCTAACAACACAAGAGATGACTCTACACATGGACATCACCAGATGTTCAATACCAAAATCAGACTGATTATATTCTTTGCAGCCAAAGATAGAGAAGCTCTATACAGTCAGCAATAACAAGACTGGGAGCTGACTGTGGCTCAGATCATAAATACCTTATACCATAGCAAATACTGTCGTCTAACAACACAAGAGATGACTCTACACATGGACATCACCAGATGTTCAATACCAAAATCAGACTGATTATATTCTTTGCAGCCAAAGATAGAGAAGCTCTATACAGTCAGCAATAACAAGACTGGGAGCTGACTGTGGCTCAGATCATAAATACCTTATTGCAAAATTCACACTTAAATTGAAGAAAGTAAGGCAAACCACTAGACCGTTCAGGTAGGACTTAAATAAATCCCTTACAATTATAAATTGGAAGTGACAAATAGATTCAAGGGATTAGACCTGACAGAGTGCCTGAGGAACTATGGATGGAGGTTCATGACATTGTACAGGAGGCAGTGATCAAGACCATCCCCATGAAAAAGAAATGCAAAAAGGCAAAATGGATGTCTGAGGAGGCCTTACAAATAGCTAAGAAAAGAACAGAAGCTAAAGGCAAAAGAGAAAAGCAAAGATGTACCCATCTGAATGCAGAGTTCCAAAGAATTNCATGACATTGTACAGGAGGCAGTGATCAAGACCATCCCCATGAAAAAGAAATGCAAAAAGGCAAAATGGATGTCTGAGGAGGCCTTACAAATAGCTAAGAAAAGAACAGAAGCTAAAGGCAAAAGAGAAAAGCAAAGATGTACCCATCTGAATGCAGAGTTCCAAAGAATTGCCAGGAGATATAAGAAAGCCTTCCTCAGCAGCTCCATGAGAAAGAAAGAGCTCCGAAAGCTATCCCAGGAGTTAGACTGTACATCTTCCTAGTGGGACATAACTTACAGAGGTATCCCCATCCGATCCCCTCGGTTCAGTTCAGTCGCTCAGTCGTGTCCGACTCTGTGACCCCATGAACCACAGCACGCCAAGCCTCCCTGTCCATCACCAAGTCCTGGAGTCTACCCAAATCCATGTCCATTGAGTTGGTGATGTCACCCAACCATCTCATCCTCTGTTGTCCCCTTCTCCTCCTGCCCTCAATCTTTCCTAGCACAGAGGACTTTTCAAATGAGTCAGCTCTTTGCATCAGGCGGCCAAAGTATTGGAGTTTCAGCTTCAACATCAGTCCTTCCAATGAACATCCAGGACTGATCTCCTTTAGGATGGACTGGTTGGATCTCTTTGCAGTCCAAGGGACTCTCAAGAGTCTTCTCCAATATCACAGTTCAAAGGCATCAATTCTTCAGCACTCAGCTTTCTTTATAGTCCAACTCTCATATCCATACATGACTACTGAAAAAACAACAGCCTTAATTAGACGGACCTTTTTTGGCAAAGTAATGTCTCTGCTTTTTAATATGCTGTCTAGGTTGATCATAACTTTCCTTCGAAGAAGTAAGCATCTTTTAATTTCATGACTGCAATCACCATCTGCAGTAATTTTAGAGCCCAAAAAGCCCAATAAAAATAAAAACAAATTCAAAAACAACAAAAAAACAAAAAACCTTCCTAAGTGATCAATACAAAGAAATAGAGGAAAACAATAAAATAGAAAAGACTAGAGATTTCCTCAAGAAAATTACAGATACCAAGGGAACATTTCATGCAAAGATGGGCACAATAAAGGACAGAACTGGTATGGACCTAACAGAAGCAAAAGATAATAAGAAGAGGTGGCAAGAATTCACAGAACTATACAAAAAAAGATCTTCATGACCCAGATAACCACGATGGTGTAACCACTCACCTAGAGCCAGACATTCTGGAATGCAAAGTCAAGTGGGCCTTAGGAAGCATCACTATGAACAAAGCTAGTGGAGGTGATGGAATTCCAGTTGAGCTATTTCAAATCCTAAAAGATGATGCTGTGAAAGTGCTGCACTCAATATGCCAGCAAATTTGGAAAACTCAGCAGNGACCCCATGAATCGCATCTGTCTCTTATACACATCTAGATGTGTATAAGAGACAGGTCTAGGTTGATCATAACTTTCCTTCGAAGAAGTAAGCATCTTTTAATTTCATGACTGCAATCACCATCTGCAGTAATTTTAGAGCCCAAAAAGCCCAATAAAAATAAAAACAAATTCAAAAACAACAAAAAAACAAAAAACCTTCCTAAGTGATCAATACAAAGAAATAGAGGAAAACAATAAAATAGAAAAGACTAGAGATTTCCTCAAGAAAATTACAGATACCAAGGGAACATTTCATGCAAAGATGGGCACAATAAAGGACAGAACTGGTATGGACCTAACAGAAGCAAAAGATAATAAGAAGAGGTGGCAAGAATTCACAGAACTATACAAAAAAAGATCTTCATGACCCAGATAACCACGATGGTGTAACCACTCACCTAGAGCCAGACATTCTGGAATGCAAAGTCAAGTGGGCCTTAGGAAGCATCACTATGAACAAAGCTAGTGGAGGTGATGGAATTCCAGTTGAGCTATTTCAAATCCTAAAAGATGATGCTGTGAAAGTGTTGTGCTCAACATGCCAGCAAATTTGGAAAACTCAGCAGTGGCCATAGGGTTGGAAAAGGTCAGTTTTAAATCCAATCACAAAGAAAGGCAATGCCAAAGAATGTTTAAACTACCACACAATTGCACTAATCTTACACACTAGCAAAATAATGCTCAAAATTCTCCAAGCAAGGCTTCAACAGGTCATGAACCATGAACTTCCAGATGTTCAAGCTGGATTTAGAAAGGCAGAGGAACCAGAGATCAAATTGCAAACATCTGCTGGGTCATCAAAAAAGCAAGAGAGTTCCATAAAAACATCTGCTTTTGCTTTATTGAATACGCCAAAGCTTTTGACTGTGTGGATAACAAAAAACTGTAGAAAATTCTTAAAGCGATGGGAATACCAGACCCCCTGACTTGCCTGAGAAATCTGTATGCAGGCCAAGAAGCAACAGTTATAACTGGACATGGAACAATAGACTGGTTCTAAATAGGGAAAGGAGTTCATCAAGGCTATATATTGTCACCCTGCTTATTTAACTTACATGCAGAATACATCATGTGACATGCCAGGCTGGATGAAGCACAAGCTGGAATCAAGATTTCTGGGAGAAATATTAATAACCTCAGATATGCAGATGACACCACCCTTATGGCAGAAAACAAAGAGGAACTAAAGAGCCTCTTGATGAAAGTGAAAGAGGAGAGTGAAAAAGTTGGCTTAAAGCTCAACATTCAGAAAACTATGATCATGGCATCCATTCCCAATACCTCATGGCAAACAGATGGGGAAACAATGGAAACAGTGCCAGACTTTTTTGGGGAAGGGGCTCCAAAATCACTGTAGACGGTGACTGTTTTTTCCAGTCGTCATCTATGGATGTGAAACTTGGAATATAAAGAAAGCTGAGCGCCAAAGAATTGATGCTTTTGAACTGTGGTGTTGGAGAAGACTCTTGAGAGTCCCTTGGACTGCAAGGAGATCCAACAAATCTATCCTAAAGGAAATCAACCCTGAATATTCATTGGAAGGACTGATGCTGAAGCTGAAACTCCAATACTTTGGCCACCTGATGTGAAGAGATGACTCGCTGGAAAAGACCCTGATGCTGGGAAAGATTGAAGGCAGGAGAAGAAGGGGATGACAGAGGATGAGATGGTTGGATGGCATCACCAACGCGATGGACATGAGTTTGAGTAGGCTCCAGGAGTTGGTGATGGACAAGGAAGTCTGACATCCTGCAGTCCATGGGATCACAAAGAGCTGGACACAACTAAGTGACTGAACTGAACTGAACTGAGATGAACATTGTGTAGTAGTTAGTGATGCTGACCTAAAACTTCCTCTTTGTAGTTTGGATTCTAAGGAGCCATGACATAGCTTTCTAGAATGTTGTGAAGGCCTCAAACATTGATCAGCTTCTGTTTTTCATTGTAAAAGTCATTGATAAGTCTATGATGAATAAAAAAGTCTATTACGAATGGGAGAAAATATTCACAAACAAAGCAACTGACAAGGGATTAATCTCCAAAATATACAAACAGCTTATGCAGCTCAATATTAAAAAAACAAAAGCCAAAAAACCCAATCAAAAAACGAGCAGAAGATCTAAACTGACATTTCTCCAAAGAAGACATAAAGACGGCCAAGAAACACATGAAAAGATGCTTAACATCATTCATTATTAGGGAAATGTAAATCAAAATGCAGTGAGGTATCACCTCACTCCAATCAGAATAGCCATCATCAAAGAATCTACAAACAATAAATGCTAGACACAGTGTGGAGAAAAAGGAACACTCCTATACTACTGGTACGAATGTAAATTGGTACAGCCACTATGGAGAACAGTATGGAAGTTCGTAGAAAATCAAAAACAGAACTACCATATGATCCAGAAACACCATTTCTGGGCATATATATGGAGACAACCATACTTGGAAAAATCCATGTAGCCTAATATTTACTGCAACACTGTTTACAATAGCCAGGACATGGGAACCACCTAAATGTCCATTGACAGAGGAATGGATAAAGAAGATGTGGTACATACATGCAATGGAATCTAAGCCATAAAAAAGAACAAAATAATGCAGTTTGCAGCAACCTGGATGGACCTAGAGGTTATCATACTGAATGAGGTAAGTCAGAGAAAGACAGCTAACAAATGTGATCACTTACATGTGGAACCTAAAATAATGGTACAGATGAACCCATTTACAAAACAGAAAAAGAGTCACAGATGTAAAAGAAAACAAGCTTCTGGTTACCAAGGGGAAAGTGGGGGGGAGAATAAATTGGGAGATTGGGACTGACATACACACACTGCTGCTGCACACTACTATATATGAAATAGGTAACTAACAAGAATCTATTGTATACAACAAGGAACTTTACTCAATACTCTGAAGTGACTTAAATGGGAATAGAATCTAAAAAGGGTGGATATATGTATAACTGATTCACTTTGCCATACAGCAGAAACTAATGCAACACTGTAAATCAACTAAACACCAATAAAAACAAATTTTTAAAAGTCTACAATATTTTGTGGTAAAAGCAAGTTATAGAATTATTCTCTTATGAAACATATATACTAAGTACATTTATTATTTCTAAGCAGACATCCCATGTGTGTGTGTGTGTGTCACTGAGTCATGTCTGACTCTTTGCGAGCCCAGGGACTGTAGCCCACCAGGCTTCTCTGCCCATAGACTTCTCTAGGCAAGAATACTGGAGTGGATAGCCATTTCCTTCTCCAGGGGATCTTCCCAATCCACAGAGTGAACCCAGGTCTCCCACATCGCAGGCAGATTCTTTATGATCTGAGCCACCAGATAAGTCCAAGTTTTTATAAAATAAAATTAAGTTGTGCATCTACATGTGTGCATGTGTATATGTAGGAAACGGCAACCCACTCCAGTATCCTTGCCTGGAAAATTCCATGGACAGAGGAGCCTGGCAGGCTACAGCCCAGGGGGTCACAAAGAGTTGGACATGACTTGAGCACACATGCATGCAAATGTATGTGTATTATGTACACATATTTTAAAGAATTTAGAAACTGTATTTTAATGGTTAATAATGGTTATCTTTACATAGTAAAAAACAATATACATATATAATAATAAAAATACAGTATCCTTGCCTGGAAAATTCCATGGACAGAGGAGCCTGGCAGGCTACAGCCCAGGGGGTCACAAAGAGTTGGACATGACTTGAGCACACATGCATGCAAATGTATGTGTATTATGTACACATATTTTAAAGAATTTAGAAACTGTATTTTAATGGTTAATAATGGTTATCTTTACATAGTAAAAAACAATATACATATATAATAATAAAAATGATATATTTACCATATTTTCTCAATTGTAAGTTTTTCTCTGTATTTTAATATTTATGAGATCAGAATTCACTATATAATCAAAATATGTATCTAATTAAGTATCTCTTTGCTTCCTCTTACCAAGAAAAGGAAACCTCTTATTAATATAAATTTTGTAATTGGGGGGTGAGTTCAAGTCAAGAAAATGTTTATATATCCTAATTAAATTATTTTCAAGAGGCAAATAGCTATTTTATGACTTTGTCTCTAAAATCCTTAGGGTTAGGGTTAGGGTTAGGGTTAGGGTCAGGTTTTCTGAGCACAACAACTCATTCTCTTTGCTTGGCCCTGCAATAAACCCTTCACTGCTCCAAAAATAAAATAAAATAAACTACCAGAGTACATACATTTTAAAGGCTTTATTTTTATTCTATGTTACTACTCAAATAAACTAGGTCACAGGAATGTATATCTGCCTATAGACATTCAGTATTTACATATATATGCATACTGCTCAGTATCATTAAATGTTAGTTACTTAAACCTAGGAAAGTTCTCCAGTGGTAAAATAGCACCACTGAGAAATGTTGCAGCTAGAGGAATTCTTTCTCTACCCTCTCAACTTTGCATGGATATGAATATATAATATATAATAATATGTAGATAATTATAGAGTTTTTACCATATGTGAGGCACAGGTCTGTACCCTTTATATGCATGATATTATTGAATTTTCATAATAATGACATAAAACAAGTTCAGTATTTAAACCCAATTTACAATTAAAGATTGCAAATTATACTGAGTCCCATAGCTAGTATGACGCAGGGACAGAAATCCTACCAGTCTCTGCCTGTTTCTAAAGCTTCATTTTTAACAATGGTACTACTCCATATGCACTTCTTCTAGCTCCACTCTCTTGACCAAAGAAATATCAATAGTATTAATGTACCTGGAAAGTATTGTTTGTGTTCAACTGTGACTAAGCCAGAGCGCTCCCCAGACCAAGGGGTAATGAGCAATAGTACAGGGCATACCACTGTCAGGAGTTTATTCAAAAATTTCTCAAAAGCAACTGTGCTTATTGGGCTCTACTTCCCCCAAAATGTACCAGGGTCTGAACACAGCCCCCTGGGGCAGACATTATTTTCAAAGGTTCCTTCAGGTTTGGCAGAAGCAGGTGGCAAACATTAGCCCTGGAATACATTTAATTAAGATTTTATCAGCTCTCTTCCTATTTAGATTACCATGGTTTGTGTAGTTTAAAAGGCATGTTACCATCTTAAAAGCTAAGTGGAATGAACAAAGTCTAATTAAGTGTGATTTGCTGGTTGATTCAGTATTTATAAGCAGACAGCTCACTGGCTTCAGAAGTGAGTTGTTGGTTTCAGCAGAGTAGAGGATATTCAGAGAGGTTAAAAATAAATGGCTGGAAGATGAGACTCAAAAATCTGTTAGTGCCGAGTCAGATGATTTATTTCCATAAATCATTCCAATGTTCAGATTTCATGTATTAAGATAATTCAAAAATAATTTTGCACCACCTTTTGATCTGAAATCATAGCAAGCACTGCCACTGAAGCAGATGAAAAATTAAGGTTCTCCATTTCTTCAGAACAGAGCAAAACCCAATTGCTTTATCATAAATTTTAATACCCACAAGTCAGTGCTTGGTGGGGACTGTGCTCAATTTGTTAGGTTTTGCCACCACAGAAACCGAAGAGTAATTAGCCATAGGACAGAAAGCCTGGAATGAAACCCTTAGGGACAGAAAGGACATTCAAAAGCAAGTAGCCCAGATTCAGAGGCGAGAATAAGAGAGTACGTGTGTGTCACAGGTGTTTTTGACACTACTATTGCCTTATATTTGTTTAGCTGTCATCCTTTAACTGTATTTCTCATCTTGGTACCCAATGTGAATGTGCAAGTTTGCTATCACCTGCAGTTCCTTCACATTTTTATCCTGATTATCTTCCTCCTCTCCTTGATATGTGTGTGCATGCATGCTCAGTCACTCAGCCGTGTCCAATTTCTTGCGACCCAATGGATTGTAGCTCACCAGACTCCTCTGTTCATGGGATTTCCCCGGCAAGAATACTGGAATGGGTTGCCATTTCCTACTCCAGGGGATCTTCCAGACCCAAGGATTGAACCTGAGTCTCCTGCATTGGCAGATGGATTATTTACCACTGAGCCACCTTGGAAAAGCTTCCTGGTCCCTTTCTTTATCCAAATAGCACATTAATCATATCACAGCTACTGTGTTTGCTATATCATATTGAACTGTTTGTCAATCAAGCTGATCAGTGCCTCTCCGTTCACTAAAGAGTGGATGTGGACACCCTGAAAGCACGTTCCCATGTCTGACCCAACCCTATACAGTACTCCACCTTGCACAGGATGATTAAGACATCCTTACAAATGAGTGAAAGGGGGAAGAGACAAGGACAAGGGACACAGAACAAAGACAAGGATCATAAATCTCCGTAAAACATGCTGAATGGCAATAACATGAGTTGCGGATCATAAGCACTTTTACCCATGATCCATCAGACACACATTCTCTACTCCACTTTGTCACCTAACTGTTGTTTATTTTAGTTTTGGCTGTGCCAGGTCTTCATTGCTGTGCAGGCTTTTCTCTAGTTGCAGTGAGTGAGGGCTACTCTCTAGGGGCAGTACATGGACTTATTGCTGTGGCTCCTCTTGTTGCAAAGCACAGTCTCTAGGGTGTGTGGGCTCAGGAGTTGTGGCTCCCAGGCTCTAGAGCACAGGCTCAGCAGTTGTGAGCTTAGCTGCTCCACAGCATGTGAGATCTTCCTGGCCCAGGGATCAAATCCGTGTCTCCTGCACTGGCAGGTGGATTCTTTACCACTGAGCCACCAGGAAAGCCCCTGTCATCTATTTTCAAAATATATTTTACTTCAGTGGTATCTACACTCTAATTTTTAATTGAAATACATTGCCTTGCTTCTTGCCAGTAAGTTTTTTGTTTTGTTTTGTTTTTAACATATCTGGATCTAGGGGTAGTTGGATTTAATATGGAATGCTTATACAAGTTTCATGCCACTCTAATAGGCAAACAATATCTGAGGGGCTCAGCACAACATGTAACAAAGGGGACCAATAATAACCACTGTCTATGGAAATATCACGAGGGCTAAAACATGGAGAAGAAAACTGAACCATTCCTACTGGCTTATCTCAAAAGACAAACAGCACAATCTCATTAAGATGTCAATTACTTAAGGCTGCAAGTAATGTTTTCTTTTCTGTACAGGTATGCCCAGAGCTCTGAGTACCAAGATTCAACAACCCCAAACAAGTGGCTACAATTCAGAAGTCCTCACTTACTGGGGGTTTACTATAATAATGAGGGGCAACATGGGACTAAAAATTGTACTACTTATCAAGGAATTTGGTTTGGGGAAAGTCACCAACTCTGCATAACTCAGACTTTTGCAAAAAACAGTATGTCAGTATGGCATAAAACTGATAACCCTTCACCTGCAGATCCCTGTTTTCACCTCTTCCTTGGGATTACTATCAGCCCCCTGTATCTAGGCTACTCATTCTTCTATCCTCTGGATATGGAACTTATAAGAGGACAGAGTGGGGTCGGTAGATATTGGTCAGGGTTGATAGAAGAAGGATTTGCCTTCTCTGAATAAGATTATCAGCCAAAATAAACAACAAAAACAAAACCACAAATCAATACTAGGAATCTACAAAAAAAAATTTACTTTGAGATCCAAGAATTCTCTAGGAAAATTTTTTATTTTTTAATATCAGCTAATATTAAAAATAATAAAGCATGTTCTAAATCATTTAGAATACCAACTCTTCATAACTATGCTGGGCCATGTGAATGACCATAGAAAAAGCAGACACCACAGAACTTCTCACACCAGGAAAAAAAGGGCAATTCATTTGGCTTCCTTGAGGTCTCAGATTTGAGAGGCAGTTCAGTGAAGGACAGTAGGTTGAAGTACTAAGATGAAGATGGATACAGATTTGGAAAAAAACTGAGTTGTAAGTCAGATATCTGGGTTGGGCCATTTAGCATCTTGGCGATTTGGGCCATGGCACTGCAGCTCCCTAGCATCATATTTTGTTCTCATCTATAAAAATGGAGGTGTGGATGGTGATGATAAAGACTATGATAGCCATGGTAATACTGAGAGTATCAGCCACACCTCAAATATCAAATGTGTTCACGCATGTGCAAGTGCTTGGAAATGCATGAAAAAACACTAGAAACAGAAACATAGCTAGGACAGTGGGGGATGCCACAGGGAGAAGAGTCAGGAACACATTACCAAGGGTGGGATGGGAGGGGACAAACAGAGGTGGAGAGACAAAGAGTTACACCATTGGATAAAGAAATGACTTGGAGAAAGGAATTAAGCTCTTCTCTTCCCAGATAAATCAGAAAAGATTTAGACATGGAAAATAGGTTTGGCAGCAAATATATCTTGTGCTACCTGTAGACACTTGGCATGGGAGATGCTGAAAGGGCAAGGCCAGAAGTGTTGGAAAATGAATTAGCTCTATGAATCAGCTGCACTAAGGGAAGAGATGGCTGCTCCACTGGGAAAGAATGGAATTGGGCCTTCCTAGCCACTCCAAAGCCCAGTCACACTCCATGCAGAACCAGTCCTTCCAGAGGAAAGTCTCATCCAAAGAAGATGCTCCCCTACTGTTCTCCATAGTGTCTAAAATGGATAACTAATGAGAACCTACTGTATCACGCTGGGAACTCTACTCAATGCTCCACGGTGACCTAAATGGGAAGGAAGTCTAAAAAGAGAGGATATATGTATACGTATAACTGCTTCACTTTGTTGTACAGCAGAAACTAACACAACATTGTAAAGCAACTATACTCCAATAAAAATTAATGAAACAAACAAAGTAGATTACCTCCAGCCCTGGTGTGGGTCTGGGAAGGGGCAGACATTCAGCGGAAAGAGACAGCACATTCAACATGCTCCTGAGAAAACTCACACTACATGCTTGCTGTTCTCTCTGCCTGCAATCCTTTTCCTTCAGCTCCTACAAGCCTAGCTCCTCCTCACCCATCCCTCTCTAGTCTTTCTCTCTGAAGTCAGCCTCCTGCACTACCCCCATCACATTACCTGTGTGGGGGTAGTGCACGCCTGCCAGCACTTTTCACAATCTAAATATGTAACAAAGAAGAGCTAAAATTGGATTCCACATTGGATCTGTTTCTTTGATTTTAAACTTTGATTTTTATTACTTTTACTATTATAATCATACACAATGGTCTGTCTCACGGAAACCCAGCCCTCTGCCTGAATGTTAAACTAAAGTGCCTTTGTTCAGCTCACAAAGTGACAATCTGACCCTGCTCACCCGTGAATGGCTGCAGAAAAGAAGAAATTAACACACCCTCTGAGACTGGCCATTCCAGGAGATATTTGCAAGACTTATGACCTTTTTTTTTTACTTCCTCACCTCCTCCCTTTCTCTGTTCTATAAAAGATACTGATATCCAGACTCAGATAAGATGGTTATTTTGAGACATTAGTCTGTCATCTGTCTGTCAGCTTTCCAAATAAAATCATTAATTCTTGCCTTACCACCTCCTCTCTGATCTACTGGCCTTTTATGCGGCGAGCAGAGTGAGTTGAGAGAGCTTAGATTTAGTAACAGACACTGATTTTGCATTTACTTGTTTACAATCAGTCTTTTGCAGTAGAACTGTGCCGTCTAAAACAACAGCTGTGAGCACTGTGCGGCTATTTACATTTAAATATAAAAAATTAAATAATTCCAAAAGTCCAACTTCTCAGTTGCGTTATCCATATTAAGTGCTCAATAGCCACATGAGGTTAGCGCCTGCTCTCCTGTACAGAAAATCTGTCCCCAGTGTAATCTAATCATGTGACATGTCCACCAAGACAGAAACTCCTGTTGGATAGTACTGATCCAGGAGGGAAGTTTCACAGGAGCAGTGCCCCTACCTGTCCTCTTCATGGCGGTGTTCTCCTCGTCCAGGACAGTGCCCAGCATATATAGAGGCTCAGGAAATATTTTCTGAACAAATGAATAAAATAATAAGAGAAGGATAGCCCCCAAATCTTATACTCATCCTGAGTAAGAAGGAAACATAAATAATATGGTTGAGGAAAATGAGTTTGCAGGCTAAAATTACCCAGAAATTCTCAATATCTAAAATGCATACAGCCTATAAAAATTAATGTGTGATGTGCACGTTATACTACATTTTATGCTAATTAAAACTTCTTAACATAATATAACTTTGTGGTCAATCCCATATTTCACATATTCCCAGGAGCTTTCTGAAAGGAAGGGGAGGTAATATGCTATTGGAAACTTTCTAAGAAATGACTTAACATAAAAAACGGCATGAAACCAATTCATGGATCCTATTGTTAAACAAATGTGTGCTGTTAATGGGTGACAAAAAATGAGAGAAAGGCATTTACATTTCCTAAGGGGCTAGGCATGCTCAGCTTGTTCCTTTAACTAATATAGGAGCATATGCTACAGTAAAGTGAGACTACCCTGTTCCCTAAAACCCAAACTCTATGTCCTACTGTGGCTGACAAATGCAAGCTCAGAGTCGCAGGGGTGCCTTCTCACAATGCACTGAATCAACCAGTTACTAGTGGGTGAACCAAAGCAGGCTGTTCTGTTTCATGAAATTAAAGATCAAGAATGTGAATACACTTTTGAAGGTGTTTTTTGTTTGTAATGAAACTAATCTACTCTAATGGAGTCTTGTTCTTTGCAGATGTTCAAATCTTTATTGAGAAAACAGATCTTTTGCTATACTGTCCAGTTCTGGGTAGAGAGAGGTCCCTGGGTTGGGATAAGGGTAGGCATGAGAAGGAATGCCATTTCAGAGTCCATCACCTAATCCTGATACCAAGCAGGACTTTGTGGGGCTCCTGGGCACAAAGGAGATCCAACCAGTCCATTCTGAAGGAGATCAGCCCTGAGATTTCTTTGGAAGGAATGATGCTAAAGCTGAAACTCCAGTACTTTGGCCACCTCATATGAAGCGCTGACTCATTGGAAAAGACTCTGATGCTAGGAGGGATTGGGGGCAGGAGGAGAAGGGGACGACAGAGGATGAGGTGGCTGGATGGCATCACTGACTCGATGGACGTGAGTCTGACTGAATTCCGGGAGTTCGTGATGGACAGGGATACCTGGCGTCCTGCGATTCATGGGGTCACAGGGAGTCAGACATGACTAAGTGACTGAACTGAACTGAACTGAACTGGGCACAAAAGCCTTTCAGTGTCTCCCAGGATTTGATTATAGGAAATAGGCTTCGTTCAGCCTCTGAAGAATCTAAGCTATTCCATTTTGTTAACAGAAAAACTCCATTTTGTAAGGTTCCGGGAAAAGAGCCTTTGGAAATCCAAGAGCCTTTGGAAATCCCCTGACCTCACCCCACCACCCACAAGCCAATTGGACCCCAGATGAAAATCTCCTGACTTAACTCTCAGGAACTTGTGGTCTACCTAGACAATAGGGACCAATCAAGAACCAACACACAACCCTTCGAGAGAAAGTGACCAATCAGATGTTCCCCTACCTAGAAATCCTTTTTTCCCATGTATACTCCCTATGCTACTGCTGCTGCTAAGTCACTTCAGTTGTGTCCACCTCTGTGTGACCCCATAGATGGCAGCCCACCAGACTCCCTCAGCCCTGGGATTCTCCAGGCAAGAACACTGGAGTGGGTTGCCATTTCCTTCTTCAATGCATGAAAGTGAAAAGTGAAAGTGAAGTTGCTTAGCCGTGTCCGACTCTTAGCGACCCCATGGACTATAGCTCACCAGGTTCCTCCATCCATGGGGTTTTCCAGGCAAGGGTACTGGAGTGGGGTGCTATACTCCCTATATAAACAATGTAATCCGAAACCCAGGGCTCCTCCCTATAGCCGCTGCGTCGGTATCAGTGGGAGCCCCAGCTCGAGCTTGGTAATAAAAACTCTCTTGCTTCTGCATCGGATGTTGGCTCCCTGGTGGTCATTGGGAGATTTTGCGACTTGGGCATAACATCTCCAAGACCTTCCTTGAGTTCTAACAGAGCAGATTCAAGCAGTTGCTAATTAGGAAAGGAGAGGATGCAGAGACAAGGGAGGAACAGTCAAAAGAAACAAAAGTGCAGCCTTGGAACAGGGTCCTGGTTCCCCTTCAAGAGATACAGATGACAATATATGAGCTCTTTTGCAGATACTGAAACTCCCACCAGGTGGAAGAAGTTAACTGTGTGCTGCTCACAAGCACATAGACCACAGACCAGTTGAATCCAGGTAATTGATGATGCTGACTTCCACTGACCTCACCCCCAACCAATCAGAAGAATGTCCATGAGCTTATCACATGTTCTTTGAACCATTTCTATAGAACTCCTCACCACCCGCTCCAGGCCAGGACACCTAGTGACAGTGTTGAGGGCATTAGCCCGGTGTGTCCCCCTTTGCCTGGCAAAGAAATAAAGCTTTTTTTTTTTTTTTTCTTCATCCAAAACTCTATCAGTCAGTTCAGTCACTCAGTTGTGTCTAACTCACAGAACGCCAGGCTTCCCTGTCCATCACCAACTTTCGGAGCTTGCACAAACTCATGTCCATTGAGTCAGTGATGCCATCCGACCACTTCATCTTCTGCCATCCCCTTCTCCTCCTGCCTTTAATCTTTCCCAGCATCAGGATCTTTTCCAATGAGTCCATTCTTCACATCAGGTGGCTAAAGTATTGGAGCTTCAGCTTCACCATCAGTTCTTCCAATCAATATTCAGGACTGATTTCCTTTAAGATTGACTGAACTGATTTCCTTGCAGTTCAAGGGACTATCAAGAGTCTTCTCCAACACCATAATTCAAAAGCATCAATTCTTCAGTGTTCAGCTTTCTTTATTGTCCAACTCTCACATCCATACATGACTACTGGAAAAACCATAGCTTTGACTAGAAGGACTTTGTCAGCCAAGTATTGTCTCTGCTTTTTAATATGCTGTCTAGGTTGGTCACAGCTTTTCTTCCAAGGAGTAAGCATCTTTTAATTTCAGGGCTGCAGTCACCATCTGCACTGATTTTGGAGCCCAAGAAAATAAAGTCTGACACTGTTTCCATTGTTTCCCCATCAATTTGCTATGAAGTGATGGGACTGGATGCCATGATCTTCGTTTTTTGAATGTTGAGTTTTAAGCCAGCTTTTTCACTCTCCTTTTTAACTTTCATCAAGAGGCTCTTTAGGTCCTCTATGCCTTGTGCCCTATATCTCTGAGAATTAATTTGGTGCCAGGGTACAGAGGCAATATCTGCCTCATTCCCTAACAGAATGTTCCTTGATGTGTATGTGTCTGATTTGTGAAAATACAATCTCTCCCCAAGCAAGCAAGGTGGGATAATGTCTTATAATCACTCTATCTCCATCTCCATCCCCCAAACAGAGGGGAAAAAGAGCACTCTGTGTTCCTGTTAGCCATTCATGAAGCCATTCATGAAGCCAGCTGGTCACATAGCTAGAGAAATTTGGACACATTCAGGTTGGGTGCTTCATGCCCCAGAGCAGCCCCGTCCATCTCCCAGGATTCTTGTCAAGCTCCTCTATTTCCATCTTACAGATCCTGATTTGTAAGCATGACCATAGGCTCCCACCAGTCTTGCTTCTAGAGGATGAACAGAATGGATGAGAATTACCCAAAGGCTCCTCCTCCTTCATTTAATCTTTGGTGCAGGCCTTCCTGTCCAATACTTTGGTTCTGTTTGTGATTTTTATAAACGGCATCAAGTGAAAGCATTATCTTACTAACTGTTGCTCATCCTCAGTCACTTCAGTCATGTTTGGTTCTATGCAATTGCATGGCTGTAGCCTGCCAGGCTTCTCTGTCCATGAAATTTTCCAGGCAAGAATACCAGAGTAAGTTGCCATATCCTTCTCCAGGGGATATTGTCAACCCAAGGAGCAAACCTGTGTCTCTTACATCTCCTGCATTGGTAGATGGGTTCTTTACGACTAGTGCCACCAACTGTTCAGTTCAGTCACTCAGTTGTGTCGACTCTCTGTGACCCCATGGACTGCAGCACACCAGACTTCCCTGTCCATCACCAACTCCTGGGGCCTACTCAAACTCATGTCCATCGTGTCAGTCATGCCATCCAACCCTCTCTTCCTCTGTTGTCACCTTCTCCTTCCACCTTCAATCTTTCCCAGCATCAGGGTCGTTTCCAATGAGTTGGTTCTTTGTATTATGTGGCCAAGGTATTGGAGTTTCAGCTTCAGCATCAGTCCTTCCAATGAATATTCAGGATTGATTTCCTTTAGGATTGATCTCCTTAGAGGTTGCATCTCCTTGCAGTTCAAGGGACTCTCAAGAGTCTTCTCCAACACCACGGTTCAAAAGCAGCAATTTTTTGGCACTCAGCTTTCTTTATACTCCAACTCTCACATCAATACATGACTACTGGAAAAACCATAGCTTTGACTAGATGGACCTTTGTCAGCAAAGTAATGTCTCTGCTAATATGTTCTCTAGGTTGCTCATAGCTTTTCTTCCAAGGAGCAAGATGTGTATAAGAGACAGCACCTAGACACAGAGTAATCAATCTGACAAAAATTAAAGACAGAGATAAAATATTAAGCAACAGGGGAAAAATGACAAATAATATACAAAGGAACTCCCATCAGGCTGTCAGTTGATTTCTCAACAGAAATTCTCCAAGCCAGAAGGGAATGGCATGATACATTTAAAGTGATGAAAGGGAAGAACCTACAATCAAGAATACTCTACCCAACAAGACTCCTTCAGATTTAATGGAGAAATCAAAAACTTTCCAGACAAGCAAAATTTAAGAGATTCTTTTGCCAAACAAGCTTTACAACAAATACTAAAGGAATTTCTCTGGGCAGGAAACACAAGAGAATTAAAAGATCTATAAAAAATAAACCCCAAAACAATTAAGAAAACAGTAATAGGACCATGCATATTGATGATTACCTTAAATGTAAATGGATTATATGCACGAACCAAAAGATTGACACTGACAGGGTGGATGAAACATGTGCATGTATGCACTTCCACTTACCACATCACTCTGCTTGACCCTCCCACCCAAATGTATAAAATTATTTTATATTGTCAAGTTAATCACATTCCCATTATGACTTGCAATGATAATTATCTTTTAGTTTTTTGTCTGACTATTGATGTTGAAAACTGATAAATACCTTTTACTATTGTCATTACGTAAGTATTACTCACTTAATACAATTGTATCAGGATTGGTCAACAGAAATATAATAGAACTCTGTATCACCAAACTAGGATCTACAGAAAAGCCTGTAATCACTTTTAAAAATCCAGATGCATATCAGAAATATCTTAAAATATTTTGAAAAATACAAATGCCCAAGTATTGCTTTTTTCTCCAGAATTCCAGATATGTTTCCAATGAGCAGTTATATTTCAAATCAACTGGATCATATGATGATCTTTTACTTTTATCTAGTTTGTTTCAATTTTTCTATTTCATATTCAGTGCTCCCAGTTCATTTAGTTTATGTTCTTCAGTTTCACCATCTCTTCTCTCTGTCTCTTTCGCTCTTTTTTTTTTTTTTTGATGTTCTTCCTCAATCATTTATCAAGTGTAGTAGCTTTTGTATAC
This sequence comes from Oreotragus oreotragus, assembly GCA_006410675.1. Taxonomy (NCBI): domain Eukaryota; kingdom Metazoa; phylum Chordata; class Mammalia; order Artiodactyla; family Bovidae; genus Oreotragus; species Oreotragus oreotragus. The sequence continues at coordinate 352,510 of SJYX01022902.1, forward strand.
ATATGTATGGGCTTCCCTGGTAGCTCAGCTGGCAAAGAATCTGCCTGTAATGCAGGCTACCCCAATTTGAGTCTTTGTCAGGAAGATCCCTTGGAGAAGGGACAGACTACCCACTCTGGTATTCTTGGGCTTCTGTGATGGCTCAGATGGTAAAGAACACCTGCAAAGCAGGAGACCTGGGTTCAGTCCAGGGTTGGAAAGATCCCCTGGAAGAGGGTATGGCAATCCACTCCAGGATTCTTGGCTGGAGAATCCCCATGGGCAGAGAATCCTGGTGGGCTACAATTCATGGGGTCACAAAGAGTTGGGCACAACTGAGTGACTGACACAGCACAGTACCTACATACATATATATGTATAATATATTTATATATTAGAAAACATTAATTTTTCCTAACTAAAAATATTATGATATTTTGATTCACTTGTTTGAATAGAAGGCTAGATTTCCAATTAAGAATTAGATATGCAACAAGCATCAAAGAGCATAGGGAACAATAGTCAATATCTTATAATAACCTAAGATGGAAAATAATTTCAAAAATAATGTATGTGTATTTGACTAACTGAATCATCTTGCTGTCCATCTGAAACATTGTAAGTCAACTATACTTCAATAATATATGTATATACATTAAAAAAAGAAAGTGAACTAAACTGAATAACTAGGATATGCAGTCCTACAGATGCATGCCTAGTAGAAATATAAGAGAAGTCCTTAAGTAAAAATGATATAGAATATGTAGGAGATAAACTGCACACACATGGAAACTAACTAGAATTAAGCAGTACATAAAGCAGATATTATATAAATTATACCTCATAAATTTTAAAATGAATATAAGAATAAAAATGCAATTATACCTTTAGAAGATGAAATGGAAGCACTAGCTCACGATATAAAGTAAACATAAAAACAATTCTAATTAAAGATAAATATAATTTCATAGTGGATCCAGGAGACAAAATATTCGGTTAAAGAACTAACAGAGAGAGAAAAATACATTTATGGAGGAAAACAGTGGTTGAAGATTGGTTGTTCAGTCGCTAAGTCGTGTCTGACTCTTTGCAACCCCATGAACTGCAGCATGCCAGCCTTCCCTGTCACCTGGAGCTTACTTAAACCATGTCCATTGAATCACTGATGTTATCCAACTATCTCATCTTCTGTCAGCCCTCAATCTTTCCCAGCATCAGGGTCTTTTCTGATGAGTCATCTCTTCACATCAGGTGGCCAAAATATTGGAGCTTCAGCTTCACCATCAGACCCTCCAATGAATATTCAGAATTGATTTATTTTAGGACTAACTGGTCTGATATCCTTGTTGTTCAAGAGACTCTCAACAATCTTCTCCAGCACCACAATTTGAAAGCATCAATTTTTTGGCACTCAGCCTTCTTTATGGTTCAACTCTCACATCTGTACATGACTAAAGGAAAAACCATACCTTTGATTATACAGACCTTTGTTGGGAAAGTGATGTTTCTGCTTTTTAATATGCTGTCTAGATTTGTCATAGCTTTTCTTCCAAGGAGCAAGGGTCTTTTAATTTCATTGCTGCAGTCTCCAACCACAATGATTTTGTAGCCCAAGAAAATAAAACCTGTCACCATTTCCACTTTCTCCCCATCTATTCACCATGAAATGAAGGGACTGGTTTCCACTATCTTAGCTTTTTGAATGCTGAGTTTTAAGCCAGCTTTTTCAGTCCCTTCTTTGACCAAAATTGAAGATATATCAATTGAAAAAATGTTTCAGTTTGGATTAAAATGGATCACTGATCATTAGACATGATTCTCTCCTTCCTTTAGTCTTTCAAAAGATATTTATACAGCAGATACTTATTGGGTCAACCAAATAGTTCATTCAGGTTTTTCTATAAGATGTTTTGGGAAAATTCATATAAACTTTTTGGTCAGCCCAATATTTAGCATACATTATACCAGGTACTCTTGTTAAGTAGTGCCAGGAGCCAGCATGAGTCACTCCACCCATGGCAAAGATCATGAGGAAGGAGGCTTGGCATATGCAAAGGCATGATCAAGCCTCAGGAAACCCCCTGTTTCTGAGCATCTACCCCCAAAACCAGAGTCTGTTTTATGCTCTCACCTACACCTCTGACTTTACGGGGGACTCTCCCCCATAACCGTTAGGCCCCGAACGGCCTAATCACGGGAAACGTCGCTTCTCAGATCACCAAGACTCGAATTCGAT
>SJYX01022902.1:354881-379824 GCA_006410675.1 Oreotragus oreotragus
GTCTGGTATTCCCATCTCTTTAAGAATTTTCCACAGTTTGTTGTGATCCACCAAGTCAAAGACTTTGGCGTGTCAATAAAGCAAAAGTAGATGCTTTTATGGAACTCTCTTTCTTTTTTGATGATCCAGCAGATGTTGGCAATTTGATCTCTGGTCCCTCTGCTTTTCTAAATCCAGCTAGAATATCTGGAAGTTCATGTTTCATGTACTGTTGAAGCCTGACTTGGAGAATTTTGAGCATTACTTTGCTAGTGTGTGAGATGAGTGTAATAATATGGTAGTTTGAACATTCTTTGGCATTGCCTTTCTTTTGGATTGGAATGAAAATTGACCATTTCCAGTCCTGTGGCCACTGCTGAGTTTTCCAAATTTGCTGGCATATTGAATGCAACAGTTTCACAGCATCATCTTTTAGGATTTGAAATAGCTCAACTGGAATTCCATCACCTCCATTAGCTGTGTTCATAGTGATGCTTTCTAAGGCCTACTTGAGTTTGCATTCCAGGATGTATGGCTCTAGGTGATCACACCATCATGGTTATCTGGGTCATGAAGATCTTTTTTGTATAGTTCTTCTGTGTATTCTTGCCACCTGTTCTTAACATCTTCTGCTTCTGTTAGGTCCATACCAGTTCTGTCCTTTATTGTGCCCATCTTGGAATGAAATGTTCCCTTGGTATCTCTAATTTTCTTAAAGAGACCTCTAGTCTTCCCCATTCAATTGTTTTCCTCTATTTTTTTGCATTGATCACTGAGGAAGGCTTTCTTGTCTCTTTTTGCTATTCCTGGAACTCTGCATTCAAATGGGTATATCTTTCCAGAAATCCTTTGCATTTAGCTTCTTTTCTTATCTATTTGTAAGGCCTCATCAGACAACCATTTTGCCATGTGACAAAACGTGGTCCACTGAAGAAGGGAATGGCAAACTACTTCAGTATTCTTGCATTGAAAACCCCATGAACAGTATGAAAAGGCAAAAAGGTATGACATTGAAAGACGATCTCCCCAGGTCGGTAGGTGCCCAATATGCCACTGGAAGAGAGTGGAGAAATAACTCCAGAAGAATGAAGAGACAGAGCCAAAGCAAAAACAACACCCAATTGTGGATGTGATTGGTGATGGAAGTAAAGTGCGATGCTGTAAAGAACAATATTTCATAGGAACCTGGAATGTTAGGTCCATGAATCAAGGTAAATTGGAAGTGGTCAAACAGGAGATGGCAAGAGTAAACATTGACATTTCAGGAATCAGTGAACTAAAATGACTGGAATGGATGAATTTAACTCAGATAACCTTTATATCTACTACTGTGGGCAAGAATCCCTTAGAAGAAATGGAGAGGGTCCAAAATGCAGTACTTGGGTGCAGTCTCAAAAACGACAGAACCATCTCTATTTGTTTCAATGGCAAATCATTCAATATCACATTAATCCAAGTCTATGTCCCAACGAGTAATGCTGAAGAAGCTGAAGTTGAACAGTTCTATGAAGACCTACAAGACCTTCTAGAACTAACACCCAAAAAAGATGTCCTCTTCATTATAGAGGACTGGAATACAAAAGTAGGAAGTCAAGAGATACCTGGTGTAACTGGCAAATTTGGCCTTGGAGTACAAAATGAAGCAGGGCAAAGGCTAACAGAGTTTTGCCAAGAGAACGCACTGGTCATAGCAAACATCCTCTTCCAGCAACACAAGAGAAGACTCTATACATGGACATCACCAGATGTTCAATACCAAAATCAGATTGGTTATATTCTTTGCAGCCAAAGATGGAGAAGCTCTATACAGTCAGCAATAACAAGACTAGGAGCTGACTGTGGCTCAGATCATGAATTTCTTATTTCTAAATTCAGACTTAAATTGAAGAAAGTAGGGAAAACCACTAATTCATTCAGGTATGACCTAAATCACTAATGTTGACTGGGGGGATAAGTGTTGACTAGAGGCCCAGGAGACATTCATTGCATCCTCAAAGTGGATCTGAAACATGTTTTAATTATATTCATTCCACTCTGCATTTTATCTGTACCTCAAGCACCATCATAGTATTCAGTATAGAACATTCACATGATAAATATTTGTGGAAGGGAGGAAGGGAAGGAGGAAGAGGCGGGAGAGAAAGGAAAGCAGGCAAAAGTGCTTCCCACCTTTGGGATTTAAGCTGAAATAAGTCATTTATTGAAGTTCTTAAGGGCATTTGACCACACCTAACACCATGTATTTATGATGCTTTTTGCCAGTACCATAGCAGGCATTATTAAGAAATAAAACACAGAGAAATAGGATCACTTTACATAAAGCTTGGCACACTACATGTGTTCCATAAATGTTAAGGGACTGAGTGTGTAAACAAGAGCTTGGATGAGGGCAAGAATAGGAGAGAGAAGTAGACAGGAAGGAAATGTAGTGCCCTGGGGAAGTGGTAGTGAGGGGAAGGTGGAAGGTAGCAACTGAGCAATAATTGTGCAAAGAGAATCCTATAAAGCTACTGTCAGAGACTGCAAAGAGCAGTGGTTTTGGAGATAGGCAGTACTGGATTTGACTTTGACCTCTATGTTTATTAGCTATATAAACTCTTCAAGCCTCAGTTTTCTCATTAGTAAAATGATAACAAAATAAGCACATGTTTTTGTTGTTCTTGAGAGGAATGAGTAAGGTCAGGCACATAATGTACTAGGTAGAGAACCTAGTCCTGAGGAAGTGCTCCATAAATGGTAGATGATGGTATGGATCTTACATGATGCTAATCTAGGTGGCTCACCCTTATTCTGTTGATGTGTCAAAGCCTTCCTCTGGAACAATTCTCACCTTGAGACCCAGGAGATGGATACATGGAGATGATCTCTCTTCAGTGCAGAGCAGAGTGCTACATGTCTTTTGTTAACCACCTGTTGTACATCTCTTTTGTTAATTAGTCTACACTTTTTAAGTGCCTTTTGCCCTGACTCCAGAGGCCACAGGAAATGTAAGGAGAAGGGAAACTCATCTCAGTGCATCTCAGAGAGCAAGCCTTGAGTCTTCTACCATCAGGAAACCAAGCCTGCCTTTTCAGCTCATTTTCCATCACTCCTATACTTGAATCATCAACTTCACTTTGAAGTAGATATTTTTCAGCCTGTGTTCCCCAGTATGCCTGCGCATTCCTATGAAGAAGTCTGAGTTAATGCCATGTTACCCCAACTGCCTTCACTTTACATTGGGAGGTCATGATTGCTCTCTCTAAGAAGATGCCATTTGAGCAGAGTGCTGAATAACGATTAGAAGGAGCAAGTCTTGCTATGATTTGGGGGGAGGACATTTCTAGGAAACAAATTGTTCAGATCTACAAATGTCTAATATCCCATAGAAGTGATTAAAAACTTCATGAGAAAAATAAAGTGAAAGTTGCTCGGTCGTGTCTGACTCTTTGTGACCCCCATGGACTATACATTCCATGGAATTCTCCAGGTCAGAATACTGGAGTGGGTAGCCTTTCCAGGGGATCTTTCCAACCCAGGGATAGAACCCAGGTCTCTGGCATTGGAGGCAGATTCTTTACCAGCTGAGCTATAAGGGAAGCCCAAGAACACTGAAGTGGGTAGCCTATCCCTTCTCCAGCACACCTTCTTGACCCAGGAATCAAACTGGGGTCTCCTGCATTGCAGGTGGATTCTTTACCAACTGAGCTATCAGGGAAAATAAAATAGATATCAAATATATAAATGACATAAAAGAAACTAAATATTAAGTGCTGGGGGAGGTAGTTCATGCTTTTTCCTACTAATCATGGAATTCATTTTTTTTCCTTTTTTTATTATATTTTTAACTGGAGGATCATTGCTTTACAATATTGTGTTGATTTCTGTCATACATCAGTATGAATTAGCCATAGGTATACATATGTCTCTTCTCTCTTGAATGTCCCTCCCACTCATGGAATTTCAAATTAAGGCATCTTTGCTGTACCATTTTACTTCTACTAGGTTAATATTAATAAAACAACAAAAAATCTTAAAATCATAGCATACTACTGGGAAAATTCTGGTGAAAATGGCATGGTCACAACCCTCAAGACATAAAAAGCTTGTACTACTTATTTTAGACAGCAACATGAAAATAATTAGAAGCTCTAAACTTTCTTTATAGCCTTTGCCCTAATAATTCCACTCTATGACCCTTATCCTGGAAAAGTCTGTTTGCAGTAAACCATGCAGAGATGTTCATAATAGGTTTGGTTATAATCATAAATACTTGAAATTGAAATGTCCAAGACTAGACTACAAGTAACTGAATTATAATACATTAACCAATGCAATATTATGCAGTAGTCACTAAGATAACGAAGAAACTTAGGAAATGGTTATGAAGATTACCTGAATAAAGCAAAATGTAAAGTGATATACATAATAATGGTTACNATCCTATAAAGCTACTGTCAGAGACTGCAAAGAGCAGTGGTTTTGGAGATAGGCAGTACTGGATTTGACTTTGACCTCTATGTTTATTAGCTATATAAACTCTTCAAGCCTCAGTTTTCTCATTAGTAAAATGATAACAAAATAAGCACATGTTTTTGTTGTTCTTGAGAGGAATGAGTAAGGTCAGGCACATAATGTACTAGGTAGAGAACCTAGTCCTGAGGAAGTGCTCCATAAATGGTAGATGATGGTATGGATCTTACATGATGCTAATCTAGGTGGCTCACCCTTATTCTGTTGATGTGTCAAAGCCTTCCTCTGGAACAATTCTCACCTTGAGACCCAGGAGATGGATACATGGAGATGATCTCTCTTCAGTGCAGAGCAGAGTGCTACATGTCTTTTGTTAACCACCTGTTGTACATCTCTTTTGTTAATTAGTCTACACTTTTTAAGTGCCTTTTGCCCTGACTCCAGAGGCCACAGGAAATGTAAGGAGAAGGGAAACTCATCTCAGTGCATCTCAGAGAGCAAGCCTTGAGTCTTCTACCATCAGGAAACCAAGCCTGCCTTTTCAGCTCATTTTCCATCACTCCTATACTTGAATCATCAACTTCACTTTGAAGTAGATATTTTTCAGCCTGTGTTCCCCAGTATGCCTGCGCATTCCTATGAAGAAGTCTGAGTTAATGCCATGTTACCCCAACTGCCTTCACTTTACATTGGGAGGTCATGATTGCTCTCTCTAAGAAGATGCCATTTGAGCAGAGTGCTGAATAACGATTAGAAGGAGCAAGTCTTGCTATGATTTGGGGGGAGGACATTTCTAGGAAACAAATTGTTCAGATCTACAAATGTCTAATATCCCATAGAAGTGATTAAAAACTTCATGAGAAAAATAAAGTGAAAGTTGCTCGGTCGTGTCTGACTCTTTGTGACCCCCATGGACTATACATTCCATGGAATTCTCCAGGTCAGAATACTGGAGTGGGTAGCCTTTCCAGGGGATCTTTCCAACCCAGGGATAGAACCCAGGTCTCTGGCATTGGAGGCAGATTCTTTACCAGCTGAGCTATAAGGGAAGCCCAAGAACACTGAAGTGGGTAGCCTATCCCTTCTCCAGCACACCTTCTTGACCCAGGAATCAAACTGGGGTCTCCTGCATTGCAGGTGGATTCTTTACCAACTGAGCTATCAGGGAAAATAAAATAGATATCAAATATATAAATGACATAAAAGAAACTAAATATTAAGTGCTGGGGGAGGTAGTTCATGCTTTTTCCTACTAATCATGGAATTCATTTTTTTTCCTTTTTTTATTATATTTTTAACTGGAGGATCATTGCTTTACAATATTGTGTTGATTTCTGTCATACATCAGTATGAATTAGCCATAGGTATACATATGTCTCTTCTCTCTTGAATGTCCCTCCCACTCATGGAATTTCAAATTAAGGCATCTTTGCTGTACCATTTTACTTCTACTAGGTTAATATTAATAAAACAACAAAAAATCTTAAAATCATAGCATACTACTGGGAAAATTCTGGTGAAAATGGCATGGTCACAACCCTCAAGACATAAAAAGCTTGTACTACTTATTTTAGACAGCAACATGAAAATAATTAGAAGCTCTAAACTTTCTTTATAGCCTTTGCCCTAATAATTCCACTCTATGACCCTTATCCTGGAAAAGTCTGTTTGCAGTAAACCATGCAGAGATGTTCATAATAGGTTTGGTTATAATCATAAATACTTGAAATTGAAATGTCCAAGACTAGACTACAAGTAACTGAATTATAATGCATTAACCAATGCAATATTATGCAGTAGTCACTAAGATAACAAAGAAACTTAGGAAATGGTTATGAAGATTACCTGAATAAAGCAAAATGTAAAGTGATATACATAATAATGGTTAGTATCATGTATTAATATGAATACGGATACCCATTCACACAGACTATTTTCCATTCTTGATTTTCACATAACTTTGAATTCCCCAGATCTTGACAATCTTCCACATAGATTTCTGAATATAAGGAGCATGTAAGAGTGTATGTGGGTTCGTGTGTAGGTCGACGTGTGTATTGGGGTAAGCGAGGAGAGTTTCAAAGGGAAGAAGGGAACATATNTACCCATTCACACAGACTATTTTCCATTCTTGATTTTCACATAACTTTGAATTCCCCAGATCTTGACAACCTTCCACATAGATTTCTGAATATAAGGAGCATGTAAGAGTATATGTGTGTTAGTGTGTAGGTCGACGTGTGTATTGGGGTAAGTGAGGAGAGTTTCAAAGGGAAGAAGGGAACATATGAGTGAAAGTGGATTCACAACATGTGAACAAGCACTTCCTTTTTTATAACTCCTGCAGAACAGCTTGTCTTTTTCATATAGAAGAAATCATAGAAAAAGGCTTACTGTTGAACCCTGGAAACTTTTTAAAGGGTGGGAATTCCCCAGTGCTTTAAATTGGTGCCTTGGATATAGGCAGAGCCTAGCAGTGATAACCTCTAGGTCATCAGTCAATGGGTNCTCCTGCAGAACAGCTTGTCTTTTTCATATAGAAGAAACCATAGAAAAAGGCTTACTGTTGAACCCTGGCAACTTTTTAAAGGGTGGGAATTCCCCAGTGCTTTAAATTGGTGCCTTGGATATAGGCAGAGCCTAGCAGTGATAACCTCTAGGTCACCAGTCAATGGGTTCAGGGGCAAAGAAACTGCTGAAGTATTTTTAGGCTGATAGAAGCAAAAGATGGCATTAGGGGAATCCACAGTGACAGCTTGCTTACTAATTCACAGCATGAAAATGCAGATGCTCTTCTTGGCTTCCCAGTTGCCTCATTCTTTCACAACCTGTCCCAGCCGGGGAAGAGCAGACTTTGTGCACAATTGTGGACTGAGGTGCAGGCTTGCACACACCTTCATGCTTTGCTCACTGCCCACACTGCCATTACAGGTGCCAGAGAATGAGGTCAGTGGCTTGCTAGGAGCCTGCTCCATCAGCATCCCAGTTTTTCCAGCACTGGTAAAAGGGAAGAACAATTAAAACTTCTCAGAAACAGATTTTTGTAGCAGCTCTGCTTTTGATCACCAGTCAATGGGTTCAGGGGCAAAGAAACTGCTGAAGTATTTTTAGGCTGATAGAAGCAAAAGATGGCATTAGGGGAATCCACAGTGACAGCTTGCTTACTAATTCACAGCATGAAAATGCAGATGCTCTTCTTGGCTTCCCAGTTGCCTCATTCTTTTACAACCTGTTCCAGCCGGGGAAGAGCAGACTTTGTGCACAGTTGTGGACTGAGGTGCAGGCTTGCACACACCTTCATGCTTTGCTCACTGCCCACACTGCTATTACACGTGCCAGAGAATGAGGTCAGTGGCTTGCTAGGAGCCTGCTCCATCAGCATCCCAGTTTCTTCAGCACTGGTAAAAGGGAAGAACAATTAAAACTTCTCAGAAACAGATTTTTGTAGCAGCTCTGCTTTTGTAAGAGCTGGCACACAAGATAGGCTGGCTGTCTGCCTCAATTCCGTCAGTGTGGAGATGCCACGTGGTCTCATAGGAAGGTCCTTTCAGCTAGATGGATGGCACTGGACAAGAGGCACCCTCCCTACTCTGTGCCTCCACTGTTCCTACTGGAAAAGAGGGGCAAACCCTACCCAGTGTGAGTACTGAAGCGTTTTACCATTTCCACGTTTACTTCATGATGGATTTTCAGGTTCTTAAAAATTGATGGCTCCCATTTCCCAAGAAACATCTCCATTTTCTCTGCATGACCCTTCATGATCTGGACCTTGATGCTTCTGCACATCCATTTCCACCTCCTTCCCATGCCCTCAGCCTTGCATTCTGTCCTCCACCTGCTATGGTCTGCCCATATCAACTAGCCTTCCCTACTTCTGTATTCGTTCATTAGTTTTCTTTTTGAGGAGATTCTTCTCTCATGAGTTTGCTACCTTGCCACTTCATCCAAGGACCATTCCCTGGACTTGGCCCTTGTTTCACATTCTCAAACCCCGACCAAAATCAGTCACATCACAGTCACATCTTTGTTTCAGCACTTTGCCATGCTGCATGTTGTGAGTGTGAGTGTGAGTGTGTATGTGTCTTCTTGACTAGAACATGAGCTCCTTCAGGGCCAGACCTGCCTCACTCATTTCTCTAACCTCTAGGCCTCTCTTGCGGTAGTTTTCCAATAAATGACTGTTGGACAAACCAATAAAAGCAATTTTCATATGCAGAGGCCTCCAGGGTCCTCTCAATGGCATCATTCCTTTACCTTCTACCCATGCTGTCTATAAACTATTTATTTTCTTGAGGTATGGATCACATTTTTTCAAAATCTTCAGCAGCATGATGTACACACTAAGTGCATAATAAATATTAGTAATAGTATCATAACTTCTGTTGAATGTGATCTACTTCATCATGGGAATTAGTTATGGAGTAAAGACTCTGGACAGTGCAGAAGATTCACAATTGCACAAGATTACCAAAATGTACAGCATGAGAAGAATAATTAAGAAGACAGGTTCTGAAATTTGTCATATCCCTTTCATTATATTCTCTTCAATACCATATGAGATTGGATAAGTTATTTGACATTTCTAAAACTTAGCCTTCTATAAAAGAGGGATAATATTAATTTCCATAGCATTCTCATTAAGATTAAATAAAATTAAGAAGGTAAAATGCTTATCATTGTGCTCGGCACATGATACACACTCAGCAAACAAAAGTCATTATTGTTGTTGTTAATGCTATCACAGGGGAAGTTCATAATAAAATAGTTTTTGTTATAATACTAAATTTTTTTTTGTATAATACTTTTTTATTTCCAAAGGTTTCACATGTGTTATCCTATACATGTCATATATGGTATCTATATTTAGTAAAAGAGACTTGAGGGACAGACTCAATATCAAACAGTTTAAACTACTTTTTGGCAATTGATCCGTTATCCTAAGAAACAGCCATAGGTAACTTCTAAATAAAACCAAAAGAACAGACTGAAAGCTGTATCAATGTGCTAATACATGGTGCAGTGGTAAAGAATCCTTCTGCCAGTGCAGGAGATGCAGGAGACCAGGGTTCGATCCCTGGGTTGGGAAGATCCCCTGGAGCAGGAAATGGCAACTCACTCCAGAATTCTTGCCTGGGAAATTCCACGGACAGAGGAGCCTGATGGGCTACAGTCCATGGAGTTGCAAAGAGTCAGACGCGACTGAGCAACTGAGCATGTGTACTCAACAACTTCTTGTGTATATACTTTTATCCTAGTGCTCAGAGGATTACAAAATAACATTGGATACTATTCTTTCCCTTTCGGAATATCTAGTTTAGCTGCGAGTGGAAGACATGCTCCCCCCTCCCCAAAATTTTTTAGTAGTAATGCAAAGAATTTTGTGGTCAAGTATCAATTATTACTACTAATTATTTTTTTTCTTACATGATAGTATACATATTTCAATGCTATGTTATAATACTAAATTTTTTAATTGATCTATAGTTATATACACTGGTTTGGCCAAAACAAACCTTTTGGATAATCTAATATTTAGACTAGGTATTATCACCCATTTGTCATTTAATCATTAAGTCTATAAGATAGGTTTTCTTTTAAAAGGATCATCACCACACGTCCGCAGAAAAGGAAATAGTCAAGTGATTTTTCAAGGTCACGCAGCGTGAGCACTGAAACCAAATGCTGAGATGTTTCCTCCACCATACACCACCCTAAATGTGGTCCAAGAGTTTGGACTTTGAAGAGGGATCAGAGGAAGCTCCAAAGTAACTCTATCTTCAATTCTGAAAGGGGATTTGTAAATCCAGTCTCATTTTGAATAAACTCTTTATAACCACACTTCAAAGAATAGGAAGTTGGCGTTTTAACTAGTTTCCTTCAGCCTCTAACCTTAATCTCCTTTTTATGCCAGTGGCTTTCTATGACAAATAAATTCTGGTTCCATGTTGAATTGTATATTTCAATAAACTGATAAGACGTGTACTGCTTAAGGTCTCTTAAGCCAAGAGCAAGTTGGTGGACAAAGATAACCCCCAAACAGATCCTCTCTAAATTGCGGGGTGAAGTCCATATAAAATGGAGATATGGAGGAATAAGGTGGAGCCAGATGTGCCAGACTGATGGCACTGATGGGTCCAAGTCTTCACATCTCTTGAGTCTGGACTCAGCCATAGGACATGCTTGGGCCACTGGGACATTAGCAAACATGATGTGGGCAGGGGCATAACAATCATGTGAACACTGAGGCATTTCCCTCTTGCTCCTCTGCCACAGACACCTCCAGATAAGACTTCAGAAGGATGAGAAACTAACGCAGAACTGAGTCGCCCTCAGTCATCCCAGCCTGAACAACAGGAGACAAGTCAACATCCTGCTGACCTCACAGACACCCAGAGACTCACAGAGAGAATGCAGGCATGAAATGCAAAGCCATCAGGTCACCGCAGCTGACCACACACTCATGAGATGAGTGAGCTGGCCAATAGAAAAACCACCAAGCCAACCTGCACACTCTTACACTAAATAAAGTCTTATATTTTAAAGACATTCAGATTTATAGTAGCTTCTTTTGCAGCATTATTATGGAATAGATCACTGAAATGTTCTAACATTAAAGAACTTAACCTGGATGTCTTAAAAGTACATAAGATAATTACTTAAAAATTGTGTTGATTAGGAAGAAAAGGGCAATTAACATTATAACACATTTGCTTATAGGTTTTACAATAACACAATCAATCCGAGATTTGGCCCTTTCTTTGAGGAATCTCAAAAGTTCGTATTTTAGTGTCCCCCACTGCTTGTTGGGCATATTATTTTCTCTAAAAAGGAATCCTCCAATTTCTTGCCCAACTACTTAGAATTCTGAAAGATATGCATAGGACAGAAGTTAAGAGTCTTATGAGTCAATGAGATTTTAGCTTCACTCCCTATTTTCCATGGCCTGTAGAGTTCATGGGGTCACAAAGAGTCGCACACGATGGAGTCACTTTCACTTTCAGTTTTCCTATTTTCAGCATAGTTTTTCAGCATTGGCCTCTAATGGATGTGTTGTCTGAGTCCAAAGCCTCTTTGGTCCATTTATCTGAAGAAAACTCTCCCTTTTCCTACCATAGTGAGGAGGGTGGGTTACTTGGCTGCACAAGGTGGATGATTTATTGCATAGCCTAACACTATGCAAGCTTTCATGGGATTCCTCTGTTTCCAGCCCTTTCCCTTGGAGTATTCTTAGGTCAGTTCAGTTCAGTTCAGTCGCTCAGTCATGTCCGACTCTTTGCAACCCCATGAATCGCAGCACGCCAGGTCTCCCTGTCCATCACCATCTCGCGGAGTTCACTCAGACTCACGTCCATCGAGTCAGTGATGCCATCCAGCCATCTCATCCTCTGTCGTCTCCTTCTCCTCCTGCCCCCAATCCCTCCCAGAATCAGAGTCTTTTCCAATGAGTCAACTTGTCGCATGAGGTGGCCAAAGTACTGAAGTTTCAGCTTCAGCATCATTCCCTCCAAAGAAATCCTTTAATGACCCGGAATCCTCAGGCTCCTTGGGCCTTGTCAGGGTCACAGACTGATCCTCTTCATGTCTTTCCCTCCACATAGCTTCAGCTTCTTCCTTGCTACTAGGTCAGTTATCTCTTGTCCATTCACCTTCTAACAAACATGCTGTTGACATTTCTCATCTGGTGCATCTTCTGGACCATTCTCTTTGTCCTTGTCATTTTATGACATTTTGTTCCTCTTTTGCCATGTTAGGGATATTTAACAGGGATCAGAGAGGGAAAAAAAATGCATATTCAGTTTGCTGTCTTTTATCAAAGTCTTACCCTTTATTTCATATACATGGGCTTCCTCTAAGAATTACTGGTATCTTCTTGGTGGTCAGGCCACAATTACATATGCTCTGAATATAGGAATTATTCTTTAATCCCCAAAAGACATATAGGAGCTTTCTTACTAGAACATAAGAGGCTGGAAAATTTCAGTTTGAAAATGAGAATTGACTTCAACTACACCAAAGCATTCTTACAAATAAGCACACTCAAAGCATTCTTCTTTTTTTCCAGTAAGCTCTGGGACTCGCCTACTGCTCCTTCAGGATAGAGAGTACCCCTAGGATGTTATTAGGATTTTCTCAGACTCTTAATGATATATGATTTTCAGACTCCTAATGATATGATATTATTATTGATGAGTGACAGGAACATTGTACTTTCAATCAAGAGACCTCAAAAATCTTCACAACTGAAGAGAAAAGGACAGACCCTCCATGCCTCTCCCTAGCTGGAAGGATATATTCCATCTAGGGTAATACATTTTTTGACAACTGACAACTCTCTTTCATCCTGCTTCTGCCTAATTATATGATCCCTGCTTTCCAAACTCTGTTACAGTCTTATATATGGATTAGATGTTCAACTTGAAGTCTTTTTGTATATTTAAGTAGCAATCTTCACATTGTAGAGGGCTGATAAAGATCAATACATAGATATTCACCAGTTCTGGATACTGCTGTGTGCTACTAAAACAACTAGTCCAGTAATGGGGCTGCTCTCCATGGTCTGATTACTATAAAAGTTTGAGGTGCTCTTTCTAGTTTTAAGCAAGAGTAATGGCAGGACTATGCCAGTGTTATAATCAACACCTCAACAACTGAAACAGTCCCATGAAATCCATGAGGTTTCAATAAACTTTTGGTAACCAGTGAAGATGCTCTATACATTATTCATTGTACAAACAATGAATCGTCTCCATGCACTATCCAAAGGGGAAACCCTTAGATGTGATTCCATGCTTTTGCCTATGTTTTCCTTTCTTCCTAGAATGCCTTTCATTCTTCCTTGCATAGAAAAATTCTCTGGCGATTTTAATACTCCAATTAAGTTTCATCTACCAAGGCAAATCCTCTCTAATTTTCTTCGTTTTATATTCCAACAACACTTAATCCATTCCCTTGTTATTGAACTTCCCTCAATTTATTGCTATATTTTCTGTTCCTGTGTCTGCCTATCCCAGTTCATGAGCCAAGGAGCAGAACATGGAAAGGAAGAGACACAGAGAGGTAAAAAAGTATGGGCTTCTGGATCACACCAGCCCTCAGATGGAGTCCGCCTCTTACTGCTTACTGGGGATATGAGCCTCGATTACCTCATCTGAAAAACAGGGATAATAAGAACTATACGTGCATGCTAAGTCACTTCAGTCATGTCCAACTCTTTGTCCCTATGGATTATAGCCCGCTAGGCTCCTCTATCCATGGGAATCTCCAGGCAAGAATACTGGAGTGTGTTGCCATACCCTCCTCCAGAGGATCTTCCTGACCCAAGGATCGAACCTGAGCCTCCTCTGCCTCCTGCATGGCAGGCAGATTCTTTATCACTGAGCCACTAAGGAAGTTCAATAATATCTATTCGGTGCTGTTAGAAATAAGCATGACAAAGTAGTTTAAGTGAATAGCACATTATTCAAAATATCATAAACTAGCATCAGTAAACATAATCTAATATTGCCATTTTGTTCTTAAAAGCAGGGATGATGTGCCATTCTGTTGGTGTAGCTATTATAGCCTGGTGGTAGAGATTCCAAGTAAATTTTGAATGAGGAAATGAAGGGAATAAATGAATAATACTGTAGGAATCAGAATGCTTTTTAACTCAAGTAAATAAAGCTGTAGATGTCTTTTTTTAAGTAATTGAACTATCTGTATGGATTGTTTATATTATTCTAATAAGCTGAATCATGACTTTTTCACTTATTTCTGTGGACTTGGAATAGAAGTAATAATAGCTTTGCTGGTAGTTTTAAAGCCTGGAGTATAACACACAGGAGAGACACTATAGCCACTCATGAAAATTTCAACTCACATCATTCAGCTTCTCTGGACTCCCAATTCTCTGACTGTGAACTACACCTAGCCCTTCTTAGGTTGGTGGGTTGAACATATGATATATGCAAAAGTATTTTGCCAACTCTATGCAAATACTTCTGTCTGTACATTTGTTTATTTGATTGATTGTTTACTTGTAGAAGCTTCTTTCTTGGCACCACCTGAAAATTCCTATCCAACTTCACTAATATCCACATTCCTCCAAATATATCTAACAGATTGATTCAAGGCCACCAACAAAATCTGTTCCTGCTTTTGGTGCATAAGAGATCTTTGCGATTTTCTGTAGTAAAACCCAAGAGGGCCAATAAAATGTTTTCATTGATTGCAGTGTCAGTTTTAGATGCTGCAATGGCTCCGAACAAGAGTCATCTTTTAGCACTCTGCTGTGGATTTACTTTTTATGGTCCTGGGATCTAGTGGGTAAATACGGCTTCTGCATTAACACTAACCTGAAGAGACAAACCTCTCAGGAGGATCGTTTCATCTTTATGCTTTTCCAACCCTGGGGTCATAAATCCTATCAGCCTGTAGAGAGGAGGCATACTAAAGATTACAGTGGCACAGAGGTGCTCTTTAAGTGAACCAAGCTAATAAAAATTAAAGTTCAAAGTCACTGGGTAACCTAAGACGTTTATTACACCTGCACTGAACCAGTCAGGGCTGATCAGCCAAATGGGCATTAGCCTGATAAACAGTCAGAAGAAAGTAAATACCTCTTAGATTCACATCACCTCTCCCCAGGAGTGTCAGCATTATGGGATACACACAATATTTCAAGTAAAGGTGCCTTGGAAAGCAGTGGAGGTCTTTAAAAACTTTCTGGAATCTCCAGTATGGAATATAGAAGAGTGGCATATTTACAGCTCATTCACTAAAAAAAGTGGATGCAGATTAAAATCAGTATGGCAACCAATCTGAATCAAAAATGACTGGCATCTATGAATCAGACAACAAGAAATCTGATGATGATTTTAAAAGAAAAGGAAAAAACGGTGACAACAGCAAAGGTTCTCCCAGACAAAAGACTCAGGAAGATGAACATTGTTTTCACAATGAAACAAGACAGAATGATCCTGAAAAACTGGCTGGCAAAGTCCACCATAGGTCTCCAGCTGGCCAGAGTAGCTGGCTATACACTCAAGGCCGTATGGATGGGAGTAGCCTTGCTGGTCAGGCTGGAGAATTTAGAATCTATCCATTAGGCCCTTTGGAACCACAGTTTTTACATGCATCATGAGATGCACACGAGAAATGACAGGAAGATACTGATGTGTCAGCATTTAGTCTGGCAGGATTGCACACTCCTGTTGGGGGCAAAGAACAGAGGATTTTCTTGTGCCCTCTAGAACCCATCCAGATACTCAAATCACCAGTCAGCCGGTCTGCGGGCCCCAGGGGATGGTGTCCCCTTAAAGAGACAAGACATAGATGGATCCTGGCACTATCCTTTCTTCCTCTTCCTGAACCTCTAAATAAGATGAATGTGGAGATGGTGTATAACTGCCTGATGAATTTATAACCACATGCACACCTTTCCATGAATTATCAAACTTGTCTGGCTGTCACATTAACATGTGACTTTAATATTACCACTGGCCTAACTCTGATGGTATCAACATAGGCTAAAATATGTGGATGCAGATTAAAATCAGTATGGCAACCAATCTGAATCAAAAATGACTGGCATCTATGAGTCAGACAACAAGAAATCTGATGATGATTTAAAAAGAAAAGGAAAAAACGGTGACAACAGCAAAGGTTGTCACCTTTGAATAGAACTTTGCATTTGTCATTTCTTCCTTCTGCAAATATTTACTGAGCACTGGGCTAAGTGCTTCAGGGATCAAGAGATAAAAAGCACCATCCCACACTCAACTTTCTCACCTTCTAGGTGGAGAGAGAGAAAAGAAAACTAATTTTTACAGAGAGTGCTATGCTGATAAAGTGTGAGACATTTTCTATAGACTTAATCCACCAATATTAAACAGGCACATGCCCTCTGACCCTGAAATCTCACAGTTTGGAATGTATCCTGAAGACATACTCAGAGTTCACTCAGGATTTTCACTGCTGTGTTTATAAAGACAGGAAGCTACAAACAATCAAAATGTTCATAATTGGGAGCCTGGGTAATTATAATTTATAAAACATCCATAAAACAGAATTACTCGGCAGCTGCTTAAAAGAATAAAGCATGCCTGCATATGTTCATAGAAATATACCCAAAAGAGAATAAATAAAAAGCAGGGGGAAATGATTGCCTAAAATACGATCTTTTCTGTTTAGTTTCCTGTGCATCAGCAATATGCAAAATTTATGTTTTAGGGAAAGAAACCCAAGAACCTGTTAACTGATTATCTTTAGAAAGAGGGTTTGAGGTATGTATTTAAAATACAAAAAAATAATTTTTTAATATATTGTGGCAACCGTGCAGGCATGTGCTCAGTCGTGTCTGACTCTTTACAACCCCATGGACTGTAGCCACCAGGCTGCTCTGTCAATGGAACTTTACAGGCAAGAATACAGGAGTGGTTTGCCATTTCCTTCTCCAGGGGATCTTCTCCACCCAGGGATCAAATCCGCATCTCTTGTGTATCCTGCATTGGCAGGTGGATTCTTTACCAGCAGAGCTGTGCCACCAGGACTGTACACAGCTCTATAGTGAATGCCATGCAAACACAAGGAAGGGCTCTTAAATTCCAATGGGAAAGAAACAGGGAAGCCCAACAAAGCTATCCACAAAAGGTAACAGTGAAAGAGAGAGCCAGCGTTACACCTGGAGGAGCAGGCAGAAAGGCACAAAGGGGGAACAGATGAGTATCTTTGGAGAAACATCCAATGCTTGAAGCAAGTAGATGTACGACTCTCAGAGCAAGAAGGACTCAATCGGAAACAACTTCCAAATTCCATAAATCAGTGCAACATGTACTCTTAGGGTAGGTCACCAATGTTACAGTTTAGAAACTATGACACACTTGTGTCCGAGCAAACACTATCATGCGTGGACCCAGAGGCAAATCTCTACCATTGCCAAAACTGCCGCCAAGCTTCCTGCTATAAACACTTTCCCTTCCAAGAATGAGCTCAGAATGGATGGTTTAATTCCCTCACTCTATTATGCTCTGTTTCCCTCAAAACTCCTACACTTCCTCAAAACTTCCTCTGAACTCCTAAACAATATTGGATCTAACCATACCCTAAACACTTCAAAAATGTCAGGGCTGATTATAACAATATAATATAGGAACAGGAAAGCTTCTGATTGTGAGTACGGTTTATATGTTCCATAGAATCCATTACTTAAGTTAGAGATTTTTTTAAAATTATCAGCATATAGTTGATTTAAAATGTTGTATTAATTTCTGCTGTACAGCAAAGTGAATCAGTTATGTGTGTGTGTGTGTGCTCAGTTGCATCCAACTCTTTGTGACCCCATGGAATTATAGCTCACCAGGCTCTTCTGTCCATGGGATTTCCCAGGTAAGAATACTGGAGTGGATTGCCATTTCCTCCTCCAGGGGCTTTTCCGACCCATGGATTGAACTGGTGTCTCCTGCACTGGCAGGCAAATTCTTTACCATTGAGTCACCTGGGAAGCCCATATATATACACATTTATCCACTCTTAAATTCTTTCCGTACATTAATCATTACAGAGCATTGACTATAGTTCCTGGTGCTACACTGTAGGTCCTATTTAGTTATCTACTTTATATATAGTAGTGCGTATATGTTAGTCCCAATCTCTCAATTTATCTCTCACCCTCCCCTTTTCTCCCTAGTAACCATAAGTTTGTTTCTTATATCTGTGAGTCTGTTTTGTAAATAAGTTCATTTGCACCATTTTTTGAAGTTAATTTTTTTAAAAAACATTGTATTAAAGCTTGTTTTCTGAAGTTCTTTCTCAGGATAATGTATTCTCCAAAACACAAAGGATTAGGCTCTGAAGGCAGATGAAGAGAACTCGATTTTCTTTCTTTTTTTTGAGTGAATCCAAACTGATTCTCAAAGCAGGTAAAAGTTTGGCTTAGAAACACCCATAAAAATCCCTTTGCCATCATCTATAGTAAAGAAGAGAACAGTGGAAGGTAAGCACAATTAGTTATAAGGTCTAATTTGATCTGTGATACAAGTGTTTCCATTTCAGCTTTAATGTTTTGAGTCACATATATTAGTGGAGCTTGATAAACTAGATGACAAAATATCCCAAGTCATTACAAACTAGTATATTTAGTAGGAGAAACAATAAGTATTAAAAAGTGACAGTATGGATTCATGTATTTGCTCTTCTATTAAATAATTATTTTTTATTTTCTTCTGCCAGTCTCTGACACCCATCATCTTTGATCACACTGGTATTATATATTTAAGTCAGTTCACTTTAGAAACTTTATTATCACAGATGTGGGGATTCATCTTAGAGAGTATATTTTTGAAGGACGTCATCCCATGGTAACTGATGGGATAAAATCGTCACATATTTATACCATTTGTTGTCTTTCTTTTAACAACTGCAGAACATTTTATAAAATAGAATTGCCTTTGTGGATGGCTTTAGGACATTTAAGCCTATCATTAAAATAACCAAACTAAAAAAACATTTTGTTGTCTCACTAATATTATTATTGAAATTTTATTAATGAATGGATTAATTAATTTTTATTTTTGGCTGTGCTGGTCTCTGTTGCTATGTGGACTTTTCTCTAGTTGCAGTGAGAGGGGGCCACTCTCCAGTTGCAGCACACGGGCTTCTCATTACACTGGCTTTTTTTTTTATTGTGGAGCACAGGCTCTAGAGCACAGGCCTAGCAGTTGTGGTACATGGACTTAGTTGCTCTGTGGCATGTGGGATCTTCCTGTACCAGATACCAAACCCATGTCTCCTGCATTGGCAAATGGATTCTTTACCACTGAGCTACGAGGAAAGCTCTTTACTTTTATTAAATATCTTTCTTGTTATAGGTCTCGTTATAAAAAGTGAAATAGAATGCACACAAAATCATTCACATGTTATAGAACTACATGAATTCTTCTGTTATTAAACAAGCACTTACAGACCTCCCTGGTGGTCCAGTGGTTAAGACTTAGCCTTCCAATGCAGAAAGTGCAAGTTCGATCCCTGGCCATGGAACTAAGATCCCACATGTATTGTGATGTGGTCAAAAAAACAAAACATAAAACAGAAACAACACTGTAACAAACTCAATAAAGACGTTATAAAAAGTGGTCCACATCAACAACAAAAAATCTTTAAAAAAAATAAGCATTCATTGAATGTCTACTATACGCCAAATCTGTTCTGGACATTGGAGCTTTCTCAATGATCAAGATGTAGCTGCCAAGTTCATTGTCTTCTCAGTGGAGGGGAATGGGAAACAGGCAAGTCAAGAGGCAGCTACAGCACAGCACCCCAAGGGTTTTCACAGGGAAGGGACTTGATGCTGCGGGAACTCCCAGGCAAGGAGCTTCCTCAGGATGTGCTGCCTGTGAATACCTCCTGCAGGCTGTCAAGTTCAAGTTGAGACTTGAAGGCAAACAATAAAAATCTAGGCTGAAAGGAAAGAGAGAATGAGAAAAGAAGGAAGGGAAGAGTGTTCCTATCAAAGTGAACCATTTATTCAAGGGCCCGTAAGTGGGAGAGCACGTGACAGGTAATTCGGTAGGGCTGTCGCATGCGGTCTAAGATGAGAGGAGGACGATGTGGAGAAGGAACATGAGGAGATGGAAACTGAGGACCTGGAAGGCCTCTGAAGGTTGCTGAAGGGCTGAGACCACGTTCTGAGGGTGAGGAGGAGTCAGTGCAGGGCCAGGATTTCCCGCTGCTCGGAGGCTCACCTGGAGCTAAAGAGGCTAGAGGGGCCCACCAGAGACATCTCAGCAGGAGGTGGTAGAAGTCCGGACCACAGTAAGGGGAGGGCTGAAAAGAACCGCATGTGTGTGAGTGTGTGTGTGCATGCGGGTGTGTGAGTCTAGTACAATCACCATCATTTTTCACCCAAGTAGTCAATGGGAAAAGATCTAGTCTATAAACGCTGCAATTATACCCACAGATAGCACACAAAAGCAGTCTTTTGAGCAAGTGTCCAACTGACTGGTCACTGCTGGGAAAGGTAATCATCAGATAGCTTCATAGGTGGAAATTAAACAAACACATTCACTCTCAGGCTGCTCAGGAAATGCCAGGTGGAGTCTGAAATCCTATTTGGTTACTGAGGATGGCAAATGTAGAGACGGAGGCTCTTAGGACCATTCTCTTTAAAGCAATCCCACGTTTCAACCCATGAGGAGAGACTGAAGCCACACAGAACTTGTTTGTTGCTAATCTGGAAAAGCCAAAAAGTGAATTAATCTAGTATCGCCAATCCCCAAACACAGTACTTTTATTTAAACAGTAGTGAGGCCTTATACACTTTGTGAGGCCTAGATAGATGACAATTCTCATTGTTCAAAACTTTATTCATGATGTGTCCAGGAGAGAATAAAGTCTATTTGTGACAGAAAGTAAATAAGGCAAAATTTAGACATGCTGAGGCATTGGTCATCTGGGAGGTACGAAATGTCAAATAAAGAGGATTTTGGTTACTTAAAAAACTGTCAAAATGGCAGTCATACAAAGCCCAAAAAAGAAACTAAATAGACATAAGCTCAGAAACCAAAGAAGAATTCATCACTATGTGAGAAGTCAGCAAAAATGGCTATTTTGCCCACAACTAAGCCGGGCGGAGGTGGGAGAGTTGGGAGAGGTGACAGAAAGGCTCTTGGTCACCACAGTGATTATGGTAGATGATAATCAGTCTCATGGTTGAGACTCAATTTATCACACGGATCCATAGCCTAGACTAGTGGTTCTCAAATAGAGTCCTAGAAAAGTGCTCTGAGTATTCCAAAATGTGAATCCTTTCATTTTGTCAGCAAATGGCACATTCTTTCAAGTACTTTTATTTTTATGTATAACTAAAGATGACCCAGTAATAATCCACTGTGGAAAATAATTATGGATTAATAAAATTAACCCACTATCAGTATTTAGGGGCTGAGGGTTACAAACTACACTGCAAATTGTAGAGCTCCCTTTCTGCACATGTACCTACAGAGAGCTGGAACTGCCACAATTGTAAAGTGGAACACTGTGCTGTCAGTATGCTAAAATATTTACTGAGTGCTTACTATGTGCCAACCACCATGCTTAGTGTAGGTGACACAGTGGTTAGCAAGAATGGCATAGGCTCTGCCCTCATAGAATATAAGCTCTATTAGGAGAGTTCACCAGTGTTGTCTAAGTTGATCACGACAGTTTCTGGCCATAAATGTGTCATGTTTGGTGGTTCTGAGCCATTAGTGGCATTCAGGGCTGCTGCTGTCAGTGATTCCTAAAACTGATCATCAGAATTCATGAGGCACTTTATAACTCAAATTCAGGGGCCTGCCATAGACCTTGGGGAAGGCAATGGCACCCCACCCCAGTACTCTTGCCTGGAGAATCCAATGGACGCAGTAGCCTGATGGGCTGCCATCCATGGGGTTGCTAACAGTCGGACAGACTGAGCGACTTCACTTTCACTTTTCTCTTTCATGCATTGGAGAAGGAAAT
This sequence comes from Oreotragus oreotragus, assembly GCA_006410675.1. NCBI lineage: Eukaryota > Metazoa > Chordata > Mammalia > Artiodactyla > Bovidae > Oreotragus > Oreotragus oreotragus. The sequence continues at coordinate 376,788 of SJYX01022902.1, forward strand.
GGCAACCCACTCCAGTATTCTTGCCTGGAGAATCCCAGGGATGGGGGAGCCTGGTGGGCTGCCATCTATGGGGTCACACAGAGTCGGACACGACTGAAGTGACTTAGCAGCCATAGACCTAGTAAGTCTGAATCTCTCGGCAGAGGAGCCTGGGAATACCTATATTTAACAAACTACTCAAGTACTTCTCAACATTAAATTCTGAGAAGCAGTGGGAGAAAACTCACCATGGTTAGAGAAAATATATGAGTAATTTCAATCCCTAAGTGTATCTAACAATAATGCTTTTCTCACCAGTCTCTCATCTTCTCTCACGATGCTGATGCAAGATTGCTCTGATACCAAGCTTAGTTCTCTGGTCATGCCAAAACAGACACAGAGTCCTACTTTCTGCTTTTGTTGCTTGTGTTTTTTTGTGTCATATTCATAGTCTAAAAGTTGCATAGTTTAAGGTCTTAAGCCTCCAATCCAATCCAAGTGAGTTAATGTTTATGTATGATGTAAAACAAAGATACAATTTGATTCTTTTGCTTGTAGATATCCAATTTTCTCAATAATACTAAATGAAGAAATTATACTTTCTCTACTAGGCACATTTGTTGAACATTATGATTGAATATGCATGATTTATTTCTGGGCTTTCTATTCTGTCCCATTGGTCTGTTTCTCTATTCTTACACCAGTTCAATATTGTTTTAATCACTTTAGCTTTATAAAATAGTTTGAAGTCAGGAAGTGTAATGTCTCCAGCTATGTTCTTATTCAAGATTGTTCTGGCTGTTTAGGGTCTTTTGTGGTTCCACATGATCTTTAAGAACTTCAGAGTTTTTTCTGTTTCGGTAAAAAGAAAAATGGTACTGGGATTTTTGATAAGGAATGCATTGAATCTGTAGCTTTTTTGGGGTAATATAAACATTTTAACAGTCTTAAGTCTTCCAATCCATGAACATGGGATGTCTTTCCACGTCTTTGTCTTATTTAACTTTTTTAATCAATGTTATAATTTTCAGTATACAAGTCTTTCATCTTTTTAAGTTAATTCTGAAGTATTTTATTCTTTCTGAGGCTTTGATGCTATTCTAAATGAGACTGTCTCCTTAATTTCCTTTGGCTCATTGTTAACATGCAAAACACATCTGAATTTTGTATGTTGATTTTTGCATCCGGCAAATTTATTAAAGTTCTTTGCTAGTTCTAGCAGGTTTGTGTGTGTGTGTGTGTGAAGTCTTAAGGGTTTTCTGCATATGAAACTATTGGGGAAAGTGGATATTCACATGGAAAGAAAGAAATTGTTCCCTTACCTTATACCACACAGAAAAATCAACTCAATTATATTGAAGACTTATATACAGAATTTGAAAGCGCAAAACTTCTAGAAGAAAACATAGGGGAAAAAATATGAATTTTTGTTTCAGCAATGATTCCTTGGATATGACAACAAAAACCAGAATAGACATGGAACTGCATCAATCTAAAAAGTTTCTGCACAGCAAAAGAAACAACACAATACAAAGGTAACCTATAGAATGGCAAAAATATTTCCAAACCATGTATTTGATAAAAGGTCAGTATTCAAATATATAAGAAACGCCTACAGCTCTAGCAATAAAATAAAAACAAATAATATGATTTTAAAAGTGGGCAAAGGATTTGAATAAGCATTTCCTCGAAGAAGGCATACAAATAGACAGTAGGTACATGAAAGGATGTTCCACATTTTTCATTATAAGGAAAATACAACCCCAAACCACAATAAGATATCTCCTCACACCTATCTGAGTGGCTGTTATCCAAAAGAAAACAACAAGTACTGGCAAGAATGTGGAGAAAGAAGAACTTTTGTGCACAGTTGGGAGGAATGTAAACTGGTGTACTTACTGTGGAGAGCAGTATGAAGGTTACTCAAGAAACAATTTTTAAATAACTGCCACATGATCCAGAAATCCCACTGTTGGATATGTATTCAAAAGAACTGAAATCAGAATCTTGAAGAGATAACTGCCCTCTCACATTTACTGCAATGTTATTTTCAATAAGCCAAGATATGGAAATAATCTAAATGTCCCTCAATGCACAAAGAAAATGTACACACAATGAAATATTATTTGACCTTAAGAAGGAAAGCCTGCTATATGTGACATCATGGATGAACCTGGAAGATACTATGCTCAGTGTAATAAGCAAGTCACAAAAGGACAAGCACTACATGATTCTACTTATCTGAGGTATCTAAAATAAGTCAAACTCATAGAAGTAGAAAGTAGGGGCTGGAAGTCAAGGGAAATGCAGGTTCAATGGATATACAGGTTCAGTTACATAAAATGAGTAAGTTCTAGAGGTTTGCTTACAGTATCATACCTGTAGTCAACAGTATTGCATTGTGCAGTTAAAAATTTTAAGAGGATCAATCTCATGTTGTGTTCTTATCATAATTAATAAAAATTAAATGTATTGTAATAACAAAAATTAAAGTAGGACACGGGGTGTTTTGCCCAAGGAACTAGCTAAATACCTCCTCCTTTTTGTCTAAGCTAGTTTTATGTCTCAGCATCCTAAGAATGTGCCACAGAGACTATAACTGACAGGGACCTGGTTATTTCTGAGGAGATCGATTCAGTTCAGTCGCTCAGTCATGTCCGACTCTTAGCAACCCCATGAACCGCAGCATGCCAGGCCTCCCTGTCCATCACCATCTCCCAGAGTTCACTCAGACTCATGTCCATCGAGTCCATGATGCCATCCAGCCATCTCATCCTCGGTCGTCCCCTTCTCCTCCTGCCCCCAATCCCTCCCAGCATCAGAGTCTTTTCCAGTGAGTCAACTCTGCATGAGATGGCCAAAATACTGGAGTTTCAGCTTTAGCATCATTCCTTCCAAAGAAATCCCAGGGTTGATCTCCTTCAGAATGGACTGGTTGGATCTCCTTGCAGTCCAAGGGACTCTCAAGAGTCGTCTCCAACACCACAGTTCAAAAGCATCGATTCTTCGGCACTCAGCTTTCTTCACAGTCCAACTTTCACATCCATACATGACCACA
>SJYX01022902.1:385052-417213 GCA_006410675.1 Oreotragus oreotragus
GATGCAGTCTCAAAAATGACAGAATGATCTCTGTTCATTTCCAAGGCAAACCATTCAATATCACAGTAATCCAAGTCTATGCTCCAACCAGTAACACTGAAGAAGCTGAAGTTGAACGGTTCTATGAAAACCTACAAGACCTTTTAGAACTAACACCCAAGTAAAAAAAAAAAAAAAAAAAAAGAACTAACACTCAAAAAAGATGTCCTTTTCATTATAGGGGACTGGAATGCAAAAGTAGGAAGTCAAGAAACACCTGGAGTAACAGGCAAATTTGGCCTTGGAATATGGAATGAAGCAGGGCAAAGACTAATAGAGTTTTGCCCAAGAAAAATGCACTGTTCATAGCAAACACTCTCTTCCAACATGACTTTAAGTTTACTCAAAACTTCAGGCTAATAAAAAAATGTCACTTACAGAATTATTCTTATGCCTTGAGATTCATTGTAACGCAATTGCACAAGATTTATTAATATATTGTATTTACCCTTCCTCCTTCTTTATCAGCAAGGACTTTGCTTTGATTTACTAGTATTTTTTAAAAATAAAAGGAACTTGGATTTTTATCCCACTAATTAGATACAATATGCAGCTAATTATGTAGCAAGGACAGAGTTAAGAGCAGAATAAAGAGGAGGTTTTTCAATGCATGTATTGTTCTTTTCTCCTCTGAGAAGACACGCTTGAGACTGAATTTTAAACACTTCAGCACTGGCGAAACAAATCAGTGATGGCTCAGACACAGAGGTGTTGCACATTATTCATGATCTTGAAATTATTAATGTAACACTGAGCCATTATTACCACATATTGCCATCAGAGTAATTAACACATCTTATCTAATAGAATAAGGCCGTCAAATCAAACTAAGAAGTAATTAAGTTACATAACTACACAGCTGAGGCAGAAAGATGCATGTTAAATGAATTAAAAAACTGCAGCTTACCTAGGCGGTTTTGAATAGCTAAGCATGGTGATTTCTTATTTATTGTCTAGTTTAACCATGTCATGCCTCAATTTCTATGTACCATGAGGAGATTAGAATAAAGTAATTACTAAACTCTAGTGTTCATATTAAATACTTAGAGAGTTCCTGAAAAATCCATCTTCACAGTCTCCATTGAAAACATTAATCCACATGGTCTAGAGTGGAGACCCACAATATAGACATTTTTAACACCCTCAGGTGATTTTAAAGTTGTACCATGAGTCACATTTTGAGGAATTCTAGGAAAAAAAAGATTTTCAAAAGTCCCTTCCAATCGTAATTGAGAAGAAATGAGATCACTGGCTTTCCCAGATACAGTAGGGAGGTTTTGTCAGGAATTAGCATTTGTTTTACATATGGAATGCCCATGGTCTCCATTATCTGCCTATGGTTGACCATTTTCTTCCCCTGAAACTAGAGTGAAAAAAAAAGCGTATGAAGAGAAAAACAACCATTTTCAATTTTTAAGAATTGTCAGTCAGCTCTGAAATTATTCTAAGCCATAATATTTATATCCTATCATAGATACTAAATGAGCCGCACAGAAGAAATCACAAATGTGAGAAACAATTTATAATTTTAATGAAACTAAGAAAACTCCATAATGTATCCTTCTTCCAAATGTCTTTTCCCTTTAGCCCTCTGCTTGCAGAGTGTGGACTTTTGGAGAGAATGCACATAGTCTTAAACTTTAAAAGTCTACCTTTGGGTGGCTTCCACATCCTGGCTATTGTAAATAGTACTGTAATGAACATTGGAGTGTATGTATCTTTTCATGGTTTTCTTGGGGTATATGCCCAGTAGCAGAATTTCCGGGTCCATATGGTAGTTTTATCTTTTTCTTAAGGAAACTTCATATGGCTTTTCATAGTGGCTATATAAATTTATATTACCACCAACAGTGTAGAAGGGTTCCTTTTTCTCTACACCCTCTCTAGCATTTATTGTTTGTAAATTTTTTGATGATGGCCATACTGACTTGTGAGAGGTGATATCTCATTGTAACAACTTAAATGTTTATTGACAGATGAATGAATGAAGAAGATGTGGTACACATATACAATGGAATTTTACTCAGCCATAAAAAAGAATGAAATAATACCATTTTCAGCAACATGGATGAGTCTAGAGAATGTCATGCTGAGTGCAGTAAGTCAGACAGAGAAAGAGAAATATAATTTGGCATCCCTTATATGTTGAATCTAAAAAGAAATGATACAAATGAACTTACAAAACAGAAAGAGACTCACAGACTTTCAGAATGAACTTATAGTTGCTGGGGGGGAAGGAATAGTTAGGAAGTTTGGGAAAATTATGTACACACTGCTATATTCAAAATGGATGACCAAAAAGGACTACTGTATATAGCACATGGAACTCTACTCAGTGTTACCTGCCAGCCTAGATGGAAAGAGGGTTTGAGAGAGAATGGATACATGTATATATATATGGCTGAGTCCCTTCTGCTGTTCACCTGAAATTATTAATACTACAACATTGTTGATTGGCTATAATCCAATACAAAATAAAAAGTTTCAAAAAAAGATGTGGTACATATACACAATGGAGTATTACTTTACCATAAAAAGGAATGAAATAGGGTCATTTGTAGAGATGTGGATAGAGTCTGTCATACAGACTAAAGTAAGTCAAAAAGAGGAAAAGCAAACACTGTGTATCAATGCATATATGTGGAATCTAGAAAAATGGTACAGATAAGCCTATTTGCAAGGCAGGANAATGAAATAGGGTCATTTGTAGAGATGTGGATAGAGTCTGTCATACAGACTAAAGTAAGTCAAAAAGAGGAAAAGCAAACACTGTGTATCAATGCATATATGTGGAATCTAGAAAAATGGTACAGATAAGCCTATTTGCAAGGCAGGAACAGAGGCACAGATGTGGAAAACAGATGTGTGGATAGGTGGAGAGCGGGTGAATTGGGAGATTAGGATTTACATATATACACTACTATGTGTAAATTATATAGTTAACGGGAACCTGCTGTGTAGCACAGGGAGTCAGCTCCGTGCTCTGTGGTGACCTAGAGGTGGGTGGGGGAATGGGAGGGAGGTCAGAGAGGGAGAGAGTATATGTTTACATACGGCTAGTTCACTGTGTTGTATAGCAGAAACAACACAACACTGTAAAGCAACTATGCCCCATTTTTGTAAGAGTTTACATTTGCATTAAATTAGAAGCTACTGGTATCCCAAGACTTATTGAAGATCTGAAAATGGCTTTTAAGAATGCAGCCAGGTTTTATCAGATTGTGAGACTTAATCAATATTTGGCTTGTCCATACTACCCAGGCTAATAGGTCATTGTGCTTGGCACCATACAGACACACAAAAAAACATAAAGTGAAGGATGGGGAGGGAAGCTCTTCGTCCATTGAAAGGTATAATCGTTTAGTTACATGAGTGAAATAGACAAATATCAACTTAGAACATCCGTATGTAAAATCACCAACAAAAATAGTATAGTGATTTTGAAAAGCTCCATTTCACTCTTATCAAGTCACACATGTACCTCTGATATCTTGGTTAACATTAGAGCCACTTTTTGAGTCAAGTTGTCCAAAGCAGTAACATCAGAGCCATATAAGCTGTTTGAGATAGAGTTCTGTTTGTATCAGCCTATCATGAAGCCCCTGGAAGTCTTTGCTTAAGTTGTGCCATGACATTCCCATACTGTCCCACTCTGACAGAGAAGCTGAGCAAGAGTTCCAGACAAGAAGGTGGAAGAGATAGAAGTCAGACTTACTCGGGAACTTACAAGACTTCCCAAAGTGCAAGCTGTTTAAGCAGGTCAGCTCTGGTGAAACGTATCAAATGCACAGTCCTGGCAGCACACTTGTCACAACAGAGATATCTGAGCTAACCTTTAATGAATTGGAATAGTTTTACCATCTTAGGGAAGTTGGGTGGAACTGGAAATAAAAATTTCATCTTAACTTGCAGTATCTATGACCCAGAAATGTATACAAGTCAAACACTTGGGGTTTTGTGACAGAGAATAGACCTACAACCACCAGCTGTGACGGTGCATAAGTTATTTTCTCTGGCTTGGTTCCTTCATCTACAAAATGAAGGTAAACTGTCAACTTGCAAGTCAGAATCAAAGGGCACAACATTTATAGCCTGGTGACTGGGCACAAAACAAGCATGAAATAAAGAGTAGCTACTATCACAGTTTTTAATATTCATTCATTCCAATAAATATTGATTACCTACTGCATATCAGGAACTGTCCTATATCACATTTGCAGACTTTAGTTATTGGAATAGCATCTTAATTATTTTAGTCATTGCTTCAAATAACTTTTAAAGCTATTATCTTAGATTTTCTTTTTTAAAGGGCCTGTTTATTTACCTTTGGCTGTGCTGGGTCTTTGTTGCTGCATGCAGGCTGCTTCTAGTTGTGGTGAATGGAGGCTACTTTCTAGTTACAGTACACAGGCTTCTCATTGCTGTGGCTTCTCTGTTGCAGAGCATGGGCTCCACACAAGTGGGCTTCAGCAGTTGTAGCACACGGGTTCTAGAGTGGAGGCTCAGTAGCTGCGGCCCATGGGCTCAGTTCAGCTATCAAACCCATGTTTCCAGCATTGGCAGGTAGATTCTTAACCACTGGACCACCAGGGAAGCCCTAGATTTTAAGCTGACCTACTGCAATACCCACGTTGCCTCCCTCTTAACACCAAATCTGTGAAATCACAGGTTTTATATGCTAGTTGTTTTTCTGGTCAACATTAACATAAACATGTAACAATTAAACTTGTATAAGGGGTTCATGTTTGGGAGTTCGTGTAAAAAAATAAATAAATACAAAAAAAATAAAAAATAAAAAATAAAAAATAAAAAACTCAAAAAAAAAAAACAGAAGCAATATTGTAACAAATTCAATAAAGACTTTAAAAAATTAACAAAAAAAAAATTAACAAAAATAAAAAATAAAAAAAAAAATAAATAAGCTTTAACAAAAAAAAAAAAATAAAAAAATAAACTTGTATAAATGTTCATCCATGAACCACCTAAAATCATCAGCACTGGGCATACCTCACTGTGGAGATGATCAAGACGGGGTCTCCGACCTCTAAGAGCTTTTCTTCTTCTGCCAAGCAAATCTGCAATCACATACAGGACAGGCATAGGCACTTCCTAGGAAGCATTTAGGACCTGGCTGTCAGGCAGCGCCAATGAGATACATGGCCTGATGGAAAGGTGACCGCAGGGAAATGGTTCTGAATGTGAGCGGGACTGAAAACGGATGGGCGAGCCCAAGATTCCCCTTAATGAATCTGAAAGTGGCAGGGTAATGCAATTACCTTTCTCTAACAGAGAGTTTCTGCTGTGGCACCCCGAGAATCACATTATGCACACAGACCAGGCTCTGCTGAGAATACATTACACCTAATGAAATAAACCCATACATTCCTTGAGCATCACCTGGCTGTCACACAGACTTCCCCTTATTGCATTATATGATAGTCTCATCGCAGTGTACTGTGAACAAGGGTACCATCCACATCAACCAAGTGAGATCAAAGTCTGCAGTAATATATACAGAAAATCCTCCTCTTAGTCCCGCACTGCAAAGGGAAAGTGTGAACAAAAGCTTGAGCAGACAACTCAGGGTTGTGCCTTTGATCTCTCTTTCAAGGCTGGAAAGAAATTTGCAGGAATGGCCACTACAAGGAGCCTCTTTCTTCAATCTCCCCAACTCAGGGTTGAAGGAAAGCACTGCAGTCAGGAGTATGTGTCAAACAGCACCCATGCCTTCCCATCTCAGCATGCTAGGAGACCAAGAGCAAACACACGTGCCCCAGACTCTGGATTCACTCATTCAGCAAATATTTGTGGAATATTAATATTTGCCAAGTGGGGGACAGACTCTGGGGAAACAGAGATGAATAAAACCCTACCGCTGCCCTCCTGGATTTCATACTGTAGCAACACACAAGCCAAAACATGCTTGCAAATCTGGGTGATGCTAAAACAGAAACACCATATACAGTGGGGACAGAGCAATGAGGTCATGTGAAGGAATCCCTTGACTCTGCTCTAGGAGATAAGAAGTCCAGGATCAGAGAGAAAAAGGCACAACTAGGGACTTGAAGGGATTTTCTTACAGGAAAAGAGAAGGGAAAGATGAGGGCATACATTCCAAGTAACAGAGGCAGAGGGACCACCTCTAGAAACAGTATGGCAGGATCAAGCATGATGGATTATTTGGCTAAGTGGAGGGGCATGGGCTGGATCATGTAAGGCCTTATAGGCCATGCTAATAATTTGGGCTTTCTCTGAAAAGAAAAAAAAAAAAAAAGGGCAATTCTTAATGAGAGATTTATACAATTAATTTCTTCAGTTCTGTTTCATTTTTCTAGTGCTGGCTCGGTCTCATGGGAGAGGCTCTAGAATGTTTCCTTTCTGAGGAATTCATTGTATATCTTACTGTGCATGTTTTGAAGATTTGGTTATCAAGACCAGTTAAAATTAGAGAGATATGTGTTATAGGGAAGAACTTACTCCATGTTGAATCTGTTTTTTACTTAACATTTGCTTTCCACTGCTTTTGTTCCCTAAAAGGATACTCTTCATATATAATGTCCTGGCTTGGGGAACGCTGCCCCTCTGCCAGAATGTTAAACCAAGATGCCGGTGTTCAGGATCCTGTCCACCTGTGAATGATTATAGGAAGGAAGAAATTAACACAGCCCCTCCCTGAGGCTGGCCATTCCAGGACATATTTGAAAGATTAATGACCTTTTCACTTTACTCTTCACCTCCCCCATCTCTGTTCTATAAAAAAACCTGGCATCCAGACCCTGATAAAATGATTATTTTGAGACATTAGTCTGCCATCTTCTCTGTTTTCTGAATAAAGTCATATTGCCTCTAATTGACCTGTCCTGTGGCAAGCAAAGTGAGCTTGATCTCCATAAGATATAAACTTACAATGTGTGTGCATGCTAAATCGCTTCAGTAGTGTGCGACTCTTTGTGACCTCATGGACTAGCCCACCAGGCTCCTTTGTCCATGGGGTTCTTCAGGCAAGAATATTGGAGTGAATTGCTAATGCCCTCCTCCAGGGGATCTTCCTGACCCAGGTGTCCATCCCGGGTCTCCTGCAGCTCTTGCATTGCAGGTGGATTCTTTACTGCTGAGCCACGAGGGAAGTTCATAAATTTACAATATTGTAGAGCAATTATCCTTCAATTAAAAATAAAGTTAAAAATGTGAACTTACATACAAAAGATGCAAAAAATGAAAAACTAATTGAACAACAAGCTCTGGTAAGCGTACACCGTGAGAGGTATGGAGCATGGGAAAAAATGAAACACTCCCCTCAATGAGCAACTTCTGCAGATGCCTCTCAGTATGCTTGATATTAAGTTAACTCCATCATAAAGTTCACCTAACTGAACTTGACTTTCCCAATACACCTATAAGCACTAACTTTCCCCTGCAAAAGGTTCAAGCTGATGCCCAGGGCAGTGCTGAGCGCTATAAGCCCCAGGCACTTCTGGCCTCACATGTATTGTTTGCTTACCAAGAATCTGTTGCTTTTGTCCTCAAAACTGCTTAAAGCTTTTATACTTGCTGTAATGAACTAGTTTCTTTTAAAATACAGAAGTTAGTAAGATGTAAGACTAAAAAGAATTGCTTCTATGAAAACTAAATTGCTTTGTGAAGACTCTATAAAGGAGACTACCTATTTAAAAAAAGAAAAACACAGCCTCTGAAGAATTTCACAGCAATTATAGGTGTGGTTTATTTAAGAAAAGCAAACGGTGTAGCCATCCTTAAGAAATGGTCTTGGTGTTAGATCAATGGTTAGGGAATTAACATATAAATGAGGTACAATTTAAGTTAAAATAAAATATTAAGGTGTGCTTAGTTCATCTTTTATGATTTAACTTTTTAAAGTTGAAGTTAAATAAATGATCAGCCCTGATCCGTCAGGTTTAATACAGCAATTGGGCTGCAGATTCATACTTTCAGTAATTAGGTTCTGGCTTTGCTACTGACTACCTGTGTGGTGGTGTACAAACATTTAACATTTTATTCCTCAGTATCCTATGTACTAAACCGAGAAATAACAGTACCTACCTTACAGAACTATTCTAAGGGCTATACCTGTTAATGAGCCTAAAAGCTTAGCTTGGAACATGATCCTTAATAAATGTATTATTTTGGGTTTTATTATATCATCATTATCTTTGGGATGAGGCTGCAAAGAACTTCCATTTCTACTTTATATACTTCTCCATTGTTACATTTTTTTTTTTTACAATAGCAGTATATAATTTATACTTAGTAAAAAAAAGATATTTAAATTTTGGAAATAAGTCAGAGGAAAAAAGTCTTTTTTAACACAGATAAGTGAAAATGTTCAAAGTCCATCAGGAAAATTGTTTAAAAATAAGAAACAATAGGGAAACATAGCAGATTTCTTATTTTCACACAGTTGGATTAATTCTAGAATAACGGTCCACAGCAGGACTTACTGGAAGTAAGGTCTAGGTGAGGATGTGTAGATGAGTATATAATGTCCCTAAATCAACCAGAGGATGTTAGGGGCAGCTCCCTGGCTTCAAGAAGCATGGGTCAGGCCATCATGGACTTGCACAGTGTGAGAGTACTTATGTCTTTAAAATGCCTGTGAATATTAGAAACACAGAAGGACAATGTAAAATGCAGAACAACTAATCCAATGAATGATAATAATTAGACCTTTCCATCAGCCACAAGAGCTTCCCTGGTGGCTCAACTGGTAAAGAATCTGCCTGCAATGCGGGAGACCTGGGTTCGATCCCTGGGTTGGGAAGATCCCCTGGAGAAGGGAAAGGCTACCCACTCCAGTATTCTGGCCTGGAGAATTCCATGGACTGTATAGTCCCCATGGTCTCAGACACAACTGAGTAACTTTCACTTCACTTCACTTCACTAGCCACAAAGACCACCACAGTTTTTAGGACACACCCATGCTGGCATACCTCTGCTATTTATCACAGATTTGCTTACGCTTTAATTGCACAGGAAGTCAGGACAGGAAGGTGAGGCTGCATGATACAGAAAAAGAGGTATAGTTTGGTTCTTTTAATTAGCCCACCAGCATTTCAGCATGAAGTTTCCAATGTTTAATTGCTCTATTTTTCAGTGCACGTGTGTGTGTGTGTGTATCTGGGAATTCATGCATATGTGTTAAGAACACCCTGGCAAATAAATATAACAAAAAAGCTATATGGTCTCCAAAAACATGTTCTCTATTTTTAAGAGAAGGGCAACGAAGCAATGAACATAGCCAGATTCCTTCCATCATAATTCCATCTTCTGGTCTCTCCTGTCTCTACCCCCACAGAGCAAGCCCTAAGTGTCTAAGCCACTGCCTGGATGATAAACCAAGATCTGGGCACAGGGTACTCTCTCATTGTGTTGTTGGTTAGTCACTAAGGAGTGTCTGACTCTTCTGTGACCCCATGGACTATAGCCCACCAGGTTCTTCTGTCCATGGGATTTCCCAGGCAAGAATACTGGAGTGGGTTACCATTTCCTTCTCCAGGGGATTTTCTGGACCCAGGGATCGAACCCACATCTCCTGCATTGGCAGACAGGTTCTTTACCCCTGAACTATCTGGTCCCATCTTTAAGAACAGTTTTGTTCCTGGGGCTGCCTGACCTAATTTCCCTAAATCAGGGTAGAAGGCACACTTTGTAGTTCATCACCAAGCATGTGGACTCTGAGAACAGCAGATGACACAGATTAAAAACATGTGTGAGAAATTTCCTGTGCCGGCGCTTTCATTACTCTCAAGACAGTTATGCTTCGTCTTAACTTGCTGTGGTTGACTGCTCCCCAGTATTCCAGAGAATTCATGTCTCCCAGTCACAAGAAAAAGAACAACAACAAACACTTTCACTACTACCCAAATAATTTGGCATCTGACTATAATATTTGTATGAACCACCTGCATTGATTAATAAATCTGCTAAATGCCAAATCTCTTTTGTTCCCAAAAGAGAAATGAAACTGATTCAGAAATTACTGAGACAATTACAGTCTCTCGTGTGATTCTTGTAAATGGGTATTTAACTATATGGTACCTGATATTAGACTTTCTAAGTCAAAATCCTATATAATCTGTATAATCTTAAGCAAATTAACTGATCACTTTAAACCTTTTTCTGGTCTGCAAAATACAGAAATTGTAAAAGCATCTATCTCAATGGGTTACTGTAATGACAAAATAAGATACTATATGCTGCTAAGTCACGTCAGTCATGTCCGACTCTGTGTGATCCCATAGACAGCGGCCCACCAGGCTCCCGTCCCTGGGATTCTCCAGGCAAGCATATTGGAGTGGGTTGCCATTTCCTTTTCCAGTGCATGAAAGTGAAAACTGAAAGTGAAGTTGCTCAGTTCTGTCCAACTCTTCATGATCCCATGGACTGCAGTCTACCAGGCTCCTCGGTCCATGGGATTTCCCAGGCAAGAGTACTGGAGTGGGTTGCCATTGCCTTTTCTGAAGATACTATATAACAAACGCTAATTCCAGAGCCCTTTCAACTTGAACATAATTGACAGTGCCTGGCATAGTGTGGACTAAATCAATGTTTATTACTACCATTACTACTACTAAAATCACTACTGAGAGACAAAAATACTTCTTGGAGGCTTAGAAGATTTCAGACTGACTACCTTCATGGATCAGTTTTATCACATAAATTTTCAGCCTGCCACTAGGAGGATGTCATAATCGTAAAGAAGGCAGCTATCACTCCCTTGTTCCCAAACAGGGGAGGGTAGTTTATAAAATTTAACTACATCTTGGGTGTTATTGGGCTTCCCTTATGGCTCTGTGGCTAAAGAATCCGCCTGCAATGAGGGAGACCTCGGTTCAATCCCTCGGTTGGGAAGATCTCCTGGAGAAGGGAAAGGCTACCCACTCCAGTATCCTGGCTTAGAGAATTCCATGGCCTAAATAGTCCATGGGATCAAAAAGAGTCAGACATGACTGAGTGACGTCCACTTTCACTTTCACTTGGGTGCCATTAAATAAAAAGGAGCTGCAGTATCTAAATTCTGATCTAAATTTTGACAGCAAAACCTTATGGTGAGTTTGGTATTTTTCATCCCCCATCACAGGTGTCAATCTAAGGCTCATTCATACAATGGGGCCCCTAGACCATCACAGGAAATCTGCTCATCTACAGCTTAAGATACTGCAAATGGGCTGTGTTTTGGCAGAAAGTGTATGCTGGCAAAAGTTGAGATTTTATGAATGGTTACATCTAGCAGCAGATGGATGCTATATGAATCTGACCCATTAAGCTCATTTCTGTTTAATTTCAGTATATTTGATATCCCCGCTTGTTTTCTATTAATCTTTCATTTCATCACAGACACACACAAAAAAACAAACCGTAAACACTCCCACCTGCGTTCACCACCTTTTTTTCTTCACTCCTGCTTCATTTCTCCAAACTTCCACTATCATTATCACTCTCACCTTTGCTACCTACAGTTTCTGACTTAAGGCTCTAGGTGGAAGTATAGTTATTAAAAACTTCCTTTAAAGGCTGTTTAGAGGAAACAAATGCGACAGCTTTTCTTAAGAATCCAAACAAGTTTCTTCTGCCTTGTCGCTTTCCCTCACAGAGTTTTGCCATCATATTTCACAGCGAGTTTCAACACCCTTTTGAACTCCATGAGAAGTCCTAGCGAAAGGAATAAACAGGAAGCTGTCCCTTCCCCTTATAATGGAGTTTCCTCCAGCTCTTTGCCCACAAGCACTGTCTTATACTCTACCTTTGTAGAAGACGCCTCCTCATTTGAAGGAGAAAAGATCAAGGCAGGATTTTTCCTTCTTCTTGTCTCTGTATTCTTTCTAAAAACTTAGTCTACAAGTGGTATTCCATTCTGAGGACATATCAGTACAGTGAAAATCTGAACCAAGCACCTAAAATAGCCTTGACTGCCTTCTCAGACAGAAGCAGCTCCAGGATTTCTTCATGAAAAGGGCTTAGGACAGCGAGCTGATGAAAAGGGTTAGGAGACTTATCTTGAAGCTACAATGGAGGTTACTTTCATTTCTACATCAAGTGAGTATGTTTAATCAGGGTGATGACAGCTAAGAACAAAGGCTGATAGACATTACTGATGGGGCTGACATAGTCCAGCAGCCTTTGCTCAGTCCCTGTGCATACTGCAGAAAGACACAGGGAGCAGAAGACCCAGTTTCCACCCCTGTTATTAGAAACAACCAAGTCCAATGCATTTCCCTCTCCTGTGCTTTGGAATGATTTGGTATAGTAAGAGAACAGATTGCATCTGTTTTTGTGAACCATCTAGCAAAGTACCTGGCATCTAATAAACTCTTCATAAATATTTGTTGAATGGAGTTGAATCAGAGAGTCCTGGCAGAAATCTGTGGCAAGTCGCTTTAACAATAGGTATGTTTGGTAGCTTTAAAAGGTATGTAAGCAACACATTTTCATAGAAGAACTGAAAATGCTTAATTGAAAAAAGAAAATAGAAGC
Organism: Oreotragus oreotragus; assembly: GCA_006410675.1. NCBI lineage: Eukaryota > Metazoa > Chordata > Mammalia > Artiodactyla > Bovidae > Oreotragus > Oreotragus oreotragus. The sequence continues at coordinate 397,584 of SJYX01022902.1, forward strand.
TACCTTTTAAGATTTGAAAGTCATTTATCTCATACTTAATTAACATTTTGAGTAAGATCAGATATATTTTTCTGGTCTTAAAAATAGCTAAATATTCCTTGTGCTTGCAGTGTTGCTTCAGCCATAGCTAAGTCATGTCTGACTCTTCTGCAACTCTATGGACTATATAGCCCATCAAGCTCCACTATTCATGGAATTTCCTAGGCAAGAATACTGGAATGGGTTGCCATTTCCTTCTCCAGGTGATCTTCCTGACCCAGATTAAATATAGTTCCCTGTGCTACTCAGTAGGTCCTTTGTTGTTTATCAATTTTATATACAGTAATGTATATCTGGAGAAGGCAATGGCACCCTACTCCAGTACTCTTGCCTGGAAAATCCCATGGACGGAGGAGCCTGGTGGGCTGCAATCCATGGGGTCGCAAAGAGTCGGATACAACTAAGCAACTTCACTTTCACTTTTCACTTTCACTCACTGGAGAAGGAAATGGCAACCCGCTCCAGTGTTCTTGCCTGGAGAATCCCAGGGATGGGGGAGCCTGGTGGGCTGCCGTCTATGGGGTCGCACAGAGTCAGATACGACTGAAGTGAGAGGAGCAGCAGCAGCAGCAGTGTCTATCTATTAATCCCAAACTCTTTTTCTGAGTGTTTATTATATGCCATGTATTGCCTAAGTAGTCACTCGTGTAATTTTTATGACAACCAATGAGTTAGAAGCTACTATTGCCTCCACTTTACAGATGGGAAGACTGGCATTTCAAGAGCCTCTGGCAAATCTCAGAAGTCCTGACCTGCCCACATCTAAACCATTCAGTGCCAGTGGAGGCAGAATTGCCGAGACCAGCCGGGGGTGGGGAAGATCACCCTCCACCGGACACTGGGAAGTCAGTCACAGAGCATCCTGCCCTGCTATTTAGAAAGATGAGACTGCTGCAGCCTTATGGGGAAGAGTGTGCTGTGGCACTGTGGGGCACATCCTCTCCCACTTTCCAGAGCTGCCTCACGGGAGTAGCATTAAGTGGGAGCAGGAGAAAGACTAGGAGAAACAAACAAAGCCCTGTGTTCTTTCAGTGCATCTAAGTTTTGGTAATTTGCAATTTTCACCAACCAATTAAGTATTTACCCTCACAGTCATATAAGGTGGGAAACAGAAAAGAATAAAGCCAACTCTAATTCTGCAGCACTGCATTTCTGGAACTGTTCTGTACATTAGAGCAGTCAGCCCTATGACTCAGACCTTAATGTCCAGTTTTAACCTTTAGGATGACATATTTTTAAAGAACAGACCTTGTATTTCTGCTGGCTTAAAACAAAGCACATTTGGGAAAGAAGAAAAAAAATTCATAAGAGACCAAAAAAAGATTTCACAAATTATTTCTTAAATACACATGATGACACCATGCAGAACTCAAAGTAAATTAATCTGCACTGTATACAAATTTTCCTGTCCTCCTCTCTCCTCCTACCCTTCTTCTGCTTCCATGCTACTCATTAAGTTCCCAAGGAAATAAATTCTCCCAAATAACTCAGTAGCAGCATTTTCCCACTTACCACCCCCCAGAATGGTCCATTTCTTTTGGACTTCCTTAGGAGTTTCTCAAACTTGGGGCCAGTGTGTTAGGTCTTAAAGCCACACTTTGTGGACTGGCTGAGAAGATGCTTCGCCTCCAGGGTATGCCTCTGAGGTCTCTTTTGCCATGGGGATCCAGACCTTCAGTGGACTGAGTAATAATGTTTTGGCTCAACAATAACACAAGTTTATCTGGTCTCAGGACTCTGTCTTCAGGATTACAAGTTGATTTGGCCCAATTTCCCAATCTAAAAAAGCTTGAAGGACTCAAAGATTAGCATGAAGGCTTCATTCAAATTATTCAAATTTTGCCCAAAATGTGTCAACTCATATTACACCTCCTGGGTTTTACAAGCAATTGGTTTGACTTTGAACCATTATTATCTTTTCTGGATGAATCTGGGGAGATTATGAATGTTGCAGGTGTCCAGTAAAAAGGCTGTTACCCTGAGTGGATACCTTTGCAACTATAGTTACAGGATGCATTGATCAAGACTTTCAAATGCAGGTATCTGAAGAGCACATAAAGTGCTTTGGGAAGTTTGGCACAGGACTGTCCTTTAAACACACCAGTGAAGGAGAAGGCCTTGAATCCTCCTAATGTTTTACCTCCTCTCACAAATAATTGATTTGTTTCAGAGAAGAAGCAGCATGAAATGTGTTGAGAAATGTGATACCTCACCTCAGCAGTCAGAGGTAAGCATCAGGAATAGATAAGCCCAGCTCCGGCATTTACAATCCCTGTGACTGTAGTCTTATTACTCCCTCTGGTTGCTAGTCTTTTCTATGCAAAAGCGACAATGAAACCTACCTCAAAGGCCTAGAATAAGCATTCAACAAGACCCCATGTGAAAACTGCACACCACTAAGCAGTTCTTGGTACTGACCAAGTCTCTTCCTTGTGAAAAAATAAGAGTGGAAAGGTGTGTGTGTGTGGGGGGGGGGGAGTTGTCACACTTTATCCTTTTTAGTTTTCATGACCTTTTTTCTTTATCAAAAGTTTCTTTCTCCCACCCAACTCCATCTCACAATTTGAAAGAGGAGGCAAGTTTATCTCTCTTTGTATCCTATTATGTTTATCCATTGATTTGAGTGGAACTCATTAAGATAGATAGATAGATACATAGTACATAGATAGGGTACACATATATGAATATCATAGAACAACTAACTTGAAACTAGGAAAGTCTGTATATTGTCACTCTATTTGTTTAACTTATGTGCAGAGTTGTTGTTCAGTTACTCAATCATGTCCGATTCTTTGTGATCCCATGGACTGCAGCATGCCAGTCTTCCCTGTACTTCACCATCTCCACAGTTTTCTCAAACTCATGTCCATTGAGTTGGTGATGGCATCCAACCAACTCATCCTCTGTCATCCCCTTCTCCTCCTGCCTTCAATCTTCCCCAGCATCAGGGTCTTCTTCAAGGAGTCAGTGAAATGCTGAGTTGGATGAATCACAAGATGGAATCAAGATTGCCAGGAGAAATATCAACTGCCTCTGTAATGCAGATGATACCACTCTGATGGCAGAAAGGGAAGATGAACTAGAGCCTATTGATGAGGGTGAAAGAGGATAATGAAAAAGCAGTTGAAACTCAACATTTAGAAAACTAAAACCATAGCATCCACTCCCATCACTTCATGGCAAATAGGAGGGCAAACGGAGAAGGGAACGGCACCCCACTACAATACTCTTGCCTGGAAACTCCAATGGATGGAGGAGCCTGGTGGGCTGCAGTCCATGGGGTCGCTAAGAGTTGGACACGACTGAGTGACTTCACTTTCACTTTTCATTTTCATGCATTGGAGAAGGAAATGTCAACCCACTCCACTGTTCTTGCCTGGAGAATTCCAGGGATAGGGGAGCCTGGTGGACTGCCGTCTATGGGGTCGTACAGAATCGGACACAACTGAAGTAACTTAGCAGCAGCAGCAGGAGGGCAAAAAGTGGAAGCAGTGACAGATTTTATTTTCTTGGGCTCCAAAATCACTGTAGATGGTGACTGCAGCCGTGAAATTAAATGACACTTGTTCCTTGGAAGGAAAGCTATGACAAACATAGACAGCATATTAAAAAGCAAAGACATCACTTTGCTGAAAAATATCCATTTAGTCAAGGCTATAGCTTTTCCAGTAGTCACACACAGATGTGAGAGTTGGACCATTAAAAAGGCTGAGCACGAAAGAATTGATGCTTTTGAACTGTGTGTTGGAGAAAACTGTTGAAGAGTCCCTTGGACAGCAAGGAGATCAAACCAGTCAATCCTAAAGGAGATCAACCCCAGACACATTCATTGGAAGCACTGATGCTGAAGCTGAAGTTCCACTACTTTGGCCACCTGATGTGAAGTGCCGAGTTATTGGAAAAGACCCTGATGTTGGGTAACACTAAAGGCAGGAGGAAAAGGGGATGACAGAGGATGAGATCCAGCATCACCGACTCAACTGACATGAATTTGAGTTAACTCAGGGAGACAGTCGAGGACAGGGGACCCTGGCGTGCTGCAGTCCATGGGGTCACAGAAAGTTGGATACAACTTATGACTGAACAATGACAACATACAGACATCAACGTTTAGACATATATCTCCACAAATGACAGGCCAAGGCGTTGTCAGTGAGAATAGCAGAAGCTGGGATTTGCCAAGACCCTAGACCCCCACCAAATGGAACTTGGGTTTCCTGTAGAGGTGATGTCAGCCTGAAATATCTGTACACCCTAGCAACTGAAGCATCTCACTCATAAAAAGCAACACCTGCCCACCAGCCTCAGGCAGGCTAAATTTTGCTTGTTCAAATTAGAATCTGCCCACTGAGCCAACAGAAATAAGGGCAAGGGATAGCAAATTTCCTCAGAATATACACTTACCTGACTTGGTTGGCGGTAGCCATTTTCAGAGATATGTGTGAAGCTGTCACTGGGGACCATCTTGGGTGTGGGATCAGAATGTGAGCATGTATTTTAAATGTACTGATATGGGGGTGGGTTGCTATGATAGAAAGATAAAGGTCAGTGTCCTGGGCAAGCAGAATAAAGACAAATTAAAATTTCACAGAGCCTAACATATTCTTGTAGCTATTACTAATACTGCCTTGCCTTTGCATCTAAACCTATATCTTACATTATTCCCTTCAGATTAATAGGTATGTAGCCATGAGCTTGAAAGATAGGGAGAGTCTGCTGAAGAGCCTGAGCCAGGCAGACCATCTGTCAGCACGATTAATGTGCTGGTTAGCATTCCGCTGTTCTTTCCATAGTATGGCAACTGCGTCCAACACATCACCTTTGTTCAGCTACCACATGGCTGGGCCAAGATTAGCAACGCACCTCCATCCTTAACAACACTTGGGGATTTGTAAACTCCCTGAACCCCTATTAGGGAACCTTCTGGGCTGTGGATTAAAGAAGGAAGTTGGTAGCAGCCAAGGGAGCAGCAGCAACAGCAGTCATGACTGTGGGCCATTCCATGGGCTCATCTTTTTAAAAAATTTATTTCTTTTTTAATTGAGAGATAATTGCTTTACAATATTGTGTTGGTTTCTGCCACACTTCAGCATGAATCAGCCATAGGTATACATATGTCGCCTCCCTTCTGAAGCTCCCTCCCACCTCCCACCACATCCCACCCCTCTAGGTTGTCACAGAGCACCAGTTTGAGTTCCCTGAGTCATACAGCAGATCCCACTGGCTCTCTATTTCACATGTGGCGATGTATAAGTTTTCACGCTGCGCTCTCCGCTGGTCCCGCCCTCTCCTTCCCACACTGTGTCCGCAAGTCTGTTCTCTACGTCTGCGTCTCCACTGCTGCCCTGCAAATAGGTTCATCAGTACCAGCTTTCTAGATTCCATATATATACCTTAACATCATCTAATTCTTAAAACGGAAAGGCTGTTTCATCCAAATCAATTCAGCCTGCATATACTGACTACTGAAAACAGCATTATACATTAGTGCTGAGACATCACAGGGAAATGCTGCCTCCACCATTTGCAAACAGTGAAATTTTGGGGAAGCTACTCAAACTTTCTAAGCTGTCAAAGCTTTATTTTAAAACTGTCACCTATTAAATGAAATAATGTATACTGAGCACACAGCTTGGCACATAGTAAATGTTCAATAAATGACAATTATTATTCTAACATTGCTGAATAGATACTGGGGGCAGATCTACAGGAAGACAAGATACTGTCCTAATCCTAAGGAATTTAGTAGAAGATACTGAAGTAAATCCTTAAAACTATAATAATGCAGCTATGGGCAAGGCAAGGCCCTAATGGAATTATGAAAACTGGGTGATGGTAACAAGAAGAAAGGATTCATTACACTTTGGGAGCACGTTTCTATGGAGAAGATCACACCTGATCTAATATTTCAAAAAAGGATAAAATTTAAAGACATGGTGATGAGAGGAAAAGTCCCCTTAAACAGAGAAAATTGCCCAAGCAAAACATGAGAAGTAATGACTGAGCTACAGCAAGTAGACTTGTGAGGCTGGTGTGCGGTTATGGATAAGGCCAGAGAGGTGGGATGTTGTCTAGTCAGAAACCTCCAGAAAGCACACTAAGGAAATGCAAAAAGGGAAAGGAAAAAAAAAAAAAAGAAATATTTTGCAAGCAGTAGAAAGTTATCACCCATTTCAGGGTAAAGGATTGATCTCCGTAGATGACATTAGAGTGGACAGAATTTGTCTTTGGCTCTGGTATATGTTAAAAATAACTATTCAATTGAAAATGCTTGCAACACAGGGAGGAAATTCCCAGAAGGGAGGAACTCTGACCTCCATAAATAACAGCTCAAGTATCCAGTGATATTTGAGGGCCTTTAAAAAGGTTTGTTACCAAACAGGTGAGGTCCTGGGGGAAGAGAAGTTGCTGGTGAGCTTCATTAATGCTAACAGTTGCCCCTGCACCACCAGGCAATCCCGAGGCATGTCCCTGAAACTCAAGTCAAGCAGAAAACTGAGGGTGCAATGTGAGCAGTTTGAGCCAAAGGAAAGTCACTTAGTCCTAACAGGTTTACATCTGCTAAGCAGTTTGTAAAGGCCAGGACTGGGTAAAGCCAGTCTCAGTAGCAATCAGTGGCATAGAGTGGGCTGTGAAGTGACCCCACCTTGAATAGAGCTCCAGCAATGGTAGTCAATGGTGGGGAAGCAGAGAGGGTAGCATAAAGCTCGCCATGGTGGAGCTGTTAGGGGCCATCAGCATGGTTCTGGCTGGATCTCCTATCAAGCAGCCACAGTTGCAGAAACACAAACTACTATGACTTCTCCCTTCCCTACAATTTCTGCTCCAACCAAGTACAGGCTAGAGATTATTCAGAATAATTTAGAAGTGATGACCTGACCTGCTGCATTCTCTGTTCCAGCCCTAGAAAAGTGAAATACTTAGATTCAGTTATAAATTCCTAACAAGGGGGCAGTTATAGTTATATAAATCTCTGTAGAATCATCAGGTATGGTTGATACAGGTAATTATAATGATTATAGTGGTGATATCAGATTTCTTGGAGTATTTGCTCAGATCTATTTCTTAAAGAACTTACACAGACCACTTTATTCATTTGTTAGGGTTACCACAAGCAAATATCACCACAGATTCAGTTCAGTTCAGTTGCTCAGTCGTGTCCAACTCTTTGCGACCCCATGAATCGCAGCACGCCAGGCCTCCCTGTTCATCACCATCTCCCGGAGTTCACTCAGACTCATGTCCATTGAGTCCGTGATGCCATCCAGCCATCTCATCCTCGGTCGTCCCCCTCTTGGCTTAAACAACAGACACTTATTGTCTCACAATTCTTGAGGCTAGAAGTCCAAGATTAACGTGTCACCTAATTTAGTTTCTCCTGAGGCCTTATTCCTTGGCTTGCAGACGGTCACTTTCTCACTATGGCCTCACATGGCCTTTCCTTGATGTTCATGTGTACCTGGCTTCTCTCTATATGAGCAAATCTCCTTTTCTTGTATGAACACAGATGGGTCCAGTGAAGGCACACCCTGCCAACTTCCTTTTACCTTATTTACCTCTTTAAAGACACTATCTCCAAGTAAAGTATGAGGTTTGGGGGTTGGGGCTTCAATATATGGATTTTGGAGAGGTCACTGAGAAGGAAGAAGGGAGCAGGGCACAATGACTAACAGAATTAAGAGGGGGGACAGAGCCACTGAGAAAAACAGGATGTGACAGTTAGAACAAACTAGGCCCACAATGGTGGGAAATTTGCCAATAGACTGTCAGCCTCATTATATGCTCACTGTAATACATTAACTAAGTGACACACCCACCACCTTAGGCACCATGACAGTTCCAGGGACAATCATGAAAGGCCAACAAGTGGGCAGTGGCCCAATTCCTTGAAGCCCCCACTCCTTCCCCAAATAGTCAGAATATTCCTCCTATTTGTTAGCATGTGAAATTATCCAGCCCATAAAACCAACCACCCCGACACCCCAGGTCTGCTCTCACTTTGAGACAGGCTGAATTCTGCCTATGGAGTGTGTACCTCTGAATAAACCTGCTTTCACTTTTATTTGGCTTGCTCTTGAATTCTTTCCTGCATAAAGTCAAGGACCCTCACTCAGTGGTCCCTCCCAGGAACTTGCCCTCACTCCCCTGTTTCCTGCATCAGCACCATTTAACCCATAACACATTTAACCCTAATGCTGGTAGATCCTCCTACCAAATAACTCTCACCCTTACCTCAAGGTATAATTTATTGAAATCAGGTTAACACTTTTCCCAAACTAGACACAACAGGATCTTTGTCCTAAGAATTTGGGATTGGGGTTAAGAGATGGTCAATTTGACCTCTTATTCTACAGAGCTCTAAATGCAGAGTTGCCCCCATGCTGGATGAACTAGACAGGGCAGGTGGCCAGGAATTAAAAATGAGTTCTACTATCCACCCCCCCCCCAAAAAAAAAAAAAGATTTTTATATTCTCAGTGGCTTTGAAGTTCTATTCCAGTACCTTAAGAGGACCTTTGGCTATCTTTATTTGAGATACATTCACTATGGTTAAAGGAGATGACTGTAAGATGGTGGGGGAGGGGGATGAGGGTGATGTCAAACAAGACCATTCCAGACTAGAGTGCTGACCGGTTGCTTCTTAACATCAGGATAACCAGATTAATCACTCACCTTTTTCTATATGATGATCCCCTGAGGCAAAGATTTCAAAATATCTCTCAATAGATCTTTCCAGCATTTTGCCACTCTACTATCCTCCCTAATTGTCAATCACATCTCCATTGCTTTTATTTAAGCTCACTAATTCCAGCTTGTCTTTACTCACAGATACAGAGGAAACTGCTTTACATTCTCAACATGAAAATATATCCCATCCTTGAAGAATAATTAACCCAAATTCTTCCCTTCTCTTCTCCATGATCCCAATTCAAACTCCCTTAGCCTTTCCTCAAAAGAAACAATGTCTGTTCTTTGAAATTCTGGTTGCTCCTTGGCCTTTTCATACCCCTTTCAAGGGTCCCTGACCACATCTGGGGCCTTCCCTGGTGGCTCGTGTTAAAGAATCTGCCTGACAATGCAAGAGACCTGGGTTCCATCCCTGGATCAAAAAGATCCCCTGGAGAAGGAAATAGCAACCCACTCTAGTATTCTTGCCTGGAAAAAATCTCAAGGACAGAGGAGCCTGGCTGGCTACAGTCCATGGGGTCTTAAAGAGTCTGACACAACTTTAAGACTGAACAACAACGACCACATCTGGACACGCCTATAATGAGGGTCAGACCAAAGTGCTGAGGACAATTAAAAAAAAAAGGACCTCCAAACACCATGTGGCAGGTTTTCATTTTAGGATTATGCAGTCCTTTTCCTTTCCCCACAACAACAAGAAACTAGCTAGTCACAGTCAACTTGTATATATTAAACTATGAAATGCTGGCCCTTTTTTTTTCTATCTAAACGCAGTCAGTTTTTATCATTACATAATTTGCCTTATTCCTTCAAAAAAATTTACTATAATGCATTTATTCATGTCTTTCATTTGATCTTTTATTATTCTTTTGTGGAAACAGAAAATGTAGACCAAAAAAGGGGGCAGAGGGATAGATAATATAGCCTAGAAGTAGTAAACTGACAACTATAGGCCAAATATTTCCCACAGATGTATATTCTGTGAGAAGATATTTTTCAGTGTGTTTAAGGCTGTAATACTTATAGGCCAGGTGGACACGCTCTCTCCAATTGCCACAGACCTTATATTCTTTGCCCAGACATCAATGGTATTTGAGTTTAAACTCCCAAAACCAACCAACTCATATGCAAAGAAAATGGACTGAAGAAATTACTTCCACTTGTCATATAGCTATTGAGTAGAAAGCCTGAATTGCAACCTGGAGCTTCATTTTCATCACTCTGCTAGTCTTTCCATCAGCATATCTCTTTTGGCTCATTATAACAGCCAGGGGGAAATTTTTAAGTAATGAAAAGTTTTAGGTATTTCAACTGATATTTTTGATGCTAACCAACCAGTTTCAGATCACTCTGAAATAATGAGCATAAAAGCTCAATCACATTTGAAACTTATTTTTGACAAGAGGCTGAACTTTGGAGCATTCCCGTTACCCTTCCCACACAAAGGCCCAGACTTCTCTTTCCACCTCTCATTAACCCCTCCCCACCTGGAGGCCTAGAGAATCTTAAAATGTCTATGTGTCTTAGTCTCTCACTTATGTCTGACTCCTTGTGACCCCATGGTCTACAGCCCACCAGGCTCCTCTCCATGGGATCGGCCAGCTAAGAACACTGAAGTGGGTTGCCATTTCCTTCTCCAGGGGATCTTCCTGACCCAGAGATCAAACCCTGGTTTCCCACATTGCAGGTGGACTCTATGGTCTGAGCCACCAGTAAAGAGGTTTTAAAAAGTCTAACTGGGTTTTTAACAAATCATAATGGATTTAACAGACATCTCAGGAGCCTATAAAGTAATGCTTTGCTACCCCACTAGAGGAAGACTCACCTCCAAGACAGGTAACTAACAATCAGTTGAAGCTTAGAGGACTTGCATTTGAAATATAATTCCAATGTCATTTGCAGGAAAAAGAAAAAATGAGTTAACTAGAGAAAGCCAGCTACCCTGCTGTGGAGAGAAAGTTTGCTTCCCTTCTTAGGTCTGTTCTTGACATGTCTATCAAGTTTGCTAATGACCAGCAACCACATGCCTTGTGAAAGAAGGCACTAATACTCTAATGATGCCAACTATATAACTGAACACTAAACAAAACAGGGAGGAGGAAAGACTGGATGAATGATCAACAGAGGTAATTAGGCTTCGCCTCTGCATATATAGAAATGATTTCCATATTCCACAATACCCTGCTGCTTGCTCTATAGACTGCACTCCTTACCACTGATTACAGCCAACCCAAAGGGATACAAATTAAAAGAGACAGAACAATGAAGAAGGAAGAGGTGAGTGGGCTTTTTAATCATTCTGCCTGTATCAAATTATTAAAAGCATTATGACCTTCATATTCAACTGTGGTGTAATCTCTCGTGTTATTTGAGAACATATTTTATGCACCAGAGCAATTGCTTTCACTGAATATGAGAATCTCAGATCCAGAATCAGAAAAACAGGTTGCTTTACAATTAAGTTATTCTCTCCTTGATACTGTATTTGAAGTTTGGGTAATAAGTACTCTGAAGGCTAGAATCATTTGGGCTGATCCTAACTAGAAAGAAAAATAGTGAGTGAAGATTTATGAATTTGTTAACAGGTCCAGAAATAGCCTGGGAGTGAGTGAAGCTGCAATCCACAAAAAAAGTATTTATAAGACAGTTCTTCCGAACCAAGGACAGAACTCAAAGCCATGGTTGAGGGCTCTCTTTCACTCCATGCCATGAAATCCTCCTTTGTCTTTCATCTTTCATTTCACTGAAAAATATTTATTGCATACTTACTGTGATAGCATATTAATACAATCCTGTTTTGAACTCATTTCTCTTTTATTCTTTTTTTTCCTCTTTATCTTTTTTCTCTCTGAATCCTGCCCAGAGTCCCTCAAAATCATGCCACCACAATGATACTAATAGGGTCCCAGCCCTTGATCACTGTGCTACCCTAAATCTGCCTACCTCTTCATTTTTTATAGTGATGAACGTACTTTGGGTTCAGAAAACCTGATTCAGAAGCTCTTCTGTCTCCAGCTACTTGATCTTGGATAAGCTACTTAAGCTGTGTTCCAATTTCCTCATTTTTTAATGTGGGATAGTAATAAAACCTACCTCACAGTGAATGTGTAAAAATTAAATGAGAAAATGTCCCCAGACTACTTAGAAGAATGACAACCACAGAGTAAATATTCAATAAATGAAACCTACTATTATTATTAGAGACAACAATAATAAAATGAAAGATGAAATAAAATAATGATTTTGAGTTCTATTTTTTCATCTCCATGAATCCTAAAAATATCTAAAATTTCAAAAGCTACGATGTTGAAGATCAAAAAAAGTTTTTGATGGGTAAATTTCTGGGTATTTGGCTATCAAGGAAAGCTTCAAGTTACTTTTCTATTCATGGAGTAATTCATAAAGTGGTAATTTTCATGTTGTTAAAAATGACAGAGCTTTTCCAAAAACACCCTCTTCACTGGATCAGGACTACATTATGTAAGTACATTTTCCTAAGTACAGACGGATTCCTAATCTATTGATAAGGTGAATATATTTCACTCATCTACTATGTGCAAAGAATTATTCTAGAAACAAAGAAAGATACAAGCAAAATACAGACCTTAGGCTTGAGGTCTCACCAAGAAACTTAGTGTTTTGCTGAGGAGTCAAAACACATACTCTTGTTTAGGTTAGGAATTCATCATCTGTCTTCTTACCTACTTAAAGAGCCCACAATTGATCTTACCTCTGGCCTTAATTCCTTTCAGTTCAATATCTATAGGGCTCTGATAGAAATGTCTGTCTAAAATTCTTCCTTCAGAAAAAAATCTACCTCCTCTACATCACTCTCCAGGTCCTTCACTATCTAACTGATTCAGTCTTCTTGCCTCACTCTCCTTGCCATGTACTCTGGTGAAACTTTCCACCATTCCCTGACTATAATTTGTCCTTACTCTGTAGTTGTTGGGTGTTCCACTTGATACATCTTTCTTCCATATCTATTTCATATATTTCTTCTGTTTCCTAGCAAGCTTCTGCTTAATGCTTAGGACAGAGTATCTAACAGTATGAAATCCTTTGGGAGAATTCTCCTGTTTTGGCATATTAATAACAAGCCACACAGCATATTAATAATGAGCTTAGTGACAGTACCTTTCACCAGTGTTGAGTCCTCACTAGTGGGATATATCTCCTTCATCTCACATGCCCCATAATTACCATGATGTCTGCCATGGGTTAAAAGATCAATAAGTATTTATTACAGGGCTTAATATAGAAAGTCAATTATTACTTACATATATATTACATTGCAAAATACCTTGTGGATTACAAGATGCTTCCTACTACATTATCTGAGTGAAACAGTACAAAGATATTTGTGCCCCATGTAATAGTACAACTGGTAAGTTACAGAAACGGTTGTTCAAAATTAGCAGCAGCATTCACAAAAGGTTGCAAGGATTTCGGAAAAGAGATACAAAGTTAGGATGGGAAGGGTAAAACTGAAGCAGAGATGTCTTGTGATGCCAGACATAAAAAACTGAGATCTGTTTGGTAAAGGAGTAACTAGCTATGTCAGGAGCCCAAGAGATTTACTTCCCTACACTTTCCAAGTTGGCCCATATCTCCTGATTCAGTGCTCTTCAAATTGTGGGGCTAAAAAACTGTTCTGGCAGTAATACAAGCACATGCCCAGATCATATCTGAGTGTGGCCCAGGTGCTTCATTATAGTCAACCACAGCCAATAGGCTTGAATGGTTTAGAACATTGCAGGTATATTGATCATGGAACAACCTACACTGATTTCTAGGATAGCCATCCATAAATGATTACCCATAAGTTTTTCTGAGCTGCAATCCCTTTATCTATCCTTGTACAATGAAACTTAATTTTGTGCTGACAATACCAGCATTATAGGTTTCTTATTTTTCTTGTAAGACAGATAAATACTTGCCATTGTATTTTTTGTTGCTGGTTAAAAATCAAATTCTAATTTTTGTATTATGCTTCGTGGTAAATATCCTCCCATTCCATATAATTTATTTTCCCCAAAGCCTCTGTCTCTTTCTTTCTATTATTCTAATCACAGCAAATGCACATGATCCAAAATAGTAGGCCAAGGGATACAGCTATAAAAAAACAAAAGCTTACCACTTAGTATTTGTAAGGCTGAAAAACAAATAGGACACTTTTGTTTTTCAGTCGAGGATTCTAGTGAATCAGACAACCCACTACTGACATGTGAAGGCTTTGGTCTTAGAAAATGAATTTTCTAGAATGAGGACATTCATATCTGATTATAATGTTACTTTCCATAAAGGTATAGATGTATCCTAAGAGCCTATCAGGGAGGCCATATAATGCAGTGGTTAGAACCAGCTATGTGACTTTACAAAAAGCCACTAACTGCTCTAAAATTCTTACCTAATCAATGAAATGAGAATAATGGTGTAATAATAGCATCAGTGTCTGAGACTTATATAAGAATTGCATTTTATAATTGAACTGAAATGCTCACCATACCAAAATTTTTGCTATTATTTTTATCATCTTTTCATGAACTCAATATAAAACAAAATAAACCTTTTTTATTCCTATATGTGGAGAAAACTGCCCCATCTCTCCCTTAAAAAAATACTTTCAAACAGGCAGTCTTGGTGAATAAAAATATGAAAAAATATGAAAACTCTCCTCTGGTTGCCTGGTACTCCTTCTTCCCCACACCTCCCTTCTGTTTCCTGTACTCTGGAGTCCTTGGTCTCATAAATGACATCAAGAGAAATGGGTCCAGAATACTCCTCCAGGTAATCTTCTTGCTAAACAACAGGCATATCAGGATTCTCCTTCTACCTGTTATACAGGAAGCAAATAAAAGCTACTCACCTTACCCTCATACGCCCACTACTTTCCAATTAACCAAGATCTAGCTTTAAAGGACAGAACCTTGGCTTTCAAAGGAAGCCAGGAGAGATCCCAAGGAGACTCATTCAAGTACTTTTCTCTCTCTTTAAGGTCTAACTGTCCTAAAGCAGTAAAATTTCTGAGTGAAGAAGTTTTCACATCTTCAGGAAAAGGTAATATAATATACCTGACATAAACGGACCTCGATTTTCTACCCAAGGTCTAGTTTTGCTGGTTGGAACGTCCCTCAAAGACATAATCAGCAATACTGTCGCCAAAGTACAGGGCACTAGCTGACTTGTTTCCGCAATTAAATGTCTGTCTGAGCAATTTCTTTCAGACAAACACCAAAAAAATAAGGTGATAAAACTAATGGTGGATGTAACTAATTCTCCTTCCAAACCTAGAGGGCAGTTGGTAGTTAGGCAAGTGGCAAAAGAAAAATGAAATCCAAATGGAGTGCCCATTTATATATGCAACATTAAAACAGAGGATATAATTTTGAATGCAAAGATGAATTTAGGTCTGCATGGTCACCCAATAAGCCGTGGGCAGAGGAAATTAAAACCAGATGAGAAAGAGAGAAAACAAATAGTACATTTAAGATCAGTGGAATCTCTTCCTTATCTAAAGTTTTGTCAAACTGTTTTTATGTAGATCATAAGGCATTATTCTGATCGAACGTGGCTGTCAGCAAAGCAGGAGTGGAGCCTCCTGATGAATAGAAAATTGGTCTTGCTTCCATTCTTGGTCCTCTTTGGGGAAAGGACTGAAAAAGGTTGAAGGTTTCTGCCAAAGTATTAGTGGTCCATTGTCTAGGATTTCTGCTGCTGCTGCTGCTAAGTCACTTCGGTCATGTCCGACTCTGTGCAATCCCATAGACAGCAGTCCACCAGGCTCCTCTGTCCCTGGGATTCTCCAGGCAAGAATACTGGAGTGGGTTGCCATTTCCTTCTCCAATGCATAAAAGTAAAAAGTGAAAGTGAAGTTGCTCAGTCGTGCCTGACTCTTAGCGACCCCATGGACTGCAGCTCACCAGGCTCCTCCATCCATGGGATTCTCCAGGCAAGAGTACTGGAGCGGGGTGCCACTGCCTTCTTCACTAGGATCTCTAGGCAACATCAAATAGGTCAACAACAAGGGAAAAAAAATACATTACTCCATTTTATGTATTCATGACTTTCTCCATTATGTCTTGCTTCTTAAGAGAAATTTACCTTAACCTGTTCTTTTCCTGTGACTTCATTGCGCTGATCAAAATATTGGGTGAAAAGGAAAACTAAAAGAACACTGGAGCAACTAAATTGATCTACATAATAGAGAAGGAGGTCAGGAAAAATTACTTAAGAGAAGGGCCAGAGGTGGGGAAAGACTCAAGTACAATGGAGAACATATGTGACTATGAGAGCATATTAGAAAACGGAAGATGAATGAGGGAAGAAGTTTTAGATATTTTTCAGTGTCATACAGAACAATTGCCTTGTGTCTGCTTTCAGAGACTCATTAAATATAAATTTTTATGCCTGTTTGGATATTTGACTGGTGTTGCAGCTGGGCATTAAAACTGCTAACACAGTAGCAAACAGGCTTTCAAGGATGTCACAGAAGGCATCTTAAGACTAGATGTACTTGCAGGCACCATACTAAGCACTTAACATGATCTCATTTCACCATCACAACAAATGCATACCTATACCCAGGGCTGTATGATCAATAGTCATCACCATCCCTTCTTCCCTACTGGCAGAACCAACCTCCCACTCTATAAAGGCTGAAGATAGCTTTCACAGACACAAAATGCCCAAGCCTTCTTTGCTTTTTTGGACATGGTAAGTGATCTAATCCTGGCCAACAGAAGAGTGAGCTAGGGTGGAATGGAGACATCTTGAAAAGCTTTCACTCCATATTAAGGGAGACTCACTAGAGGAAAATTCTTCTTTAGTGTATGTGGTATAACTGGATATATCTGAATCTCTGCAGCCAAGTTGGGACCATGACCAGAGTCATATTTGATGTGATCACTTGAAATATGGAAAGCACCAGGGTCTTCAATTTCGTTACTAAACCAGTCCTGTACCTGCCCTATCTCTCAACTTCCTTTTATAGTTTAAGTCTCTTTTGGTTGCATTTTTCTCTTACATGCAGCGAAAAGCATTCTTACTGATGTAGCATTTAAATCTAAAAGGTGCATGCTCGTGGTGGTATAGTTCTACACTTTGCATCAATATGAGTATTACTAAAATGTTTTACTAGAAGAGAGAACGAGTTGAAAATTTCACTTAAAAGTGATACAGGAGGGAGCTAGAATGAAAGGAAATACGGATCTGACACTTCTACAAGCATCTCTCAGACAACTCCCATAACCTCACCTCTAATCTTATCAGATTTAAAGCATCTCTTTAGGTGATCTGAAACTACATAAAATTATAGAAACCCTGTCCCCATATACAGGACATTAGCAAACTAATTTTTCTTATGTCTGATATTCCAATCAACTGTCTTTCTCTAACTCTTGAATACATGGATATATCAATAGAATTAATCATTCACATATATAGAGTTTATTATAATGTAACTATAAGACAATTGATTTAGAGTTCTTAAACTTAAGTCGCTCAGTCGTGTCCGACTCTTTGTGTAGTCCTCCATCCATGGGATTCTCCAGGCAAGAACACTGGAGTGGGTTGCCATTTCCTTCTCCAGGGGATCTTCCTGACCCAGGGATGGAACCCAGGTCTCCCACATTAGAGGCTGACGCTTTAACCTTTGAGCCACTAGGGAAGCCCTACCCAGGCACAAAAGGTGGGAGAGTGGAGAGGGAGGATAACTACAAAAAAATTGAAAATATTCCATTAGTTTATTTTTCTTGCCATTGACTTCTCAAAACATTGCCTTTAAAGGCCATTCCTTTCCCATTTCTGCGTAGATTTGCTTTGTTTTTCTGCCAAGCAAGCCAAATGCTCCAGAGGATGATGAACTCTCCAGCTGGTTAGTTACAGCAGCTTATAAGTCAGGCACTCAGAGTACAGTGAAATGCTCCAGAGAATTGCTGAATTTTTCTGAAGGATTTCTACAGCAAAGACATACCTTTAAAGTTTGCTCATTTTTATTATGTCTGAAGAACACTTTTACTTTTCTAATCCACAGGCCCCTTGGAGAACCTGAAAACAAGGGAAAGGCACTGCACATAGAAAAATGTTTTGATTGCCAAATACTCTCTTTGCATGGGAACTGCCAGCACAACCTTGTCTACTTGTGACAAGAAGCCATTTCTAACACAATCTCTCTGTCACAGTAGTTTACATAAATTTGTTTGCTCAATTATTCATTCATTCATTCATTCAGGTAACAAATACTGAGCACTGTAGGAAAAACTGGCGGTGGCTCCCATCTCCTTGGGTCCCTTTGGTCCTTTCCGGGTTCATTCTACTTTGGTGTACTTTTGCCTCCAATTTCTAACCTACAAAGGTTCTTTGGAGAATTTCCCATAGACAACTGGAGTTGCTTTCCACGAAAGAGTAGAGAGATTTAAGTGTCTATGATTTTATGTAGCTGTATTAGTTTTCTATTGCCACTGTAACAAATTACTACAAAAGCAACCCAAATTTATTACCTTACAGCTTTGTAAATTAGTAGTCAGGATACAGTTCTCACTGGTTGTTGCTGGGCCGTATTTCCTTCTAGAGGCTCTGGGGGAAAAATCCATTTCCTTGCCTTTTCTAGCTTCTTGAAGCCTCCCACTTCAACTGTCTCATAGCCCCTCTTCCTCCACTTTCAAAGTCAATAATATCATTTTTGTCTGTCCCATTTTCTGTCATCACATCTCTCTGTGTCCTTAGCTGGGAAAGGATTTTTAAGGATTCCTGTAACTAGACTGGGCTCCTTTGGATAACCCAGGATAATCTCCCTATCTGAAAATCTGCAGCTTTAATTACATCTGCAAAATTCCTTTTGCCATGAAAGGTAATATAATCATAGGTTCCAGGGAGTAGGGGATGAAAATTATTGAGGACCATTATTCTACCCATCATAGTTCCCATGATTCACTTCGTCAGTGACTGATAGGTACAATGACTGACATAGCTCCTCTCTTGGACTGGAAATGCTCTGAGGGATAATTTACTCTCCAGAGTCTCCTGAAGCATCAGGTCTCCTCTATTGGAGCTTGCCTGAATCTGACCCTTCCTTGGCTTCTCCTACTTTCTTGCTGCTTCCCCCAATACTTCACCAATTTTTCCTGAAACTTCCCTCATTAATTATTTGCATGCTAATTATCATCTTGGAGTTTCTTCTGAAAAATTTTACCTAGGACAAGAGCCTGATAGGTGCTAAGAAGTATGCTAGACACTGGCACAAGACTACAGTGGCTGGTCAGAAACTTATAAACTAATAATAACAATAATATGTTAAAATCTATCATTTGTTTCACTTTACATCTGTCATTTCATCACTTCCTTGGATAATATCAGTTCATTTGCATAAATTTATATGATAGGTGCTATACTTATCTAACTTATATGCAGAGTACATCATGAGAAACACTGGAATGGAAGAAACACAAGCTGGAATCAAGATTGCTGGGAGAAATATCAATAACCTCAGATATGCAGATGACACCACCCTTATGGCACAAAGTGAAGAGGAGCTAAAAAGCCTCTTCATGAAAGTGAAAGAGGAGAGTGAAAAAGTTGGCTTAAAGTTCAGCATTCAGAAAACGAAGATCATGGCATCCGGTCCCATCACGTCATGGGAAATAGATGGGGAAACAGTGGAAACAGTGTCAGACTTTATTTTTGGGGCTCCAAAATCACTGCAGATGGTGACTGCAGCCATGAAATTAAAAGACGCTTATTCCTTGGAAGAAAAGTTATGACCAACCTAGATAGTATATTCAAAAGCAGAGACATTACTTTGCCGACTAAGGTCCGTCTAGTCAAGGCTATGGTTTTTCCTGTGGTCATGTATGGATGTGAGAGTTGGACTGTGAAGAAGGCTGAGCGCCCAAGAATTGATGCTT
>SJYX01022903.1:0-10470 GCA_006410675.1 Oreotragus oreotragus
TTTTTTTTTTCTAATTTGTAGTTGATTTCTAATCTCATAGTGTTGTGGTTAGAAAAGATGCTTGATGTAATTTCAATTTTCTTAAAATTACCAAGGCTTGCTTTGTGACTCAGCATGTGATCAATCTTGGAGAATGTTTCACCTGCACTTGGGAAGAATGTGTATTCTGCTGCCTTTGGATGGGATGCTCTGTAAATGTCAATTAAATATATCTTGTCCAGTGTGTCATTTAAGGTCTGTGTTTCTTCATTGATCTTCTGTCTAGATAATCTGTCCATTGATGAAAGTGGGGTGTTAAAATCCCCCACTTTGTGTTGCTGCTGATTTCTCCTTTATGGCTCTTAGTATTTGCCTTATATATTAAGGTGCTTCTATATTGAGTGCACATATATTTACAATTGTCATATCTTCTTTGTGGGATAGTCATTTGATGATCATGTAGTGTCCTTCCTTGTCTCTTGTAACAGTCTATATTTTAAATTCTATTTTGCCTGATATGAGTATTGCTACTCCAGCCTTCTTTTTATTTCCATTTACACAGAATATCTTTTTCCAACCCCTAACTTTCAGTCTTTATGTATCTCTAAATACGACTTGGGTGTCTTGTATATATGGGTCTTGTTTTTGTATGCTTTCATCTAGTCTATGCCTTTTAGTTGGAGCATTTATTACATTTACATTTAAGGTATTTTTGAAATGCATATTCTCAATGAGCATGGCAGTTTTATAATAAATATTATTCAGCATCATAACAATATTTATTGAAAGGCAGTTATCAAATAAGTAGCTTTTAAGGGATGAAGAGAAATGGGAACATATAATTAAATATAGGAAAGAAAGTGAAAATAAAGTTGCTCAGTCATGTCCAACTCTTTGCGACCCATGGACTGTAGCCTACTAGGCTACTCCATCCATGGGATTTTCCAGGCAAGAATACTGGAGTGGGTTGNATAGGAAAGAAAGTGAAAATAAAGTTGCTCAGTCATGTCCAACTCTTTGCGACCCATGGACTGTAGCCTACTAGGCTACTCCATCCATGGGATTTTCCAGGCAAGAATACTGGAGTGGGTTGCCATTTTCTTCTCCAGGGGATCGTCCCAATAGGGGAGAATGATAAATTATGTATGTGTGCATAAATCATTCTCTTGTCATATACATATGTACACTATCAGTTTTGACTGATTGGATTTGAATAATTGAAAGGAAAACTTGGTAGGGTATTCACTGATGTTTTTCTGCAAATGGTTCTTGCCTACTTCCCTCTCTGGGCCCAATGTAGGATTGTACTTTGTGGCTCCCTCATGGTTTTGCGGAGCCATGTAATTCGTTTTGGGCAGTTTGTTGTAAGCAAAAGTGATATACTTCACTTTTTATTTCTAAGTTTCTATTTCAAGGCCAGAGGGCCAGAATATTTACTTGCCTGAGTGAGATGTTTCCTAGGTTTCTTTCCCTCTGAGTCTGTGACAGGAAATGTTCGAGATGGTAGTTACTATGTCAGTCAGAATCAGTGAGTGATCTCTGAGCAATGACAATGAGAAAAGCACCTTTCCACCACCACCTCCACCTCCAGCAACCCATGAGAGAACTGTAGCATGAGCAGGAAATACATATTTGTTATTTTAAGCCATTGATATTTTAGTGTTTTTTTGTTACCACTATCACAGCATAGTTTAGCTTAACTTGACTAAGATATATAGCTTGGATATTAGACTCTTCCCTTTAAGTTCCTGAAGAATAAGTCACATATTTACTGCTATATGATAGCAGTCTGATTTTGAAAAAAAAAAAAAAAAAAAAACCAACCAAACAAAAAAACTTATTTTAAATCAAAGTAGGGGCTGCTGAATCAGAAGGATTTGCTCCAGTAGCTTATTCTTAAATACTTTTTGCCTTGTTTAGAAATCCCCAAGCCATCCTACTGATCAAAATGATACCATACAACTTGAAATATCTATGAGAACAAGAGTGTCAATAAGAAGGCTGCTTGCTGACCAAGCCTGTATATTCCAGCAGAGAACTGACAGTTTGATTTATTCCACAAAAACAGACTTTAGGTTGTTTTGAGTCAAAACAAAAAATGCCAAGAGACAGTAGAAAAATTTGTGATGATGTATTATTTGACTGTGAATAAGAATTATTTGAGATTAGATAAGAAGCTTAGCCCAAGAAGAAAGAGTAAAAAGCTTTCGTGTCATCGTACTCTTATCCTTTGCCAAAATTCTAATTAATATCTTCCTTTCATTTCATACTTGTAATTTCTTTCATTTAAACTCAACTAGCAGTATTATATAATCCATATCTTATTCAATATACTGATGTTTTCAGGTGGAGTTTTATCATCTTGGTGTAATCTCAAACAACTGAAAATTAAAATAGTTTGTGGCATGATTTATTGTTTTATTGAAAGTTTGTTTGCTGAATTCTGGTCAACCTTTTATTAGGTTATTTCATCTTGCTAACATTTATAAAAAACAGCCAAAGATTCTAGTTAAAAGGGCTATATTTTCTTTTCTCCATATTAGCCAGTCCCTCAACAGAAATTTATATCTTCTCTTTTTCTTCATACTTCCTCTTTTTAAAATTACTTTTTGTTCTCAATATAAAATAACAAATTACATTATAAAAAATACAGATAAAAAATAAAAACCACTCAAATTAATCACCAAGAGGACCTACTGCTAACATTTTTATATACTTTTATAAAAGTGGAATCATATTATTTAATAACTTGCTTTTTATTCATTTAATAAAAATGGGAATATTTCATCTCTTTAAATAAACTCTTACAATGCATTTTGTGGCCTTATTTTTTCTTATGAATTCACAAAAATATTATTTAATTGATGCACAAATAGTTGCTTTTAAAATTTCCATATTATCAAATACCGTAGTGAACAATTTTTTAGTTAATCTTTTTCCAATTTTTTACTTCTACAATATTTATTTATGACACATTCCTAGAAGAGAAATTGCTAAGGCAGAGTATATACATTATTAAGACTTTTGATACATGGCTTAAGATTATAAAATTCCCTTCTTGTAATTTACATTCCCTTCCAGTGATGAATAAGAGTGCCTTTTTCTTGGCACCTTTACAGATGCTAGATATTGCCATTTAAAAATATTTGCCAATTTGAAGAGCAAAATCCACATATTTTCCATTTTAAAGGTAAGCCTCATTGGAAAAAAAAATAAGACTAGTTGGGCAGCATGTTCTTACATAGGACTATGCTTAAGGGTCTAGAAATGGTTAATTTATTTCCTAACCCTTCATTTAAAATTTATCAGAGCTTTGTTGTATGCAGTGCCATTCATCATAACTAGAGATGTGCTGCATACAGTAACTCACCAATCATTCAAGTCCCAGTAAACCTGCAACATTTTCAATTTATGTCTATTGCACATATTTATCTATTTACTCCACTTTCATCATCTGTAGGAAAACAGCTATATTTGCCTCAGTAGCATTATTAAGGGAGATAAATAAGTTAATAGGTTTCACTCATTTGTATTCCTTTATCTGATTTACTATGGAGTATGACTGATTTGTGAAGTAATGATACTAAATCAGGATAATGGCAAATAAAATTTTTTTTAAACAAAAAGCTTCTTTAAAAAAACTGTTTCAGCAGTTGGAAAGCTAAAGCCTTCAGGAGGGAAGAATATGTTATCATAAAACTGAGTTAGATAATAGGCAATGAGGCATAACAGCATTCTCTAACCTCTTGGATAAAACTTGTGAAAATCTTCAAGAACCAAATACATAGAACAATATATCACTAGGGTGTGCATTCTCTTTAGTTACTTTATGATTTTCCACAAATGGCAAGCATATTGCTTGGTGAAATTACAAATACATAGGGAGCCTTCTATGGGCTTCCCAGGTGGTTCTAGTGGTACAGAACTCTCCTGCTAATGGAGGAGACATAAGAGATTCAGGTTAGATCCTGGGTTAGGAAGATTCCCTGGAGGAGTACATGACAACCGACCCCAATATTCTTACCTGGAGAATTCCACAGACAGAGGAGGCTGGTGGGCTATAGTCCATAGAGTAGCAAAGAGTCAGACACAGCTGAAGCAACTTAGCATGCACTCATGCTAGGAACTTTCTCTAGCTTGGCAGTTTATGGCTTGTATTGGCTAAGTTGCAGTTCTTGTTATTATTATTATTATTATTTTGTAAAAATATCATTAAACTCAAGAGGGACAGGAAAAAGAAAGTTAACTTGTTTCATGCCCCACCTCTAATAATATCTGATTGGAAAATACTGGGGTGTGAATTTTCCTCTCTATTTCATCAGTGAAGCAAGGTTACAGATTTCTGAAGAATGAGTAATATAGTAATAAGTTGGGGGTTTTGTTCTTAGATTGTCACATGGAATGGATAACTTTATAGATGTTTATTTTCCCATATTGTTTTAATATGCCCATCCACACCCTTACTTGTAGAGATCAAGTCGCCAACATTTGCTGGATCATAGGTAAAGCAAGGGAATTACAGAAAAAAAAAATCTACCTCTGTTTCATCAACTACACTAAAGCCTTTGCCTGTGGGGATTATAATAAACTGTGGAGAGCTCTTAAAGAGATGAGAATACCAGACCATCTTACCTGTTTTCTGAGAAACCTGTATGCAGTTAAAGAAGCAACAGTTAGAACTCTGCATGGAACAACTGATTGGTTCAAGCATCAGAAAGGAGTACGACAGGGCTGTTTGCTGTCACCTTGTTTGTTTAACTGATATGCTCAGCACATCATGAGAAATGCTGGGCTGGACGAAGTACAAGCTGGAATCAAGATAGGTGGGAGAAACATCAACAATCTCAGATATGTGGATGATACCACTTGGAGCAACCCCATGTCCAAGGAGTGGTGGCTGCACGGGTGCAAGAGGGCTGAGAGGAGCTACTCCACATTCAAGGTCAGGAGGGGCAGCAGTGAAGAGATACCCCTCATCCAAGGTAAGGAGCAGCAGCTGTGCTTTGCTAGAGTAGCCGTGAAGAGATACCCCACGTCCAAGGTAAAAGAAACCCAAGAAAGATGGTAGATGTTGTGAGAAGGAATTGGAGGGCAGACATACTGAAACCATAATCACAGAAAACTAGTCAATCTAATCACACTAGGACCACAGCCTTGTCTAACTCAATGAAACTAAGCCATGCCTGTGGGGCAACCCAAGACGGGCTGGTCATGGTGGAGAGGGCTGACAGAATGCGGTCCACTGGAGAAGGGAATGGCAAACCACTTCACTATTCTTGCCTTGAGAACCCCATGGACAGTATGAAAAGGCAAAATGATAGGATACTGAAAGAGGAACTCCCCAGGTCGGTAGGTGCCCAATATGCTACTGGAGATCAGTGGAGAAATAACTCCAGAAAGAATGAAGGGATGGAGCCAAAGCAAAAACAATACCCAGCTGTGGATGTGACTGGTGATAGAAGCAAAGTCCAATGCTGTAAAAAGCAATATTGCATAGGAACCTGGAATGTTAGACCCATGAATCAAGGTAAATTANAAAAAAAAAAAAAAAAAAAAAACCAACCAAACAAAAAAACTTATTTTAAATCAAAGTAGGGGCTGCTGAATCAGAAGGATTTGCTCCAGTAGCTTATTCTTAAATACTTTTTGCCTTGTTTAGAAATCCCCAAGCCATCCTACTGATCAAAATGATACCATACAACTTGAAATATCTATGAGAACAAGAGTGTCAATAAGAAGGCTGCTTGCTGACCAAGCCTGTATATTCCAGCAGAGAACTGACAGTTTGATTTATTCCACAAAAACAGACTTTAGGTTGTTTTGAGTCAAAACAAAAAATGCCAAGAGACAGTAGAAAAATTTGTGATGATGTATTATTTGACTGTGAATAAGAATTATTTGAGATTAGATAAGAAGCTTAGCCCAAGAAGAAAGAGTAAAAAGCTTTCGTGTCATCGTACTCTTATCCTTTGCCAAAATTCTAATTAATATCTTCCTTTCATTTCATACTTGTAATTTCTTTCATTTAAACTCAACTAGCAGTATTATATAATCCATATCTTATTCAATATACTGATGTTTTCAGGTGGAGTTTTATCATCTTGGTGTAATCTCAAACAACTGAAAATTAAAATAGTTTGTGGCATGATTTATTGTTTTATTGAAAGTTTGTTTGCTGAATTCTGGTCAACCTTTTATTAGGTTATTTCATCTTGCTAACATTTATAAAAAACAGCCAAAGATTCTAGTTAAAAGGGCTATATTTTCTTTTCTCCATATTAGCCAGTCCCTCAACAGAAATTTATATCTTCTCTTTTTCTTCATACTTCCTCTTTTTAAAATTACTTTTTGTTCTCAATATAAAATAACAAATTACATTATAAAAAATACAGATAAAAAATAAAAACCACTCAAATTAATCACCAAGAGGACCTACTGCTAACATTTTTATATACTTTTATAAAAGTGGAATCATATTATTTAATAACTTGCTTTTTATTCATTTAATAAAAATGGGAATATTTCATCTCTTTAAATAAACTCTTACAATGCATTTTGTGGCCTTATTTTTTCTTATGAATTCACAAAAATATTATTTAATTGATGCACAAATAGTTGCTTTTAAAATTTCCATATTATCAAATACCGTAGTGAACAATTTTTTAGTTAATCTTTTTCCAATTTTTTACTTCTACAATATTTATTTATGACACATTCCTAGAAGAGAAATTGCTAAGGCAGAGTATATACATTATTAAGACTTTTGATACATGGCTTAAGATTATAAAATTCCCTTCTTGTAATTTACATTCCCTTCCAGTGATGAATAAGAGTGCCTTTTTCTTGGCACCTTTACAGATGCTAGATATTGCCATTTAAAAATATTTGCCAATTTGAAGAGCAAAATCCACATATTTTCCATTTTAAAGGTAAGCCTCATTGGAAAAAAAAATAAGACTAGTTGGGCAGCATGTTCTTACATAGGACTATGCTTAAGGGTCTAGAAATGGTTAATTTATTTCCTAACCCTTCATTTAAAATTTATCAGAGCTTTGTTGTATGCAGTGCCATTCATCATAACTAGAGATGTGCTGCATACAGTAACTCACCAATCATTCAAGTCCCAGTAAACCTGCAACATTTTCAATTTATGTCTATTGCACATATTTATCTATTTACTCCACTTTCATCATCTGTAGGAAAACAGCTATATTTGCCTCAGTAGCATTATTAAGGGAGATAAATAAGTTAATAGGTTTCACTCATTTGTATTCCTTTATCTGATTTACTATGGAGTATGACTGATTTGTGAAGTAATGATACTAAATCAGGATAATGGCAAATAAAATTTTTTTTAAACAAAAAGCTTCTTTAAAAAAACTGTTTCAGCAGTTGGAAAGCTAAAGCCTTCAGGAGGGAAGAATATGTTATCATAAAACTGAGTTAGATAATAGGCAATGAGGCATAACAGCATTCTCTAACCTCTTGGATAAAACTTGTGAAAATCTTCAAGAACCAAATACATAGAACAATATATCACTAGGGTGTGCATTCTCTTTAGTTACTTTATGATTTTCCACAAATGGCAAGCATATTGCTTGGTGAAATTACAAATACATAGGGAGCCTTCTATGGGCTTCCCAGGTGGTTCTAGTGGTACAGAACTCTCCTGCTAATGGAGGAGACATAAGAGATTCAGGTTAGATCCTGGGTTAGGAAGATTCCCTGGAGGAGTACATGACAACCGACCCCAATATTCTTACCTGGAGAATTCCACAGACAGAGGAGGCTGGTGGGCTATAGTCCATAGAGTAGCAAAGAGTCAGACACAGCTGAAGCAACTTAGCATGCACTCATGCTAGGAACTTTCTCTAGCTTGGCAGTTTATGGCTTGTATTGGCTAAGTTGCAGTTCTTGTTATTATTATTATTATTATTTTGTAAAAATATCATTAAACTCAAGAGGGACAGGAAAAAGAAAGTTAACTTGTTTCATGCCCCACCTCTAATAATATCTGATTGGAAAATACTGGGGTGTGAATTTTCCTCTCTATTTCATCAGTGAAGCAAGGTTACAGATTTCTGAAGAATGAGTAATATAGTAATAAGTTGGGGGTTTTGTTCTTAGATTGTCACATGGAATGGATAACTTTATAGATGTTTATTTTCCCATATTGTTTTAATATGCCCATCCACACCCTTACTTGTAGAGATCAAGTCGCCAACATTTGCTGGATCATAGGTAAAGCAAGGGAATTACAGAAAAAAAAAATCTACCTCTGTTTCATCAACTACACTAAAGCCTTTGCCTGTGGGGATTATAATAAACTGTGGAGAGCTCTTAAAGAGATGAGAATACCAGACCATCTTACCTGTTTTCTGAGAAACCTGTATGCAGTTAAAGAAGCAACAGTTAGAACTCTGCATGGAACAACTGATTGGTTCAAGCATCAGAAAGGAGTACGACAGGGCTGTTTGCTGTCACCTTGTTTGTTTAACTGATATGCTCAGCACATCATGAGAAATGCTGGGCTGGACGAAGTACAAGCTGGAATCAAGATAGGTGGGAGAAACATCAACAATCTCAGATATGTGGATGATACCACTTGGAGCAACCCCATGTCCAAGGAGTGGTGGCTGCACGGGTGCAAGAGGGCTGAGAGGAGCTACTCCACATTCAAGGTCAGGAGGGGCAGCAGTGAAGAGATACCCCTCATCCAAGGTAAGGAGCAGCAGCTGTGCTTTGCTAGAGTAGCCGTGAAGAGATACCCCACGTCCAAGGTAAAAGAAACCCAAGAAAGATGGTAGATGTTGTGAGAAGGAATTGGAGGGCAGACATACTGAAACCATAATCACAGAAAACTAGTCAATCTAATCACACTAGGACCACAGCCTTGTCTAACTCAATGAAACTAAGCCATGCCTGTGGGGCAACCCAAGACGGGCTGGTCATGGTGGAGAGGGCTGACAGAATGCGGTCCACTGGAGAAGGGAATGGCAAACCACTTCACTATTCTTGCCTTGAGAACCCCATGGACAGTATGAAAAGGCAAAATGATAGGATACTGAAAGAGGAACTCCCCAGGTCGGTAGGTGCCCAATATGCTACTGGAGATCAGTGGAGAAATAACTCCAGAAAGAATGAAGGGATGGAGCCAAAGCAAAAACAATACCCAGCTGTGGATGTGACTGGTGATAGAAGCAAAGTCCAATGCTGTAAAAAGCAATATTGCATAGGAACCTGGAATGTTAGACCCATGAATCAAGGCAAATTAAAAGTGGTCAAACAAGAGATGGCAAGAGGGAACATCAACATTCTAAGAATAAGTGAACTAAAATGGACTGGAATGGGTGAATTTAACTGAGATGACCATTATGTCTACTACTGTGGGCAGGAATCCCTTAGAAGAAATGGGGTAGCCATCATGGTCAACAAGAGTCTGAAATGCAGTACTTGGATGCAATCTCAAAAAAACAGAATGACTCTGTTCATTCCTAAGGCAAATCATTCAATATCAAGGTAATCCAAGTCTATGCCCCAACCAGTAATGCTGAAGAAGCTGAAGATGAATGGTTCTATGAGGACGTATGAGACCTTTTAGAACTCACACCCAAAAAAGATGTCCTTTTCATAATAGGGGACTGGAATGCAAACATAGGAAGTCAAGAAAAACCTGGAGTAACAGGCAAATTTGCCCTTGGAATATGGAATGAAGCAGAGCAAAGGCTAATAAGAGTTTTGCCAAAAGAACACATTGGTCATAGCAAACACCCTCTTCCAACAACACAAGAGTAGACTCTACACATGGACATCACCAGATGGTCAACACTGTCATCAGATTGATTATATTCTTTGCAGCCAAAGATGGAGAAGCTCTATACAGTAAGCAAAAACATGACAGGGAGCTGACTGTGGCTGAGATCATGAATATCATTGCCACATTCTGACTTAAATTGAGGAAAGTAGGGAAAACCACTAGATAATTCAGGTATGACCTAAATCAAATCCCTTATGATTACACAGTGGAAATGAGAAATAGATTTAAGGGACTAGATCTGATAGAGTGCCTGATGAACTATGGACGGAGGTTCATGACATTGTATAGGACACAGAGATCAAGACCATCCTCATGGAAAAGAAATGCAAAAAAGCAAAATGGCTGTCTGAGGAGGCCTTACAAATAGCTGTGAAAAGAAAAGAAGCAAAAAGCAAAGGAGAAAAGGAAAGATATAAGCAATTGAATGCAGAGTTCCAAAGAATAGCAAGAAGACATAAGAAAGCATTCCTCAGCCATCAATGGAAAGAAATAGAGGAAAACAACAGAATGGGAAAGACTAGAGATCTCTTCAAGAAAATTAGAGATACCAAGGGAACATTTCATACAGGAATGGGCTTGATAAAGGACAGAAATGGTCTGGACCTATCAGAAGCAGAAGATATTAAGAAGAGGTGGCAAGAATACACAGAAGAACTGTACAAAAAAGATCTTCA
>SJYX01022903.1:13732-67527 GCA_006410675.1 Oreotragus oreotragus
GCCTGGTGTGCTGTGATTCATGGGGTCGCAAAAAGTCGGACACAACTGAACGACTGAACTGAACTGAACTAACAGTGATTGGAATAATCAATTACTCTTCTTGGTGATTTTCATTTTCTTTTTCAAGTATGATTTTATGTAATTTTTTAACAATACAAAATTGTTAATTTTTTCAAGTCTGAACTTCCACCTTTAATCATATTTTGATCTTTCATTAGTGTGATGATTAGTTTTACGTGTCAAACTTCACTGGGATAAAGGGTGCACAGATATTTGGTTAGACACTGTTCAGGATCTGTCTGTCCACATTATCTTTCTTTTTTTTTTTTCTAAGTTTTTAAAAATTAATTTATTTTAATTGGAGGGTAATTACTTTACACGGTCATAGTAGTTTTTGCCATACATTGACATGAGTCAGCCATGGGTGTACATGTGTTCCCCATCCTGAACCCCCTCCCACCTGCCTTCTCATCCCAGCCCTCAGGATCATCCTAGTGCACTGGCCCTGAGTGCCCTGTCTCATGCATTGAATCTGGACTGGTAATCTGTAATATACATGTTTCAGTTCTATTCTCTCAAATCATCCCACCCTCAACCTCTCACACAGAGTTCAAAAGTCTGTTCTTTTATCTTTGTCTCTTTTGCTGTCTTGTGTATAGGGTCATCATTACTATCTTTCTAAATTCCATATATATGCATTAATATACTGTATTGGTGTTTTTCTTTCACACTTACTTCGCTCTGTATAATAGGCTCCAGTTTCATCCACCTCATTAGAACTGATTCAAATGCATTCTTTTTAATGGCTGTTTATATGTACCATTGTTTATATGTACCATAGCTTTCTTATCCATTCATCTGCCCATGGATATCTAGGTTGCTTCCATGTCCTAGCTATTGTAAACAGTGCTGTGATGAACATTGGGATACATATGTCTCTTTCAATTCTGGTTTCCTCAGTGTGTAGATTGCTGTGCTGTATGGCAGTTCTATATCCAATATTTTAAGGGATTTCCACACTGTTCTCCATAGTGACTGTACTAGTAGCATTCCCACCAACAGTGTAAGAGGGTTCCCTTTCCTCCACACCCTCTCCAACATTTATTGTTTGTAGACTTTTTCATATCAGCCATTCTCACCAGCGTGAGATGGTACCTCATTGTGGTTTTTATCTGCATTTCTCTGATGAGTGGTGTTGAGCATCTTTTCATGCATTTCTTAGCCATCTGTGTGTCTTCTTTGTAGAAATGTCTGTTTAGTTCTTTGGCCCATTTTTTTATTGGGTTGTTTATTTTTCTGGAATTGAGCTGCATGAGCTGCTTGTATATTTTTGAGATTAATTCTTAGTTGCTTCGTTTGCTATTATTTTCTCCCATTCTGAAGGCTGTCTTTTCACCTTGCTTATAGTTTCCATCACTGTGCAAAAGCTTTTATGTTTAATTAGGCCCCATTTGTTTATTTTTGCTTTTATTTCCCTTACTCTTGGAGGTGGGTCTTAGAGGATCCTGCTGTGATTTATATCAGAGGGTGTTTTGCCTGTTTTCCTCTAAGATTTTTACAGTTTCTGGTCTTATATTTAGATCTTTAATCCATTTTGAGTTTATTTTTGTGTGTAGTGTTAGAAAAAAAGGGCTCTAATTTCATTCTTTAACAAGTGGTTGACCAGTTTTCCCAGTACCACTTGTAAAAGTGATTGTATTTTCTCCATTGTGTATTATTGCCTCCTTTGTCAAACATAAGGTTTCCATAGGTGCACGGATTTAATTCTGGGCTTTCTATTTTGTTCCATTGATCTATATTTCTGTCTTTGTGCCAGTACCATGCTGTCTTGATGACTATGGCTTTGTAATATAGTCTGGAATCAGGCAGGTTGATTCCTCCAGTTCCATTCTTCTTTCTGAACATTGCTTTAGCTATTCAAGGTTTTTTATATTTCCATACAAATTATGAAATTATTTGTTCTAGCTCTCAAAGATACCTAGTTTGATAGGGATTGCATTGACTCTATAGACTGCTTTGTGTGGTATACTTATTTTCACTATATTGATTCTTCTGATCCATGAACATGGTATATTTCTCCACCTATTTGTGTCATCTTTGATTTCTTTCATCAATTTTTTTATAGTTTTCTATATATAGGTCTTTAGTTTCTTTAGGTAGATATATTCCTAAGTATTTTATTCTTTTCATTGCAATGGTGAATGGAATTGTTTCCTTAATTTCTCTTTCTGTTTTCTCATTGTTAGTGTATAGGAACGCAAGGGATTTCTCTGTGTTAATTTTATATCCTGCCACTTTACTATATTCATTGATTAGCTCTAGTAATTTTCTGGTGGAGTCTTTAGCGTTTTCTATGTAGACAATCATGTCATCTGCAAACAGTGAAAGTTTTACTTCTTTTTCAATCTGGATTCCTTTTATTTCTTTTTCTTCTCTGATTTCTATGGTTAAAACTTCCAAAACTATGTTGAATAGTAGTTGTGAGAGTGGGCATCTTTGTTTTGTTCCTGACATTAGGGGGAATGCTTTCAATTCTTCACCATTGAGGGTAATATTTGCTCTGGGTTTATCATATATAGCTTTATTATGTTGAGGTATGTTCCTTCTATGCCTGCTTTCTGGAGGGTTTTTATCATAAATGGATGTTGAATTTTGTCAAATGCTTTCTCTGTATCTATTGAGATAATCATATTATTTTTGTCTTTCAATTTGTTAATGCAGTGTATCACATTGATTGAGTTGTGAATATTGAAGAATCCTTGCATTTTTGAATTAGATTAACATTTGAATCAGTGGACTGAGTAAAACAGATTTTCTTCCATAATTTGATTAGACCACATCCAATCATTGAAGACCTAAGTAAAACAAAAAGGTTAAGTAGGAAGGAACTTCTCCTTTCCTGATTGTTTGGCCTGGGGCATTGGTCTTTTCCTGTCTTTGAACATGTTGTTAATCATCAGCATTTTTTAGAGCTTGATGCTGCTGGATTTTGGACTGGAATTTATACCATTGACTCTCCTGGATCCCCAGCTTCCTGACTGCAGATCTTAGGACTTCTCAGCCTCCTTCATCACATGAGCCACTTCCTTATAATAAATTTATCTCTGTTTTTGTTTCTCTCTTTGTTGGAAATGTTGGGTAGGAAGTTAGGCATGAGCAACGAGGGGTGCCAAGCTGAAAAGGATGCGTGCTAATCTCTAAACCCAATCCTGGACACCCTCCCAGGAGAGTTCACAGGTATGCTACAAAAATAACCAAAGAGACTTTTCCAACTCCTGCACATGCACCCTGAGTGCATAACCACAGGGGCTTCTCCAACTCTGGCACATGTGCATTTGATGCATACCTGTGTCTTCAAATAACCTTAGGCAGCTAGGAGCCCATTAAATGTTCATAAATATTCTACTGGGCTTCCTAGGTGGCACAGTGGTAAAGAATCCACAAGCCAATGCAAAAACACAAGAGACATGGATTCAATCCCTGGGTCAGGAAGATCCCCTAGAGTAAAAAATATCAACCCACTCCAGTATTCTTATCTGGAAAATTCCATGGACTGAAAAAGCTGGGAGGGACTACAGCTCATGGTGTCTCAAAGAGTCAGATATGATTTAGGATGCAACACTCACTCAAATATTCTATATATACATATATCTATTGTAAGAGCTGGAATTATGAGAAAGCTGGGTGATGGAGCCTGTTGTTATGTAACTTGCAACTGTTAGTCAAAACTCTCAGTCCACATCTATCTAGATGTAAATATGTAAAATCCCAATTTTGCATGTGCCCAGACATGCCTCCTTCCCTGACTGGCCTTGTGCATATGCTCCTTTCATTTTGCACAGGACAGTACCAAGAGGAGAAGACAGGGAGTATATAAAAGGAAGCCAAGAAGGGTCATGGCCACTCCTTTGAGGCCAGCTGGCTCCCAAGTTTTGGGATTGTAATCTACACTTTCTGTTTAATAAAAGATTTGTCTGCTTGAGCTGTAACCAGTCCTTTGTTTCAAATCCTTGCCATGATGAGACAGGGACTGAGAAATCCTGCCTGCTTGAGCTGTAATTAGTCCATTGTTCCAAATCTTTGTTATGATGAGATAAGGACTGAGGGAGAGACAGAAATGAGATATATGTCTATCTCTATCTATTTATCTATCAATCATCTACCTATCTACTCAAATCCTTGGGGATATCTTCAGCATCTTGGTACATGGCACTATGGTGTTAACCATCAGCAGTATATAGATGTTGTGATAAGACTGACTTGCAGGGTGATTATTATAGTAGAGGTCTTTCTATACTTTTTTTTTTTTTGATGTGTAGAGACCAGGAAAACTATAGTAAATTTTATAGTTTTTGAAAAATTTGAACATTGACTAGGGTGTTTTTTTTTTGTAATTTAATATCTTTTGGACATAGATTATATATTATCCATTTTTCATATTCCATGGCTTACACATATTAGAAAATGAATAGATATCCTCAACTGGGCTTCCCAGGTTGTGCTAGTGGTAAAGAACTGACATGCCAATGCAGGAGACATGAGAGACCTGGATTCGGTTCCTGGATTGGGAAGATCCCCTGGAGGAGAGCATGGCAACCCACTCCAATATTGTTGCCTGGAGAATCCCATGGACAGAGAAGCCTGATTGGCTATGATCTATAGGTTTGTAAAGAGTCAGACACAACTGAAAAGACTTGGCATGCATGCACACACAACCTTACCTTAGACCCCTTAAATCAAAATTGCTAATGTTATGGGGTGGCCCAGGCAGTAGATTCTGTTTTCAAAGCTCCCTTGGGTGATTTTCACATGTTGTCAACATTGATAGCCACTGTTTTGGAGCATTTGAGAGTCTAGATAAGCAGACACTCCCTCATATACTCCTGCTGATTAACTCTTGCTGAGAAACTCAGGGCTTTTTTATTTGAATTTTTGCAGAGTGATCAATTCTTCCTGGTCAGCAGCATTGCATTCCACAATGAAGACACTATAATATTTGTTTGCATGTTGATTTGAGAACCAGGAGTCCTCTGGTAGCTTCACTGTTATCTCTTGCCCACCATCTATATTATATCTTATTTATAATTGATATCCAATGCCAATTACATCTGAACTAGAGACCTTTGATATATACTTCAGTTTCTCTCCCATGACCTCAGTACCTGTACTATAATGATTAGCAGCCTGGTGACTTTCCTAATTACAAGATATTCTTAGCACTGTAAAATTAGGGCACTTACATTTTTAATCAAATTAAAATCCATGATTTGGTTTCTGGAGCACTAGCACCAGAGGTGGCAAATAGAATATCGGCACTGATTATAAGACATTCTTAGCACAGATTACAAGACATTCCTAGAATCTTCTGAATGTGGAGATGGTTATAATATTACCCCTTTGACCTGCTGGTTGTTCTGCTTTTTCTGGGTTTTGATGAGCTTTGTTAATAAGTCTTTGTTTGATACTTTCTTGCAAATTCAAACAGATGTTTCCTATTTAATGACTCAATGATGCATGATACAAGCCTGCTGCTGCTGCTAAGTCGCTTCAGTCATGTCCGACTCTGTGCAACCCCACAGACGGCAGCCCATTGGGCTCCTCCATCCCTGGGATTCTCCAGGCAAGAACACTGGAGTGGGTTGCTATTTCCTTCTCCAATGCATGAAAGTGAAAAGCGAAAGTGAAGTCGCTCAGTCGTGTCTGACTCAGCGACCCCATGGACTGCAGCCCACCAGGCTCCTCCATCCATGGGAGTTTCCAGGCAAGAGTACTGGAGTGGGATGCCATTGCCTTCTCTGGATACAAGCCTAAAGCTGTAAAATTTTGCCAGGTAATAATACTGGAGTGGGTTGTCATGCCCTCCTCCAGAGGATCTTCCTGATCTAGGGATCGAACCCACATCTCTTTACATCTCCTGCATTGGCAGGTGGATTCTTTACCACTAGCGCCACCTGGGAAGCCCAAGGTAAAAGGTCTAGGTACATATATATATATATATATATTTCTGAACCCCCCTCCCACCTCCCTCCCAATCCCATCCCTCTGAGTCATCCCAGTGCTCTAGCCCTGAGCATCCTGTATCATGCATCGAACCTGGACTGGTGATTCATTTCACATATGATAATATGCATGTTTCAATGCCGTTCTCCCAAATCATCCCACCCTCGCCCTCTCCCACAGAGTCCAAAAGACTGTTCTATACATCTGTGTCTCTTTTGCTCAGTACTCATANGGTTATAATATTACCCCTTTGACCTGCTGGTTGTTCTGCTTTTTCTGGGTTTTGATGAGCTTTGTTAATAAGTCTTTGTTTGATACTTTCTTGCAAATTCAAACAGATGTTTCCTATTTAATGACTCAATGATGCATGATACAAGCCTGCTGCTGCTGCTAAGTCGCTTCAGTCATGTCCGACTCTGTGCAACCCCACAGACGGCAGCCCATTGGGCTCCTCCATCCCTGGGATTCTCCAGGCAAGAACACTGGAGTGGGTTGCTATTTCCTTCTCCAATGCATGAAAGTGAAAAGCGAAAGTGAAGTCGCTCAGTCGTGTCTGACTCAGCGACCCCATGGACTGCAGCCCACCAGGCTCCTCCATCCATGGGAGTTTCCAGGCAAGAGTACTGGAGTGGGATGCCATTGCCTTCTCTGGATACAAGCCTAAAGCTGTAAAATTTTGCCAGGTAATAATACTGGAGTGGGTTGTCATGCCCTCCTCCAGAGGATCTTCCTGATCTAGGGATCGAACCCACATCTCTTTACATCTCCTGCATTGGCAGGTGGATTCTTTACCACTAGCGCCACCTGGGAAGCCCAAGGTAAAAGGTCTAGGTACATATATATATATATATATATTTCTGAACCCCCCTCCCACCTCCCTCCCAATCCCATCCCTCTGAGTCATCCCAGTGCTCTAGCCCTGAGCATCCTGTATCATGCATCGAACCTGGACTGGTGATTCATTTCACATATGATAATATGCATGTTTCAATGCCGTTCTCCCAAATCATCCCACCCTCGCCCTCTCCCACAGAGTCCAAAAGACTGTTCTATACATCTGTGTCTCTTTTGCTCAGTACTCATATTTTAAACATTCTCATATTTCTTTTTAAAAGCCAGATGTTTGAGAGTGAGACGTAGTACCATCAGGTCCAAGTGTTAGCTCTACTTATAAGCCAAGTAGGTGACACCCAAATGGTAAGATTTCAAGTACCCTAAAAGTCTCCTAAGTCCCTTGCTATATTTATGGCATCAGCCCTGCTACACTGCCTAAAATAACTGTGTTTGAATTTGAATACCCTAGCTAAAATGAGAATGTTATCAGGGAGAGGTGTCATATCTATATCTTATTTTGAATATGTTTATCAGATTAGCTGGCAAAAGGAGTATGCATTTTAACAGAGAAACAGCAGCTGTAAAACATGGAGTGCTAAGGAGGGAAGTTATGCCTTCCCTGTTTGTCTAGGCTTCAGGAGTCTCCAGGGATGTAGCACTTTCCATTTTAAAATCAGAATTTTCCTGTGTAAACCAGTATGAGTTGGTAACCATAGGCATGTGTGGAACATTAAAATCTTTGAGGGCACTGCGCACCTGGATAGGATT
This sequence comes from Oreotragus oreotragus, assembly GCA_006410675.1. Lineage (NCBI taxonomy): Eukaryota > Metazoa > Chordata > Mammalia > Artiodactyla > Bovidae > Oreotragus > Oreotragus oreotragus. The sequence goes on from SJYX01022903.1 coordinate 21,335, forward strand.
AAGGAACTCTAAAAGATGAGCGGAGAAGAAAGCAGAATGAAGGAACCATTTTATCACTTTACCATTTTGCTTGGAGATGATATAAAAACAGTTGGGCCAGAATCATTTACTGGCATGTTAAATGGTAAGGATTGTTTATTTTTATTATTGTTAGAAGAAACACGAAGGAGTTATATGTGTTCTGTTCTCTGTATTTTCTTCTCTCCTATTTTTAGAGGGTAGTTAGGCCATACTGTGTCTGGGTGTGGGATGTAGTTTATGTTGCCAAAGTTACCACAAAACAAACAAGCAAACAAATAGTAAATCTTCTGAGTTTTGAAAAGCATCAACTCATTGGAGAGCTTAACTGGAATGAAAAGTCCTAAGGTGAGATCTTTCAAAATGGATTTGAAAAGCAGTAGGTCATGAGAGGATAGACCTTGTAACTGGTTACGGATGGTGGATCAAAGCGTCAAAACTGAAGTGTTTGTGCTGTGTGTGTGGCGAAATATGAGGTCTATCATTTGTCAATTCTATGCCTGTGTTTTAAAGAAGCTGCTGAGTTTTCCAACTTTAAAGGACCAATGTGAGCTTGTCAGTGGTGGCTGGTATAAACCTAAAATAAAAGTTCCTCTCCAAATGTTCTGTACTGTGTAATACTCTTGGGATGCCCAGTAATGGAGATTTAATTTACTGCTGGCCCAATAGGATAGGGGCTCAAAGTAGACTTTAACAAAATTTAAACAGAAAATTGACATTTCTAATATACACAAAAGTGTGGAGAAAAATCCATACAGCAATATTTGCTACTGAAAGCCTATTTTATGGCATGTACTTTATATATGTATTACTAATGTTTGTAATCTATGAAGTATGTGTGTGTACACATACACATAAGTTGTACATAACATACATATGTGTATATGTATACATATACATTATTTACATAATATATATTCATGCATAATATGCACATGTTACAGATGAGGATCAGAGAGGTAGAGCTGATTCATCACACAACTTGTAGAAAGTGGCAGAGCTGGAAATTTTAATCCATGCCTTTCTAATTCCAAACCCTGTTCCTCTCACCACTTATCAAGTCACATCTAAATTGAATAGACAGAATAAAAGGAAAATAAAATGCTGAAATACTTCTCTGGTGATTCGCTTTCTTTCTAAAAAAAAAAAAAAAGTATAGATACAGATTGAATGAGAAAATGTTCTGACACATTCTACGGAGTTGGCCTCACTTCCATGCGTGACTTTTTTACTACACTCCAAACCTAAGGATTGAATATAATCTCTGGGATAGGCAGTTCTGTGATGGAGTTGTTTGTCATAGCTGTTTGGGGTGTGTCTATGTATCTAGCTGGAACAAGTTCAACTTTATTTCTAGACAATTTTAAATGTGTTTCTCATGACTTTTGACCACAATTCATCACCAAGTAATTTTTCTTTTGGCCAGTTTTTCATTTGTCATTCAACTGCAGCAAGAGAAAAGAGAGCACCTCTAGAAAGTGGCAAATAGCCTGGTAATTTTTTTGCTTTCATATCCTAACTGGGGGCAATTTTTAGATAAGTGGGGCCTCTTTTGGCTTCCTAAAGTTACTGCATAATCTTTAGACTTTTAGGGTCTGAGCAGAGAAAAATTCATGGAAACAATCCAACTTTCAACAAAAATGACTACATTAAAAATTTGAACATGAGAACAAGGATGAAAGTGGCTCTGGTCACTAGTCATGTTAAGAATCTTGCTATGATGTCATCTTTACAGCAAAATTTGTTGACAATAATGTCTTCAATAGTATCATTAACATATTTTAGAAGTCATTCAGACCCGAGTTTAATTCAGTTCCAGTACTTGCTCTGAGACTTTAGGTAAGTTACATAAACTCTCTAAGATGATCTTTCCCTCATTTTAACATGAAGGTGATAATACATGACTCATGGGAAATAAAGGAAATAATTTATGTAAAACAGCACAGTATCTGGTATGTAATGAATGGTCAATACATTTTAGCTATCATCACCATCATTTTTCTTCTATATTAAGCACATCACATTTGCTTTTTTTCCTTTAACTTTTAAAAAATGCTTAAAAGTTATATCTACATAATGTACAATTCAAATAACCTAGTCCAACATTTCTTAGAAACTCTGTAAGTATACAGAGACAATGAAAAGCATGTTACATCTATATATAAACATATAGAGAAAATGAAAAGCGTTTGTGAGCCTGATATTATTAGAATTTAAGTATTTCTCCTAGCAACTTGTTAATAGGTTGAAGATAACGGGACAATTTTTCTTATAGGTCTTTAGTTTACCTTGCATTCTCTTCAAAACATGTCTTTGATCCTTAATTCGACCTTTTTTTGGTTCTTTGGAAAACAAAGCTTCAGTTCAGTTCAGTTCAGTTGCTCAGTCGTGTCTGACTCTTTGCAACCCCATGAATCGCAGCACGCCAGGCCTCCCTGTCCATCACCAACTCCCGGAGTTCACTCAGACTCACGCCCATCGAGTCCGTGATGCCATCCAGCCATCTCATCCTCGGTCGTCCCCTTCTCCTCCTGCCCCCAATCCCTCCCAGCATCAGAGTCTTTTCCAATGAGTCAACTCTTCACATGAGGTGGCCAAAGTACTGGAGTTTCAGCTTTAGCATCATTCCTTCCAAAGAACACCCAGGGCTGATCTCCTTCAGAATGGACTGGTTGGATCTCCTTGCAGTCCAAGGGACTCTCAAGAGTCTTCTCCAACACCACAGTTCAAAAGCATCGATTCTTCGGCGCTCAGCTTTCTTCACAGTCCAACTTTCACATCCATACATGACCACAGGAAAAACCATAGCCTTGACTAGGCGGACCTTAGTCGGCAAAGTAATGTCTCTGCTTTTGAATATACTATCCAGGTTGGTCATAACTTTTCTTCCAAGGAGTAAGCGTCTTTTAATTTCATGGCTGCAGTCACCATCTGCAGTGATTTTGGAGCCCAAAAAAATAAAGTCTGACACTGTTTCCACTGTTTCCCCATCTATTTCCCATGAAGTGATGGGACCGGATGCCATGATCTTCGTTTTCTGAATGTTGAGCTTTAAGCCAACTTTTTCGCTCTCCTCCTTCACTTTCATCAAGAGGCTTTTTAGCTCCTCCTCACTTTCTGCCATAAGGGTGGTGTCATCAGCATATCTGAGGTTATTGATATTTCTCCCGGCAATCTTGATTCCAGCTTGTGTTTCTTCCAGTCCAGCGTTTCTCATGATGTACTCTGCATATAAGTTAAATAAGCAGGGAGACAATATACAGCCTTGACGTACTCCTTTTCCTATTTGGAACCAGTCTGTTGTTCCATGTCCAGTTCTAACTGTTGCTTCCTGACCTGCATACAGATTTCTCAAGAGGCAGGTTAGGTGGTCTGGTATTCCCATCTCTTTCAGAATTTTCCACAGTTTATTGTGATCCACACAGTCAAAGGCTTTGGCATAGTCAATAAAGCAGAAATAGATGTTTTTCTGGAACTCTCTTGCTTTTTCCATGATCCAGCGGATGTTGGCAATTTGATCTCTGGTTCCTCTGCCTGTTCTAAAACCAGCTTGAACATCAGGGAGTTCACGGTTCACATATTGCTGAAGCCTGGCTTGGAGAATTTTGAGCATTACTTTACTAGCGTGTGAGATGAGTGCAATTGTGTGGCAGTCTGAGCATTCTTTGGCATTGCCTTTCTTTGGGATTGGAATGAAAACTGACCTTTTCCAGTCCTGTGGCCACTGCTGAGTTTTCCAAATTTGCTGGCATATTGAGTGCAGCACTTTCACAGCATCATCTTTCAGGATTTGAATAGCTCCACTGGAATTCCATCACCTCCACTAGCTTTGTTCTTAGTGATTCTTTCTAAGGCTCACTTGACTTCACATTCCAGGATGTCTGGCTCTAGGTGAGTGATCACACCATCGTGATTATCTTGGTCGTGAAGATCTTTTTTGTACAGTTCTTCTGTGTATTCTTGCCACCTCTTCTTAATATCTTCTGCCTCTGTTAGGTCCATACCATTTCTGTCCTTTATTGAGCCCATCTTTGCATGAAATGTTCCCTTGGTATCTCTAATTTTCTTGAAGAGATCTCTAGTCTTTCCGATTCTGTTGTTTTCCTCTATTTATTTGCATTTATTGCTGAAGAAGGCTTTCTTATCTCTTCTTGCCATCTTTGGAACTCTGCATCCAGATGCTCATATCTTTCCTTTTCTCCTTTGCTTTTCACTTATCTTCTTTTCACAGCTATTTGTAAGACCTCCCCAGACAGCCATTTCGCTTTTTTGCATTTCTTTTCCGTGGGGATGGTCTTGATCCCTGTCTCCTGTACAATGTCACGAACCTCATTCCATAGTTCATCAGGCACTCTATCTATCAGATCTAGTTCCTTAAATCTATTTCTCACTTCCATTGTATAATCATAAGGGATTTGATTTAGGTCACACCTGAATGCTAACCCCAAACTATCTGATCTTCTAATATGTGCCAGGGACATAATAATGAATTACACATAGTTTTTTCCTGAAGAGAGATTCAAGTCTAATAATCATACCACTATAATTGCAAAAGATGTCTTTCGAGTATATTTCACACTGTTTATTTACCATCTGAACAATTTGTGATGGTCAAGGTAAGCTTTGATCTCTCTTTCTCACTTATTTTACTTTATTTCTCTATGTGAACCCAATGTATGGGATCTTTGAATCTTTACTAACTGAAAAGGCAATATCAGTCACCTTTCCTGTCTTTTTAATCATGGACTATTAGATGGAAGAAGGATTAGATTTGTGTGTGAGTGCATGTGTGTATGTGTTTGTGTTACTCACTCATTTGTGTCTGACTCTTTGTGACCCCATGGATTGTAGCCTGCCAGGCTCCTCTGTCCATGGGATTTTCCAGGCAAGAATACTGGAATGAGTTGCCGTTCCCTTCTTCAGGGGATCTTCCTGACCCTGGAGATCAGGGATTGAACCCAGATCTCTCACACTGTGGCAGATTCTTTACCATCTGAGCCACCAGGGAAAATGTTTCTGTCTAAGTGGTCCTAAAGAGTCAAACTCAGATAGAAGAATGTGTTATCAGGAAGGCAGATTTTGGCTGAAATATGAAAACCGGAACCATTTGGAAATTGAATGGGTGCCTCAGCTCTGCTGCTGCTGCTGCTGCTAAGTTGCTTCAGTTGTGTCCGACTCTGTGTGACCCCAGAGATAGCAGCCCTCCAGGTTGCCCCTACCCTGGGATTCTCAAGGCAGGAACACTGGAGTGGGTTGCCATTTCCTTCTCCAATGCATGAAAGTGAAAAGTTAAAGTGAAGTCGCTCAGTCATGTCTGACTCCTAGCGACCCCATGGACTGCAGCCTACCAGGCTCCTCTGTCCATGGGATTTTCCAGGCAAGAGTACTGGAGTGGGGTGCCATTGCCTTCTCCACCTCAGCTCTGGAAATATTTAAATAAATGTCAAATGAACAGAGGTCTGGGTGATTGTATAGTTTATTCCTGTATTTAGCAGGAGTTTGATATGGATGGTCTTTCTGGTTCCTCTAAGCTCTGAGGGTCTATAAAACACAGAATTCTCTAAAGAGGTAGATTTCCATGTTGTTAACATTTCAACATTTCTCTATTGATATTACAAAAAAACATATAGCTCTTGGGAATTTAATCCCTTAAGATTATGATTTTAATCTTGCAAATTATGGCTTGGATAGGTTCTTATCTAAAGGGTACACATGAGTCCTTGAGAATCTAATTTTTTGTTGTTGTTGTCAAAAGGACATGTGTACAATGATGCCCAGCTCATAGTAAAAAGGAAGATAGGAATTGTCTACTGCTATGTGCAAAACACTTTCTCTTATCAAAGCACATACTCACATCCTAGTTCTTGCCTAGGAAAGATATTAGCCCTCACCTGATTTCTCTTGCTTATGCTTTCTTGAATTATCCCAGTTTGGACTAGTGAAGTACACTGTGGGCTCAGCTTTGTCCCAGTTCCCAGTTCAATCCCATTTGAAGTTTACAATCTTACAGTTCTGCTGCTGCTCTGACTCAGGACATAGCATCTTAGCACTGATATCTGAGCTCCTACTTTGCTCTTAAGTCACTCTGCATTAGTCTGTACTATGTAGACTATAGGCCTATGCTGCTGCTGCTGCTGCTAAGTCACTTCAGTCGTGTCCGACTCTGTGTGACCCCATAGACGGCATTCCACCAGGCTCCCTCATCCCTGGGATTCTCCAGGCAAGAATACTGGAGTGGGTTGCCATTTCCTTCTCCAATGCATGAAAGAGAAAAGTGAAAGTGAAGTCGCTCAGTCTGTCTGACTGTTAGCGACCCCATGGACTGCAGCCCACCAGGCTACTCCATCCATTGGATTTTCCAGGCAAGAGTACTGGGGTGGGATGCCATTGCCTTCCCCGATAGGCCTATATAACCTATGATTTACCATTCCAGTGCTGACAGCAGTTCTTCTGTATTGACTCTTGAGATCGAGCTTTTCCTTCCTGGGTATCTCAAAGTATCAATTTAAACTTTTGCTTTGGATTATGCATTGATGTTTGGAGAAGGAAATGGCAACCCACTCCAGTATTCTTGGACAATCTTATGGACAGAGAAGCCTGGTGGATTACATGAAGTCGCAAAGAGTTGGACATGACTGAGCGACTAACATATATATACATTTATGTTATGCTCTTTTAAAAAGTTTTTAAATTTTTTTTTATTGAAGTATAGTTGATTTGGTGAGTCAGATGGTAAAGAGTCTCCCTGCAATGTAGGAGACCCGGATTTGATCCCTGGGTCAGAAAAGACCCCCTGGAGAAGAAAATTACAACACACTCCAGGATTATTGCCTGAGAAATCCCATGGACAAAGGAGTCTGATGAGCTACAATCCATGGGCTTGCAAAGAGTCAGACATGACTGAATGACTAACACTTTCATTTTACTTTCACAGTTGAATTGCAGTGTTATGTTAATTACTGCTGTATAGCAAAGTGATTCAGTTATACACATACACAAATATATGTATATATATTTACATAGTAGAATATCCATGCCTGTTCTCCTTTAGATGGATTGGTTGGATCTCCTAGCAGTCCAAGGGACTTTCAAGAGTCTTCTCCAACATCACAGTTCAAAAGCATCATCAGAGGATGAGATGGCTGGATGGCATCACCAACTCGATGGATATGAGTTTGAGTAAACTCCGGGAGTTGGTGACGTACAGGGAGTCCTGGCGTGCTGCAATTCATGGGGTCGCAAAGAGTCAGACTCGACTGAGTGACTGAACTGAGTTGAACTGAATATGTTATTAAGAGCAGAGTAGTAAAAGTAGTTCCTGGTAACCCACTCCAGTGTTCTTGCCTGGAGAATCCCAGGGATGGGGGAGCCTGGTGGGCTGCCATCCATGGGGTCGCACAGAGTCAGATACGACTGAAGTGACTTAGCAGCAGTCAAAAAAAAAAAAAAAATTTATAGAGTATTTTTTCCTTTTTGTATGACAGCCAACTACTGGGGTTGAGATTTTGTTTCAAAGACAAGAGATATTTGGAATATAATTTTCAGTGATTATTATAGGGAGAAATATTTAATAGATTTTCTATCATTCAGAGATTTAAAAACTGTAAAAGAGGTTGAAACATAAGTAGTAGAAATTTCTACTGAATGTAATGAAAGCCTTTAAGATTATCAAGGTGTAGAAAAGTCACTATGGGCAATCAAAGACTACTGCTTAGTCTATCCCTGATTTAACAATTACTTTAAACTTGGCTATGGAAGTTTGTTCAATTAAAAAAATATCTTATCAAACAGCTTTTAGGTACTGTGCAGATACAGAAAAAATAGAAAGTGTGAGAAAGTTTGATATTACTAGAGCTAACATAGTTTACTGATTGGCTTTAAGAAGACCCTATATAGTTGGTCCTATCCAGGTGCCTGAAGACTGGAGAATGGACCTTCTGAAGTACAATCTAATTCTCAGAATGTCATCATTCTCTGAAGTTTCAAGTGAGAATGAAATTGTTTTGGATCAGGCAGAACATCTGTTTTTTTTTTTTTTACCTTTCTCCTACAGAATTTAAAAATAATAATTTTTTAAATAATCTTTATGATGAACAAGCAATTGCATTTGACTTACATCTTTTAATGATCATAATTAAATATGATTCATCACTGTAGTTTTGTTAATAAGTCAAAGTAGATTATAAGGCAAAATCATCTGTCTTATAAAACCATGCACACATTGTTTGAGAAAAAAGTGAGAAAAAATAAAGATTATTCAAGGGTGAAGGAATAGACTCAGTTTAGTTTCCCAGGTCACAACACCTCACTCTCCAAAATTAGAGTAGCCATTTTCTCAACATTCACCTTGTATTAAACAGACATGAATTCAGACAGGCTTACCATCACAGAATACACACTTTCAAGGACACTTATTGTTAAAACTCTAAACCTATCAGTGGATCCATTTGTTCATAGTTAAAAGTCAAAGTTGCAGGGCAATCTATAGGCATGGTAAAATAAACTGTGAACATGCTGGGAAGAGATGGTCAGTAGTTCAAGATGAAACTGCGTGATGCATCTTTGTGTAGATGGAGTGAAAAAAAAATAGAAAACAGAACACTTGGGAGCATGTATATAGTTCAGGAAAGAGTTGAGGGAAGTCTGGGATGTCAGTATTCCCATCTGTGCATGCATGCTAAGTTGCTTCAGTTATGGTCAACTCTTTGGGACCTTATGGACAGTAGCCCACCAGATCCTCTGTCAATGGGATTCTCCAGGCAAAAATACTGGAGCGGGTTGCCTGTGTCCTCCTCCAGGGGATCTTTCCCACCCAGTGATTGAACCCACATCTATTATGTCTCTTGCTTTGGCAGGTGAGTTCTTTATGGCTAGCGCCAACTGGGAAGCCTCTTTCCCACATTAAATGAAACTAAATATATTCGGTCAGTTCAGCTCAGTAACTCAGTCATATTCGACTCTTTGCAACCCCATGGACTACAACATGCCAGGCTTCGCTATCCTTCACCAACTCCCAGAGCATTCTCAAACTCATGTCCATTGATGAAGTGATGCCATCCAACCATCTCATCCTCTGTCATCCCCTTCTCTTCCTGCCTTCAATCTTTCTCAGCATCNACAACATGCCAGGCTTCGCTATCCTTCACCAACTCCCAGAGCATTCTCAAACTCATGTCCATTGATGAAGTGATGCCATCCAACCATCTCATCCTCTGTCATCCCCTTCTCTTCCTGCCTTCAATCTTTCTCAGCATCAGGGTCTTTTCCAATGAGTCAGTTCTTCGCATTAGGTGGTCAAAGTATTGGAGTTTCAGCTTCAGCCTCAGTCATTCCAGTGAATATTCAGGAATGTTTTTTTTAAGATGGACTGGTTGGATCTCCTTGCAGTTTAAGGGATTCTCAAGAGTCTTCTCCAACACCTGAGTTCAGAAGCATCAATTCTTCAGCAATCAGGTTTCTTTGCAGTCCAACACTCACATCCATACACGACTACTGGAAAAACCATACCTTTGATGAGAAGGACCTTTGTCAGCAAAATAATAGCTCTGCTTTTTAAGATGTTGTCTAGGTTGGTCATAGCTTTTCCTTCAAGGAGCAATTGTCTTTTAGTTTCATGACTGCAGTCACCAGCAGCAGTGATTTTGGTGCCCCACCAAAATAAACTCTCTCACATATTTCCATTGTTTCCCCATCTATTTGCCATGAAATGATTGAACCAGATGCCATGATCTTAGTTTTCTGAATGTTGAGTTTTAAGCCAACTTTTTCACTCTCCTCTTTCATGTTCATCAAGGGGCTCTTTAGTTCCTCTCTGCTTTCTGTCATTAGGGTTGTGTTATCTGCATATCTGAGGTTATTGATATTTTTCCTGGCAAACTTGATTCCAGCTTGTGCTTCATCCAGCCCAGCATTTTGCATGATATAGCCTTCATATGAGTTAAATAAGCAGGGTGACAATATATAGTCTTGATATACTCCTTTCCTGATTTGGAACCAGTCTGTTGTTCTGTATCCAGTTCTAACTGTTGCTTTTTGACCTGCATACAAATTTCTCAGGAGGGAGGTCAAGTGGTCTGGTATGCCCATCTCTTGAAGAATTTTCCACAGTTTGTTGTGATTCACACAGTCAAAGTCTTTGGTGTAGTCAATAAAGCAGAAATAGATTTTTTTTTTTAACTTTCCTGATTTTTTGATGATCCAATGGATATTGGCTATTTTATCTCTGGTTCCTCTGCCTTTTCTAAATCCAGCTTGAACATCTGGAAGTTCAAAGTTCACATACTGTTGAAGCCTGGCCTGGATAATTTTGAGCATTACTTTGCTACGTGTGAGATGGGTGCAGTTGTGAGGTAGTTTGAACATTCTTTGGCATTGCCTTTCTTTGGGATTAAAATGAAAACTGAACTTTTCCAGTCCTGTGGCCACTGTTGAGTTTTCCAAATTTGCTGACATATTGAGTCCAGCACTTTCACAGCATCTTTTAGGGTGTGAAATAGCTCAACTGGAATTCCATCACCTCCACAAGCTTTGTTCTTAGTGATACTTTCTAAGGCCCACTGGATTTCATATTCAAGGATGTTTGGTTCTAGGTGGGTGATCACACCATTATGGTTATCTGGGTCATGAAGATCTTTTTGTTTAGTTCTTCTGTGCATTCTTGCCACCTCTTCTTAATATCTTCTGCTTCTGTTAGGTCCATACCATTTCTGTCCTATATTCTGCCCATTTTTGCATGAAATGTTTTCCTGGAATATATTACCTATGGGATAAAATATTGGGAGGATTGAATGAGATGTTTAATACACTGCCCTGGCACTTGGATAAAGCCCAATAAATGTTAGTTCTTATAATACTATGACTAGTAGGGTTCTGAAATAATTCCTTGCATAGTGTATTGGTTTTCAATACATTTCTGAATCGTTTTTATACCATTGCAGTTCTGACTCCTACTTAGCTTATAGTCAGTTATGAATTCCAGTTCTCTTAAACTGTGCTTATTTTTAATGAGATCTCTTCCATCCTATATCTATGGTTCTCTTTTTATTTTTAAACTTGTTCCTAATAGTTTTTGCTTTCTCCTGTTGACATTATTCGTGTTTCATAGGACCAGTATATCAACATTCACTTTACATGTTATTTCTGTGCCATAACCCTGTCAGTTTTGACATCATGTGGACATTGGATTAACACATTCTTAATTTCTTTGTCCTGTAGACTTTTACCAAAAGCCCTATTCCCTTGTCTTTGTCCAATAGAGGAGATAGCTCAAAGTTCCATAGATACAAATAAGGAGCTATCAAAGAAGATGACATATTAAATTTTGGTGGCCTGAATAATTATTTGAACTTCTTTGGGGCCCTGGGACACCCAGTTACAGTTTTACTTCTATGGCTAAGTTAGATTATCCATAGATGGCTTCTGTTTCCTTAGCCACCCAAGACTTATTAATGAAAAATTTACTTTCACATATTAGTATTCCTTAAGATATGACTGTTATCACAATCTAATTATACATTCTCATAAATGTATAACAAAATGCAAAATAAAATTGGATGAAATTTAGCTCTTCAGTTTTAATCTGTTGGTTGAAGAATTCAAAGAAATTAATTTGGGATGTTTTCCAGTTTCTGTGAAAGGTAACTATTTTAATATAGCTATTGTTCATTGCAGATTGCTTGTGTTTAGCATATCTTTTGAAATACAAATTGTTTTTATGGAGATACTGAAAGAAATTATAAATGAATCATTGAGTTTAGCTATAGCATGAGGTTGTCCAAAAGTTCATCAATTCATATTACATGAAGGAATTGGGGAACTAAATGGGCATCATTTGGTCTAGTCTTCACAGTAATTATTCTTCTAGTATGTTATTGATTTAACATACTAGATAAAAATGAGGGTTAATGCTTACCATAATTAAGAAAATGTTTGTTAGCTTTTTCTTTTTTTTATTGAGTGTTGAAATGCCCTTAGATTAATTCTAAGATTTATTATATTGAATTCACATCACTATCATATATGTATAAAACACAAAGATCAGAAGATGTCAAAATTTAGATATAATATGAAATAATGCAAGACACATTTGACCTCTGTTAGAGAAAAGAATTTTACTGGAGAATAATAAATAATGAGGTAGATTGTTTTTGAAATATTATTTAGGATTTTTATGGGCCACAGGCAAAGGAGAGGTGGTGGCCGTCACACTTTTCCTTTGTGTTAATGAGAAAATAATTGTTTGAGAATGTCTTCGTTCCAAGCAAAATCACAGCAGGGAGAGCTTTGAAGACGTGTTCTTCATATCCTTTGAGAGAAGAGAGTGCTAAAAAGACCTTAGAAAGATATGAATCAAAATGGTTAAAGTTCCAGTATTTATTTTTTATTTTTTTGTGATTTATTTATTTTAATATAAATTTATTTATTTTAATTGGAGGTTAATTACTTTACAATGTTGTATTGGTTTCGCCATACATCAACATGAATCCACCACAGGTATACATGTGTTCTCCATCATGAATCCCCCTCCCTCCTCCTTCCCCGTACCATCCCTCTGGGTCGTCCNAGTATTTATTTTTTATTTTTTTGTGATTTATTTATTTTAATATAAATTTATTTATTTTAATTGGAGGTTAATTACTTTACAATGTTGTATTGGTTTCGCCATACATCAACATGAATCCACCACAGGTATACATGTGTTCTCCATCATGAATCCCCCTCCCTCCTCCTTCCCCGTACCATCCCTCTGGGTCGTCCCAGTGCACCAGCCCCAAGCATCCAGTAGTATTTCTAAATCTCCTTCACTGGAAGAAAAAATATATATTAAAAAAACATACTTCTAGATATAGACCCCTATATTAGTTATTGAATTTCTCTTTTTGAGTGCACCATAATGTATTTAAGGTAGTCTATCTTGGGTTTCCCAAGAACTTTGATTCCACTTCATTGAGCAATCAATTGACTTCTGTCTTAGAGCACCAGGATAGCTGCAGTGTTGCTCTCTCATAGCAGTATACCTTCTACCTCCTTTCTCTCCATAACGTAGATTTGATAACCATGGAGATGTTTCACACAGAAGTAATATACTGCTGTGATTTCTACTCCAGAGTAAATAAAATCTTCACCCACTTCCTCTAAGATCCTCAAAGAGGAATCCAAGAAATGGGAGTGATTTTCACTTGACCCATGATTCTCGATTCATTTACATTTTATTTAGTCTGATGACTCTTGGTTAGATGTGCCAAACAGGAGAACAACTTACATTGAAAAATATTTATATATTGAAATATAGATTCAATCCATGAGGATCTCTAATGTAATTTTTTTTCTTGAATTTGACTTCAGGGGTAAAGAAGTCATAAGACAATAAGCTCTTATCAGTGATTTATTGTAATAACTTATTTGGCAAATCTTGAAGTCAGTATAAATTTAGTTTACAACCCTATATTTTTACTTACACTCCTGAACAATCATAATTAATGACCAGAATTCTGGCTTTGAGGCTATGCAGGTTGTTAATCAGACATTTTTTGACTACTGTGTAGACCACTCAATTCAGTTCAGTTCAGTCACTCAGTCCTGTCCAACTCTTTGCGACCCCATGGACTGCAGCACACCAGGCCTCCCTGTTCACCACCAACTCCTGGAGTTTACTGAAACTCATGTCCATTGAGTCGGTGATGCCTTCCAACCATCTCATCCTCTGTCATCTCCTTTCCTCCCACCTTCAATCTTTCCCAGCACCAGGGTCTTTTTCAAGGAATCAGTTCTGCACATCAGGTGGCCAAAGTATTGGAGTTTCAGCTTCAGCATCAGTCCTTCCAATGAATATTCAGAACTGATTTCCTTTAGGATGGACTGGGTGGGTCTTCTGACAGTCCAAGGTCTCAAGAGTCTTTTCCAATACCACAGTTCAAAAGCATCAATTCTCTGGCTCTCAGCTTTTTTTATAGTCCAACTGTCACATCCATACATGACTACTGGAGAACCATAGCTTTGACTATAAAGACATTTGTTGGCAAAGTAAAGCCTCTGTTTTTTAATAAGCTGTCTAGGCTGGTCAAAACTTTTCTTCCAAGGAGCAAGTGTCTTTTCATTTCATGGCTGTAGTCAATATTTGCAGTGATTTTGGAGCCCCCCAAAATAAAGTCTGTCACTGTTTCCACTGTTTCCCCATCTATTTGCCATGAAGAGATGGAACCAGATACCATAATCTTAGTCTTTTGAATGTTGGGTTTTAAGCCAACTTTTTCACTCTCCTCTTTCACTTTCGGAGAAGGCAATGGCAACCCACTCCAGTACTCTTGCCTGGAAAATCCCATGGATGGAGGAGCCTGGTGGGCTACAGTCCATGGGGTCGCAAAGAGTCAGACACGACTGAGCGACTTCACTTTCACTTTTCACTTTCATCAAGAGGCTCTTTAGTTCTTCTTCACTTTCTGCCAAAAGGGTGGTGTCATCTGCATATCTGAGGTTATTGGTATTTCTCCTGACAATCTTAATTTCAGCTTGTGCTTCATCTAGTTCACCATTTCTCATGATGTACCCAGCATATAAGTTAAATAAGTAGGGTGGCAATATACATCTTTGACCTACTCCTTTCCCGATTTGGAACCAGTCTGTTGTTTCATGTCCAGTTTTAACTGTTGCTTCTTGACCTGCATACAGATTTCTCAAGAGGCGTGTCAGGAGGTCTAGTATTCCCATCTCTTGAATTTTCCACAGTGTGTTGTGATTCACACAGTCAAAGGCTTTGGCATAGTCAATAAAGCAGAAGTAGATGTTTCTCTGATATTCTCTTGCTTTTTTGATGATCCGACAGATGTTTTCAATTTTATCTCTGGTTCCTCTGCCTTTTCTAATAAAAACCATAATGAAAAACCAATGCCATACTATAAAGCAATTATCCTTCAACTAAAATAAAAAAAAATAAATTCAACTTGAATGTCTGGAAGTTCATGGTTCATGTTCTATTGAAGCCTGACTTGGAGAATTTTGAGCATTACTTTCTAGCCTGCGAGATGAGTGCATTTGTGTGGTAGTTTGAGCATTCTTTGGCATTGCCTTTCTTTGGGATTAGAATGACAACTGATCTTTTCCAGTCCTGTGGCTACTGCTGAGTTTTCCAAATTTGCTGGCATATTTAGTACAGCACTTTGACAGCATCATCTTTTAGGATTTCAAATAGCTCAACTGGAATTCCACCTCCACAAGCTTTGTTCTTAGTGATGCTTCCTGAGGCACACTTGACTTCACATTCCATGATATCTGACTCTAGGTGAGTGATCACACCATCGTGATTATCTGGCTTGTAAAGATCTTTTTTGTATAGTTCTTCTGTGTATTCTTGACACCTCTTCTTAATATCTTCTGCTTTTGTTACATCCATACCATTTCTGTCCTTTATTGTGCCCATCTTTGCATGAAATGTTCCCTTGGTATGTCTAATTTTTTGAAGAGATCTCTAGTCTTTCCCATTCTATTGTTTTCCTCTATTTCTTTGTGTTGATCACAGAGGAAGGCTTCCTTATCTCTCCTTGCTATTTTTTGCAACTCTTTATTCAAATGGGTATATCTTTCCTTCTTTTTTCTTTGCCTTTAGCTTCTCTTTTCTCAGCAATTTGTAAGGCCTCCTTAGACAACGATTTTGCCTTTTTGCATTTCTTTTTTTGGGGGATGATCTTGAGTACTGCCTCTTGTACAAAGTCACGAACCTCCATCCATAGTTCTTTAGGCACCCTGTCTATCAGGTCTAATCCCTTGAATCTATTTGTGCCTAGATAATGAGAGATGATTATACTCATGTTTATGTAAGATTTTTCCTAAATGACTCAGCATCTTCATTTCACCTGCTACTCCAGGGATTTGGTTTACTGTACTCCTTAAGAAAGGAAGTGACCTAAGTAATTAGAGAATTACCTGAGGTAGGGACTTCCTGCCTCCTTATGTCAAAATCATCCATAAAGCCCTAGAATGACAGACGTGGAAGAGATATCATAGGGCATCAAGCAACTCTTCACATTTAAAAGATGAGAAATTGGGGTCCAGAGAGAGAAAAATGTCTCTTCCAAGGTTGCCTGGAAAATCCCATGGACGGAAGAGCATGGTAGGCTGCAGTCCATGGGGTCGCTGAGGGTTGAGCACGACTGAGCGACTTCACTTTCACTTTTCACTTTCCTGCATTGGAGAAGGAAATGGCAACACACTCCAGTGTTCTTGCCTGGATAATCCCAGGGATGGGGGAGCCTGGTGGGCTGCCATCTCTGGGGTTGCACAGAGTTGGACACAACTGAAGCGACTTAGCAGCAGCAGCAGCAGCAAGGTAACATAACTGATTAATAGCGGAGCTGGTACTAAAAGCCTGGTTTTCTGACTCTTAAGTCCAACACATCATGCCTGTCAATCTCAATGTTTAATTACTCTACAGTAGTCACTGAGAGGGCTTCTCTGGTGGTTCAATGGTAAAGATATGCCTGCAATGCAGGAAACATTGGTTTGATCCCTGGGTCAAGAAGATCCCCTAGAGAAGGAAATGGGAACCCACTCCAGTATTCCTGTCTGGAGAATCCCATGAACAAAGGAGCCTGGAGAGCTACAATCCATGGAATCACAAAGAGTTGAACACGACTGAAATACTAAACAACAACAGTCACTGAGAAGTTAGTCCTGTTGATTGTGTCCCTTCATTTTCTCCCTAGGATGGAAGATTCTGGACATTCTCTCCCCTGACTTTCTTTTTTTTTTTTTTAATTTTAATTTTAATTTTTTGTATTTATTTATTTTTTTACACTAACTCCCAAACATGATCCCCCCTCCCACCTCCCACCCCACATCTTCCCTCCAGATCATTCCCATACACCAGCCCCAAGCATCCTGCATCCTGCATTGAACATAGACTGGCAATTCATTTCTTACATGATAGTATACATATTTCAGTGCTATTCTCCCAAATCATCCCTCCCTCTCCCTCTCCCTCTCCTTCTCCCTCAGAGTCCATAAGTTCGCTCTACACATCTGTATCTTTTTTGCTGTCTTGCATGCAGGGTCCTCATTACCNTGAACTGAACTGAACTGAGGTTAGTCATAGCTTCTCTTCCCAGGAGCAAGTGTCTTTTAATTTCATGGCTGCAGTCACCATCTGCAGTGATTTTGCAGCCCAAGAAAATAAAGTCTGTCAGTGTTTCCATCATTTACCCATCTATTTGCCATGAAGTGATGGGACCAGATGCCATGATCTTAGTTTTCTGAATGTTGATCTTTAAGCCAACTTTTTCACTCTCCTCTTTCACTTTCATCAAGAGGCACTTTAGTTCTTAACTTTGTGTCATAAAGTTGGTGTCATCTGCATATCTGAAGTTATTGATATTTCTCCCAGCAAACTTGATTCCAGCTTGTGCTTCATCCATCCTGGCATTTCAATGATGTACTCTGCATATAAACTAAATAAGCAGGGTGACAATATACAGCCTTGTCATACTCCATTCCTGGTTTGGAACCAGTCTGTTGTTCCATGTCCAGTTCTGACTGTTGCTTCCTGACCTGCGTTCAGATTTCTCAGGAGCCAGGTAAGGTGCTCTGGTATTCCCATCTCTTTCAGAACTTTCCACAGTTTGTTGTGATCCACACAGTCAAAGGCTTTGTTGTAGTCAATAAGGCAGAAGTAGATGTTTTTCTGGAACTCTCCTGCTTTTTTGATGATCCGACAATGTTGGCAACTTGATGTCTGGTTCCTCTGCCTTTTCTAAATCCAACTTGAACATCTGGAAGTTCATGGTTCATGTACTGTTGAAGCCTGGCTTGGAGAATTTTGAGCATTATTTTGCTAGCGTGTGAGATGAGTGCAATTGTGCAGTAGTCTAAACAGTCTTTAGCACTGCCTTTCTTTGGGATTGGAATGAAAGCTGACCTTTTTTAGTTCTGTGGTCACTGCTGAGTTTTCCAAGTTTGCTGGCATATTAAGTGCAGTACTTTAACAGCATCATCTTTTATAATTCGAAATAGCTCAACTGGAATTCCATCACCTTCATTAGATTTGTTCATAGTGATGCTTCCTAAGGCCCACTTGACTTTGCATTCCAGGATGTTTGGCCCTAGGTGGGTCATGAAGATCTTTTTTGTATAGTTCTTCTTCGTATTCTTGCTACCTCTTCTTAAAATCTTCTGTTTCTGTTAGGTCCATACCATTTCTGTCCTTTATTGTGCCCATCTTTGCATCAAATGGACCCTTGGTATTTCTGATTTTCTTGAAGAGATCTCTAGTCTTTCCCATTCTAGTGTTTTCCTCTGTTTCTTTGCACTGATCACTGAGGAAGGCTTATTCTTTGGAACTCTGTTAAATGCATATATCTTTCCTTTTCTCCTTTGCCTTTAGCGTCTGTTCTTTTCTCAGCTATTTGTAAGGCCTCCTGAGACAATCATTTTGCCTTTTTGCATTTCTTTTTCTTGGGGATGGTCTTGATCACCACCTCCTGTACAATGTCATGAACCTCTGTCCATAGTTCTTCAGGCACTCTGTCTATCAGATCTAATGCCTTGAATCTATTTGTCACTTGCACTGTATAATCATAACGGATCTAATTTAGGTCATATCTGAATGGTCTAGTGGTTTTCCCTACTTTCTTCAATTTAAGTCTGAATTTTGTAATAAGGAGTTCATGATCTGACCCACAGTCAGCTCCTGGTCTTGTTTTTTCTGACTCTATAGAGCTTCTCCATCTTTGGCTGCAGAGAATATAATCAATCTGTTTCAGTGTTGACCATCTGGTGATGTCCATGTGTAGAGTTTTCTCTTGTGTTGTTGGAAGAGGGTGTTTGCCATGACCAGTGCATTCTCTTAGCAAAATTCTATTAGCCTTTGCCCTGCTTCATTTTGTACTCCAAGGCTAAAACTTGCTTGTTACTTCAGGTATCTCTTCTTACTTTTACATTCCAGTCCCCTATAATGAAAATGACATCGTTTTTGGATGTTAGTTCTAGAAGGTGTTGTAGGTCTTCATAGAACTGTTCAATTTCAGCTTCTTCAGCATTACTGATTGGGGCATAGACTTGGATTACTGTGATATTGAATGGTTTGCCTTGGAAACGAACAGAGATCATTCTGTCATTTTTGAGATTGCATCCAAGTACTGTGTTTTGGACTCTTGTTGACTATGAGGGCTACCCCATTTCTTCTGAGGGAATCCTGCCCACACTAGTAGATATAATGGTCATCTGAGTTAAATTCACCCATTCCAGTCCATTTTAGTTCACTGATTCCTTAAATGTTGATGTTCACTCTTGCCATCTCCTTTTGACCACTTCCAATTTACCTTGATTCATGGACCTAACATTCCAGGTTCCTATGCAATATTGTTCTTTATAGCCTCGGACTTGACTTCCATCACCAGTGACGTTCACAACTGGGTGTTGTTTTTGCTTTGGCTCCATCTCTTTAATCTTTCTGGAGTTATTTCTTCACTGTTCTCCAGAGCATATTGGGCACCTACTGACCTGGGGAGTTCATCTTACAGTGTCCTATCTTTTTGCCTTTTCATACTGTTCAGGGAGTTCTTTATAACTATGTGCTATTTATTCAAAGATAAAAATTGTAATAAACAGGGGAAAATTCAGGCACAGGAGCTTTAAAGCAATATTTTTTATTCTCTAAATATATTGCCCTGCTGTGCATAGAGTAATTGAATTTCACATGGACCAGGTTGTCAGAGAATCTTCATATCTTGGACTTGTCTTCAGAATAAGTTTTTATGAAATCATTTTGAATTGTGGATTCCCCTTGGCAACTCTTGAGGAAACTCTCCTTGGTCTTATAGCTTTGACAATGGCTCAGTTGCACTCCATACATGGAAACAGGTGCACAGGACGTTTTCTTTAACCTCATTTATAAGTTTCATTAGAAGTTTCATCTCTTATCCTTTAAACAGAAGAATGAAGAAACTTTGCGACCAGTGTTGAGACCATGTGGATTTTAGAGAAGGAGATAGGCATAACCAGCTGCTTGAGAAGAGCTGGGCAGAGCAAGGGGCAATGCTGGGCAGGAAAGCATGTGTCAGTGTGACACCCACTTACTTGCTTCCCATTCAGCATCTATTTCATGTAATGTTCATCACAAAACATTCAGAAAAGAAACAGGTCCTAGTGTAATGCCTCATTAAATGCTTAAAAGAAAATATGTACCTTGGTGCTATGTATGTGTGTGTGTGTGTGTTTTTTTAATTGGAGTACAGTTGCTTTGCAATGTTGTGTTAGTTCCTGCTGTACAACAAAGAAAATCAGCTACATGTATACATATACCCCCTCCCTCCTGAGCCTCCCTCCCACACCTGCTCTCACCCCTCTAGGCCATTACAAGGCACCAAGTGGGGCTCCCTGTGCTATAACCAGGGTTTCACTACCAATCTCTTTTATACATGGTAATAAATATATATATAAATGTCAGTGCTGCACATATATATGTCCCACCCTACAGATGAATGGATAAAGAAGATTTGGTACATATATACAATGAAATATTACTCAGCCATGAAAAGGTGCTGTGTATCTCTTTACCCACTGTGGAGAGTGGGTCCCTGATTGTTAAGGAAAGAGATTATGAAAAGAAAAATTTTTCCCCTGCATTTCTTAGTCACACCCAGTTGCAATAAGTCCAGATATCGGGTGCCAATTACACTTTTTATTTTTAAAAACTTTTTACCCTGTTGCTTTGAAGCTCCTGAGGCAGACCTGGGTTTGAACTCTTCACTCACTAACTATTTGACCCTGAGCAAGATATTTAACCCTTTCAATTTTATCTCTTAAGCAGCTAAAAATGAAGAAAGACACGAATTCTTTAAAGAATTAAGTGAGATTATTGTGAAGTAAGATTCTTTACATTATTACATTGAAGAACAATAATGAGCACTATAATAATAATGACAAAAATAATCGGGACCTTAATAATTCAAGTGTTAGAAAACACATTTTATCACTCAAAATTACTCCAGTATAACTTCTGATCACGAATATAACCACTATAAAATAGATATCAACAGGACCTACCTTATAGCACTGCTGCTGCTGCTGCTGCTGCTAAGTCGCTTCAGTCGTTTCTGACTCTGTGCGTCCCCATAGACGGCAGCCCATCAGGCTCCACCATCCCTGAGATTCTCCAGGCAAGAACACTGGAGTGGGTTGCCATTTCCTTCTCCAATGCGTGAAAGTGAAAAGTGAAAATGAAGTCGCTCAGTCATGTCTGACACTTAGCGACCCCATGGACTGCAGCCTAAAAACCTATATGGGAAAAGAATCTGTAAAAGAAGAGATGTATGCATTTATGTATAACTAAATCACTTTGTTGTATACTCAAAACTAGCACAGCATTGTAAATCAGCTATGTGTGAGTACGTGCTAAGACACTTTAGTCATGTCTGACTCTTTTGTGACCCCATGGACTGTAGCCCTCCAGGCTCCTCTGTCCATGGGATTTCCCAGGTGAGAATACTGGATTGGGTTGCCATGTCCTCCTCCAGGGATCTTCCCAACATAGGGATTGAACCTGTGTCTCCTGCACTGGCAGGCACGTTCTTTACTGCTATTGCCACCTGGGCTGACTTTTCATTCAAGATGATAGAGTACAAGCATTATTTCTACTTTTCTCCATACTGAAAATTCTTCAAGTAATGGGAATACTGCACCACCTTATGTGTCTCCTGAGAAATCTGTATGCAGGTCAAGAAGCAACAGTTAAAACTGGACATGGAACAATGGAATGGTTCCAAATTGGGAAAGGAGTATGTCAAGACTGTATATTGTCACCCTGCTTATTTAACTTATATGCAGAGGACATTATCCAAAATGCCAGGCTGGATGAAGCACAAGCTGGAATCAAGACTGCTGGGAGAAATATCAATAACCTCAGATATGCAGATGACACTACATTTATGGCAGAAAGTGAAGAGGAATTAGGTAGCCTATTGATGAAAGTGAAAGAGGAGAGTGAAAAAGTTGGCTTAAAATTCAACATTCAGAAAACAAAGAGCATGTCATCTAGTCCCATCACTTCAAGGCAAATAGATGGGGAAACAATGGAAATAGAGACTTTATTTTCTTGGGTTCCAAAATCACTGCAGATGGTGACTGCAGCCATGAAATTAAAAGACACTTGCTCCTTGGAAGAAAAGCTATGACCAACATAGACACAATATTAAAAAGCAAAGACATTACTTTGTCAACAAATGTCCATCTAGTCAAAGTTACGATTATTCCAGTAGTCATGTATGGATGTGAGAGTTGGATCATAAAGAAAGCTGAGCACCAAAGAATTGATGCTTTTGAAGTGTGGTGTTGGAGAAGCCTCTTGAGAGTCCCTTGGACTTCAAGCAGATCAAACTAGTCAATTCTAAAGGAAATTAGTCCTGAATATTCATTGGAAATACTGATGCTGAAGCTGAAACTCCAATACTTTGGCCACCTGATTCAAAGAGCTGACTTATTTGAAAAGACCGTGATGCTGGGACAGTTAGAGGTGGGAGGAGAAGGTGACAACAGAGGATGAGATGGTTTGATGACATCACCAACTTGATGGATATGCGTTTGAGCCAGCTCTGGAAGTTGGTGTTGGACAGGGAAGCCTGGCATGCTACAGTACATGGGGTAACAAATAGTCAGACACGACTGAGTGATTTTACTGAACTGAATTCCCTATTGAATCCAGAGTGACTAACACAGTACTCATAATAAATTACATACTCACTAAATTGTTTCTGAAAAATTAATGAACTGCCCAAGCTGAAAGAAATCTTGTTTTATAACAAGGCAGCATCCATCCACGTAGCAAACCATTGATCAGCAGCAGAGCACAAATGCATTGCAAAGATAATCTAGTATTCAGAGGCTATAAAGTTTCCTCAGATGAACTTATAATAATGTATAATTAAGCAAATATTTAATACAGAATTGGATAGAAGGGCTGATCAATCATTTATAACTTTAAATCACTTTTATAATGGGTATCGTTTCTTTGGTAGGTTAAATGTGGATAAAGGTCCTCTGACTTCTATTTCTAGGTCAAAATTTCTGTGATATGAGACCGATAAGAGAAACAAAAAACCCCCTGCTTTCCACATTTAGATTGTTGTATTGTATTTATCTGCAACAGAAGACCATTCTGTTGTCTTTATTATGCTTTGTGCATCAGACCTGCAGACCATCAGTGCGTGCAGGGCTCTCTCTACAGTGGTTAGAATAGTCTGGTTCTGTGGTGGCGGTTATCACAGGTTCTATGGTGGTCTCTAGGGCTCGCTTCCATGTTACCCTCATTGTGATTCAACATGGAGGGCTCCAACTCACTCCAAAGACCATCCCATGTATAGAAAGACTCTGATGGAGGGAAACAGAACTCACTGTGAATTTGAAGTTCATAAGGATGTTAATAAGAAGAGATCATGATTATCACTACATTAAAAAAAAATCTCCTGCTTTAGTCATACATATAATTTTTCATTATCTGTCACAGACATATTCACCCAAGACCTACAGGGCAAACAAACACAACTCAGTAAGATATCTTCCAGATTTATTTACAATGGAAAAACACGTTTGGTAAGCATTCTTTAATTAAGGGAAGAGTTTGTAACTTATTCTTTGTTTTCCATTTAAAACACCTTTGTTTTCCATTATGAATTTATTTGTAAAAAGCACTGAACCTGAAGTTTAATTGCAAGCAAAATGCGCTTTCACCTTAGTGCAGCACTGTTTGATAGAGTGTGTTTCATGGGCAGTTGTCCCTATTATGTCCAGAGAGTTGGGAAGAGTGCCCCCTCCCATGTAATTTTCCCTAAGGAATGTCTGCCTTCTGTGGAAGGGAGTATACAGAGTAACAGAAGCTCTGCAAGAGTCTGTGAAACATTAAGAACATTGACATCAAACATACCAAATATTTCCTTTAAGTTAGAATATTTACAGCAGGATATATATTGGACACCCTTGTTGGCTCTGTATTTTGGTGCTCTTTGCAGCCACTAATAGCACAGAACATAGATTAAGCATGTTTCTTTTTCACCCAAAAGAAGATGGTAATGTCTATTGACACATGTAAAGTAGTTTTTTTCATTTCAAAATAGGTTTTTATCTCCGTGCTTTGAGATGATTTGAAGACAAGTCAACCTGCCAACATGAGCTTTGGGAGCAAAGTGATGAGGATGTACTGGGAAGAACTGGAAACAGGACAAATGTAGCAAGACCTGAGGTCCCTTCTTGGGTCTGCCACTACTCCCCACTCCTGGACAGGCTGCTTAATCTCTCTAATTATTCATCTCTCTGGTTATAAGAGAAGAGAGAATATAAATGAAAGAGTATTGAAAGAAATATGACTATTATTTTCACCAAGAAATTTTGCCCTAAGAGCAACCCATAAGCTTTCTCATAAACGTGTAATTTGGGCCTAGACAGTTGTCTTATCCCTTAAAGTATTGGAAAGATAATCTAGGGTATAACTTGAAGTCTTGTTAGCATGATTATTCACAAATGTATTTAATGTGAAATTTTGTCAGGGACATGCACTTCTTGGAATGAAATTTGTCCAGAAAAAAAGCACACACAATTGAAAAGTATAGTAACATGAAGAAGTTTTGCACTAAATTGGAATTTAGACAATAAAGAAAAAGTCATGAGAAGTAAAAAGAAGCAAAATAGTTATTAAACATGTACTCTATGCAAGGCTCTGGAGTCAAAAAGATTCAGGTTCAAATCTTTTTCTGCGATTGTCTCTATAACTTTAGACAAGTTATTTAAACTCTCTTAGCCTTAGTTTCCTTTTTGGTCATAGGTGAAGAACCTTTGTGAGATTTCAGCCAGATGTCACATATGAAGTGCTTAGTTCAGTAGCTATTACACAGTAAACATTCAACAAATAAAGCTGCTGGGTTGTGTTGTTCTAAACAGTAAGTGCTCAGAGTGGTAGCTGACCATGATGGATAAATGCCTTATAATAGGATCTACATGAAAAAAAAAAAAAGAATACTGACAATCCCTAGAGGTGACAAGAGGAGTAGGGAACTTGCATATGTTGCTGGTAAAAATGCAAAATGCTATAGCCATTCTGGCAAATGGTTTGGCGGTTTCTTATAAATTTAAACATATGCTTCCAACAATGACCTAGCAAGCCAATTTTGATGCATTTCCCTAAAAGAAATGAAAACTTGCAGTCAAACAAAAACCTATATGCAAATGTTCATAGTGACTCTATTCACAACAATTATTGATAAAATGTGGAAATCAACCAAACATCTTTCATGGATAAATGGATAAAACAATGGTATGTCTTCTGTGATAAACCATAACGAAAAAGAATTTTTTTAAAAAAGGAAGTATATATTTTTCTATAATCGAATCACTTCCCTGCACAGCAGAAATGAATACAACATTGTAAATCAACTATATTTCAATTTTAAAGAAGAACAGTGGTATGTCCATAATGGAATTCTATTCTGCAAAAAAAAAAAAAAAAAAATTAAACCGCTGATCCTTTCAAAACCTTGGATGAATCTCAAAAGCATTCTGCTGAGTGAAAGAGTCAGTCTCAAAAGAACACATATTGCAAAATTCCATTTGTATGACATTTTCGAAAAGACAAAACTATAAGACAGATCAGTGGTGCTTGGGATTGGGTTGGGTGGAGGAGTGAGTATAAAGGCTTAGCAAGAGGTAGATTTGAAGGTTGACAGAACTACTGTGCCCTGATTATGCTGCTGATTACACAAATAAACACGTGTTAAAAATTCATACAACTCTACACCAAAAACAGAGTTCAATTTTATTCCATGTTGATTTAAAGATAACAGTAAGGTAACAGCCTGCCAGGCTTCCCTGTCCATGGGATTTTCCAGGGAAGAATACTAGAGTGGGTTTATGTGGCTGTGCTGGGTCTCAGCTGCGGCACGAGAGACCTTTCAGTTGTGGCATGCGAGGTCTAGTTTCCTGACCAGGGGTGGAACCCAGAACCCTTGCATCAGGAGGGTAAAGTCTTAGCCACTGAACCATCAGAGAAGACCCAACAAAAGTAATGAAATTTCAAACACCAAAAAAATGTAAAGTATTTATAACTAGCACTGGAAGTATAAGCTAAACACCTCCAACCAGACTTCAACCCCTGGGGAACTGCTGTCTATGGGAAGATCATGTTAAGTAGCTTCAGTCAAGTCCAACTCTTTGTGACCCCATGGACTGTAGCCTGCCAGGCTCCTCTCTCCATGGGATTCTCCAGGCAAGAATATTAGAGTGGATTGCCATGCCTTCCTCCAGGGGATCTTCCCTATGCAGGGTCTGAACCGGCATCTCCTGCTACTCTTGCCTTGCAGGTGGATNACTCTTTGTGACCCCATGGACTGTAGCCTGCCAGGCTCCTCTCTCCATGGGATTCTCCAGGCAAGAATATTAGAGTGGATTGCCATGCCTTCCTCCAGGGGATCTTCCCTATGCAGGGTCTGAACCGGCATCTCCTGCTACTCTTGCCTTGCAGGTGGATTCCTTACTGTTGAGCCAGCTGGGAGGCCGTAGATCATAAATCTTCACACCGCATCTCTTCCACTCACAACAAACCCAGAAATGTGCCCTGACAGATAATTTTAAACTTTCCACTGAGTCTAAATGTTAGTTTCTGTGAGCAGATGGTTCAGTAATGAGCACCATTTCTCATATTCTCCCAATGCTGACTGGCTGCTAGTAAAGCCTAATCTAAGAGGGAACTGGTATTACTTATCAGCAAGTCCCCCACATGTCATTTGCACCGTGGATGTGCAGATCATATTATTTATGTAATTTCTTTTTCTTACTTTGGATCTAGAGTTGGACTGTAATGAACATAATGAATTCATGTGTTTGTCTTTGTGAATTGCGTATCCATGAGCCTGTGTGGTGTCTGTGGAGTGTACATATTTATTTGCTGAATAACTAGACAAATTCATCTTTCAGCACCTACAACTGCTCCAGGACATTTTTAAGAAGACAAGATCTGACATGTCAAAGCTGACACTACACGATCTCACCATAGGAAGAAGCCACCATTCTTCCCACCCACATCCTCCCAAGGAGGCTTACCTGCTGTGCTCTTATTTCAGAAACTAGAAGTGTTCTTCTGGGGACACTGTGTCTTCAGGAGTCTAGATAAATGTAGAGGAGTCATCAGGTCACAACTGTGGCAGAGATGTGGATGTTCCCTAAAAAAAAAGAGTCTTGGGCAGGGAAGCAATCTAAATGTCCATCAGCAGAGGAAATGACAAATAAAATGCAGCACATATATACAATGGAATATTACTCAGCCATCATAGAGCATGAAATAATGCCACATGCAGGAGCAAAAATGGACCTAGAGGTTGTCATACTGAGCGAAGCAAGTCAGACAGAGAGGAGAAATATCATATGACATCCCATACATGCAGAAATATAAAAAGACACGATGCAAATGAACTTATTTACAAAAAAAGAAACAGACTCAACAGAGTTAGATAATGAGCTTATTGTTGCCAGAGGGGAAGATTCGGGGGGAGGGATAGTTGGAGAGTTGGGGATCGACATTATACACCGCTATATTTAAAACAGATAATCAACAAGGTCCTATTGTATCTTACAGGGAACCCTGCTAATGTTATGTGGCAGCCTGGGTGGGAGGGATGCCTGGGGGAAAATGGATACTTGTATCATGGCTGAGTCCCTTTGCTGTCTATCTGAAACTAGCACGATATTGTTAATCGGCTCTGCTCCAATATGAAATAAGAATTTTTTTTTTAAGAGTCCTGGAACATTTGGAGGAAGTCTGCAAAAGGACAAGCACTAGGAACCAGGCTCTGTCTACAAGGGTACGCTGCAGAGAGCTAATTTTGATGAGCACTCTTTTCTCTTGGGAAAGGGATCTTCTAAGCAGTTAAGTTTTGTCTGTAGCTTCTGTGTATTAGTTTCTCTTGGCGGACCCCAGTTGTTCATTGAAGCCTGAGACTGTTCCTACATTACCATTGTGTGACAAGGGAATAAAGACCCAAGAGGGGGCAGCAAGGCAATGCAAGGATAATTCCACACCCAGCCTTGCAAGGAAGCCACACAGGGACCTGGGGACTCAGACTTTAGCTGCAGATTCCTAGGCCTTACTTCAAACAGGCTGATTCAGAATATCTGAAGGTGGAACTCAGAAATCTGCCTTTTAAAAATACAGGTCGCAGATTCTTTACCATTTGAGCTACAGGGAAGACCTCATAGCAGATCTGGGGAGTCACATTTAAGTGTGAGCATTCTTTCACCATGCTTTCAAGCCACTTTCCAAAATGCATTTTCAAATAAATTAGGAGTATGGGATAGGAAAAGAAAATGGAAACTTCTTTAGCATTTTTCCAAAATTCTAAACATTATTTAAAAATTATATTTAATTTGCTATATAAGGCTTAATGTTAAAACAGATTGAATATACTAAGTGGAGGCTTCTTAGGGAGACTAAATCATCCACAGGCAAATTTTCTTAAAAAAAAAACACTCTATTTTATACATATTACATTGTAATTAAATAGAGCCATGAACAGCCCATCATAGGCTGCTTTTTAAAATAAAGTTTTATGGGAACACAGCCATGCCTGTTTGTTTACAGATCACCTGTAATCATTTTTGAGCAACAATAGTTGCGGCAAAGATCATATAAAGCCAGTGGTCTCTATTCTATGGTGCTTTAAAACAAAAGTGTACTAACCCCTCTATAGAGTGAAAATTGGAACTATGATTCATACTTTTATATAAAAATTAAGATAACTTTTTTTTTTTGCAATTATACTTTCAGGGTAAATTCCTAGAAGTAGATTTCCTAAGTCATAGAGTTTGTACAACATTGAAGAGCTTCACATATTTTAGCCCCAATTTATCTCCAGAAGAAAAATCTCAGTTAATATATAATAATTTTAATACAAGATGACTAAATTCCCTATATCTTTACCAATCTCCTAAAATTGAAATTTTGAGTCTTTTATTTAGAAAAGAAGAACATCTTTGTACACAATACTTTATCTGTAGTTCTGATCATTGTTTAAGATATTAACACATCAGCAAAATTACAGAACTACAGAAAAGTGTATTAAAACTATATTAAATATTTTGTTCAGTTTAGTCCAGTTGCTCAGTCACATCTGACTCTTTGCGATCCCTTGGACTGCAGCGCACCTGGCCTCCCTGTCCATCACCAACTCCTGGAGCTTACTCAAACTCATGTCCATTGAGTTGGTGATGCCATCCAACCATAAAAAAAATAAATAAATAAAAATACAGGTCGCAGACAGTTCTCATGTGGCAGTCGTTTTCAGATTTTATTGTCAAGCTGACCCTTGAAAGTGAGCGGGCAGGCTGACCCTTGGCCATCTCTTCCTCTCTGTCCTCTTCTTACTTTTTTCTCCTTTCTTCTTCTCCCCCTCCTCATTATTATTGTGATTTTTATTACCATCATTATCTTACCAGAGGAATGAGAAGGGTGGGGTTTTCTATACCACAGGCTAGTTTCCTTATGAGTCAAAGATTTTAAAAGAACTATGAAAAGTGACATTGCCCAGGATCCTCCTTCTACCGTAGGTAGGGAGGAAAAACTACTGTGCTGCCTATCACCAAAAGAGAAACGCACCTCTACCACTGGAGATGCTGCCACCAGCGAAGCATCACTTGTCTTTACAAAGTTCCAGAGAAAGTTTCTCTCCTGGTAGAAAAGGGAACCA
The DNA here is from genome assembly GCA_006410675.1 of Oreotragus oreotragus. Classification (NCBI taxonomy): domain Eukaryota; kingdom Metazoa; phylum Chordata; class Mammalia; order Artiodactyla; family Bovidae; genus Oreotragus; species Oreotragus oreotragus. The sequence goes on from SJYX01022903.1 coordinate 51,061, forward strand.
TCTTACACGGTTGGTGGGAATGTAAATTAATACAGTCACTATGGAGAACAGTATGGAGGTTCCTCAAAAAACGAAAACTAGAACTACCATATGACCCAGCAGCCCCACTCTTGGCCATAAACCGGAAGAAGACCATAATTCCAACAGATACATGCACCCCAGTGTTCACTGTAGCACTGTGCACAGTAGACAGAACATGGAAGCAACCTCGATGTCCAGCAACAGAGGTTGAGTAAAGAACATGCAGGGCACGTGTGGACTCAGTCATTTAGTCGTCTCCGACTCTGCGACCCCACGGGCTGTAGCCCGCCAGGCTCCTCTGTCCATGGGGATTCTCTAGGCAAGAATACTGGAGTGGGCTGCCATGCCCTCCTCCAGGGTGGTACATATATACAATGGGATATTACTCAGTCATAAAAAGGAATGAAATTGTGCCATTTGTAGAGATGTGGGTGGATCTAGAGACTGTCACAGAGTGAAGTAAGTCAGAAAGAGAAAGGCAGATAGCATATATTAATGCATATACATGGAATCTAAAAAAATGATATAGATGAACCTATTTGCAAAGTAGAAATAGAGACAGAAAATAAACGTATGGCCACCAAGAGGGGGATGGAGGGGTGGGATGAATTGAGAGACTGGGATGGATGTATATACATACACACATATATATGTATATACATACTGATGATATTAGCTATAAAATTAATAACTAATGAGAAGCTACTGTATAGCACAGGGAACTCAACTCAATGCTCTGTGGTGATCTGCCCAGGAAGGAAACCCAGGCAAGAGGGGATGTATGCATACACACAGCTGATTCACTTCGCTGTCTAGCAGAAACCAGCGCATCGTAGAGCAGCTATACTCCAATAAATTACTTTTAGAAAAATAAAAGTAAGTTTCTCCACTGGTGAAGGAGACATACATCGGTGGTTGTTGTTTAGTCGCTATGAACCAATAAATGTATCTGTCAACCAGAACAGGAAGGATTCAGTTTACGTATATTTTTGTGGGCAGTCATTTTCAAAAATTGTTTCATGCCTCAATTATATGGTTATAATATATGAATATTTCACATTCTGGGACATTTTCCAAATATGGTGGCTAGATAATACCACTTTTTCAACAATGCAAAACCCATCTTTACTCTTCTTTACTGAGTGACTCAGGTTATACACTCCAACAACATTCAGGGTAGTTTTACGACATTTTAAAAATGTGGCATTTTATGCTTTTTATGGTTAAAATATACCCTTGGTTTGACAGGGAAAAAGTAATAAAATTATGAAACAATTGAACTCAGGAAAGGAAAAGTCTATCTCTTCTAAATGTGCAGGAGTTCCCTAAGTCAGTTTTGAAAGTCTTCATTACTAAAATATGCTCTGTTTATAAGAATGTGAGTCATTGTGTTAAGTTCAATTAGAAATCTAGTATATGAGAGAAAGATTTTCCAAAGCAGTTTGAGAGAAAAATTTTTTACTTTAAAACAATATTCTCTTATGTTAAAAACCTATTACTTTAGAGACATTTGTTTGACTTTGAAACAACATCCTTGTGTGTTAGAATACTGACATATTTGTTGACTGCCTCTATGTACTCCATAAAAAATAATGAGTGCGTGATAGTTTTTATACAATAAAAAAAAGCTCTGCATATACCAAAAGCCAGGCACTGAATATAAGATAACTATTCTCATGATACCCTAATATTCTACTTATTCCCATTTTACAGATAAAAATACTGAGGCTCAAAGCCAGTATTTGACGTTAAACAAATTGCCCAAACTCCCATAACCAGGGAGGGAAGCCGATGGATCACAAGCTTAGGTCTGCTTGGCTCCAAAGCCTTTATTCTTCCCAATGTGCCAGGGACTGCTCTACTGCAGGAAAACTAATGCTGAAGCAAATAGGCCTATTCCATGGCAGATGCACTTCAATGCATCATTTTGAGACAAATTTCTGAAGTTTCGAAATAATTTTTTTTAATCGATAAGTACTCTAGCATGGCAATTGAAAAAATGATGGAAATACCACTTACTGTATTTCATGGCTACCACTCAGGAGAAAAAGTCAAGAAAGCACAAGTGGTCTCTTCCTTAGCCTTTCTTAAGTTCTTTTTAAACGCCCTCTACTTTTTATAGTATTTTATATTTTTCAAATATAAGGATAATTTTAATAAATATTTTATAAATTTAAGAATTTCAGCATTCAAATAATACTTAAGAGCAGAACTAATTTGGAAGAATACAATCTTTCTGAACATTGAGTTACTCTCACTCTTTCTGACCTTTTGAAATTATTTTATTAGTAATTATTGCAATGTTACTTCTAGTAACAAAAGTGATGGTTATGAGGACACTTTCATTTTAATATAGTTTTATCATATGTTTTTAAGTTTATAAGATTATTTTCAAAGATAAAGCACTCACACTGTGGCTTTCACAGTGGATCCCTTTTTCTGTAAGGGACCTTATGATTGACCCTGAGGAAGGTGGGGCCTGCCCAGATGTAACTCTTGGGTATCAGCCCTGGAGACAGTGAGGATCCTCTCCCTACCGAATTCCCCTCCTCCTCAGATCCCTACTGTTCTGAGTATCAAGGCAACACAGAGATGAACATATGACTTGAGACTTCAGAGCATCTGTTTCCTGCCCAAAGTCATTCCTGTTTCTAACAAAAACATCTTTAATGTTTGATTTTACTTACCAATCTCTAATCATGTTTGTATACTTTTAAAGTAATAAAATGAAGTAACCGAAAGGTGGGTACACAGCAAGTGAGTGGTAGAGTTAGGGTTTTCTTTTTGCTGTTTGTCCAATTGCAGAGTCTGTTCATTTCAGAGCAGCGTCTCTGCTTCTGTGACTACTTCTGACTTTTGCATTCTATGATCTTACTAAGTCCAGGGCATATTTTGAAGTTGTCCTTTTTGTCTATAAATTCCAGACTCAATAACCAACTTTTAAAGCATATTAAATAAAAAAAATAATTTACATGAGCTGATATAGAGTAGAAATGCAGAAATATTATAAAATTTGTTTAAAGCATCAACTCTTTTTATTTCAACCCAGAAATGTTGGGTTTCAAGTTACAGTGTAAAACTCTTTGGTCCATTTATGAACTAACCTTTCATAGGTTAGTTTTTTACATTTTTCCTTTTATTGTTTTTTATTTATTTTTTTTAAATTTTATTTTTACTTTATTTTACTTTACAATACCATATTGGTTTTGTCATACATTGACATGAATCCACCACGGGTGTATACGAGCTCCCAACTCTGAATCCCCCTCCCCCGCGCCCCCATATCATCTCTCTGGATCATCCCCATGCACCAGCCCCAAGCATCCTGTATCCTGTATTGAACATAGGCTGATGCTTCGTTTCTTACATGATAGTATACATGTTTCAATGCCATTCTCCCAAAACATCCCATTCTCTCCCTCTCCCTCTCCCTCAGAGTTCAAAAGTCCATTCTACACATCTGTGTCTCTTTTGCTGTCTTGCATATAGGGTCATCATTACCATCTTTCTAAATTCTATATATATGTGTCAGTATACTGTATTGGTGTTTTTCTTTCTGGTTTATTTCACTCTGTATAATCAGCTCCAGTTTCATCCATCTCATTAGAACTGATTCAAATGTATTATTTTTAATGGCTGAGTAATACTCCATTGTGTATATGTACCACTCTACACCTAAAGCAACTAGAAAAGGAAGAAATGGAGAACCCCAGAATTAGTAGAAGGAAAGAAATCTTAAAAATTAGGGCAGAAATAAATGCAAAAGAAACAAAAGAGACCATAGCAAAAATCAACAAAGCAAAAAGCTGGTTCTTTGAAAGGATAAATAAAACTGACAAACCATTAGCCAGACTCATCAAGAAACAAAGAGAGAAAAATCAAATCAATAAATTAGAAATGAAAATGGATAAATCACAACAGACAACACAGAAATACAAAGGATCATAAGAGACTACTATCAGCAATTATATGCCAATAAAATGGACAACGTGGAAGAAATGGACAAATTCTTAGACAAGTACAATTTTCCAAAACTGAACCAGGAAGAAATAGAAAATCTTAACAGACCCATCACAAGCACGGAAATTGAAACTGTAATCAGAAATCTTCCAGCAAACAAAAGCCCAGGTCCAGACGGCTTCACAGCTGAATTCTACCAAAAATTTCGAGAAGAGCTAACACCTATCCTACTCAAACTCTTCCAGAAAATTGCAGAGGAAGGTAAACTTCCAAACTCATTCTATGAGGCCACCATCACCCTAATACCAAAACCTGACAAAGATGCCACAAAAAAAGAAAACTACAGGCCAATATCACTGATGAACATAGATGCAAAAATCCTCAACAAAATTCTAGCAATCAGAATCCAACAACACATTAAAAAGATCATACACCATGACCAAGTAGGCTTTATCCCAGGAATGCAAGGATTCTTCAATATTCGCAAATCAATCAATGTAATTCACCACATTAACAAATTGAAAAATAAATGCCATATGATTATCTCAATAGATGCAGAGAAGGCCTTTGATAAAATTCAACATCCATTTATGATAAAAACTCTCCAGAAAGCAGGAATAGAAGGAACATACCTCAACATAATAAAAGCTATATATGACAAACCCACAGCAAACATTATCCTCAATGGTGAAAAATTGAAAGCATTTCCCCTAAAGTCAGGAACAAGACAAGGATGTCCACTTTCACCGCTACTATTCAACATAGTTCTGGAAGTTTTGGCCACAGCAATCAGAGCAGAAAAAGAAATAAAAGGAATCCAAATTGGAAAAGAAGAAGTAAAACTCTCACTGTTTGCAGATGACATGATCCTCTACATAGAAAACCCTAAAGACTCCACCAGAAAATTACTAGAGCTAATCAATGAATATAGTAAAGTTGCAGGATATAAAATCAACACACAGAAATCCCTTGCATTCCTATACACTAATAATGAGAAAGTAGAAAACGAAATTAAGGAAACAATTCCATTCACCATTGCAACGAAAAGAATAAAATACTTAGGAATATATCTACCTAAAGAAACTAAAGACTTATATATAGAAAACTATAAAACACTGATGAAAGAAATCAAAGAGGACACTAATAGATGGAGAAATATACCATGTTCATGGATTGGAAGAATCAATATAGTGAAAATGAATATATTACCCAAAGCAATCTACAGATTCAATGCAATCCCTATCAAGCTACCAGCGGTATTTTTCACAGAACTAGAACAAATAATTTCAAGATTTGTATGGAAATACAAAAAACCTCGAATAGCCAAAGCAATTTTGAGAAAGAAGAATGGAACTGGAGGAATCAACTTACCTGACTTCAGGCTCTACTACAAAGCCACAGTCATCAAGACAGTGTGGTACTGGCACAAAGACAGAAATATAGATCAATGGAACAAAATAGAAAGCCCAGAGATAAATCCACACACATATGGACACCTTATCTTTGACAAAGGAGGCAAGAATATACAATGGAGTAAAGACAATCTCTTTAACAAGTGGTGCTGGGAAAACTGGTCAACCACTTGTAAAAGAATGAAACTAGATCACTTTCTAACACCACACACAAAAATAAACTCAAAATGGATTAAAGATCTAAACGTAAGACCAGAAACTGTAAAACTCCTAGAGGAGAACATAGGCAAAACACTCTCCGACATAAATCACAGCAGGATCCTCTATGATCCGCCTCCCAGAATACTGGAAATAAAAGCAAAAATAAACAAATGGGATCTAATTAAAATTAAAAGCTTCTGCACAACAAAGGAAACTATAAGCAAGGTGAAAGGACAGCCTTCTGAATGGGAGAAAATAATAACAAATGAAGCAACTGACAAATAACTAATCTCAAAAATATACAAGCAACTTATGCAGCTCAACTCCAGAAAATAAACCACCCAATCATTTTTCCTTTTATTGGATTGTTTGTTTACAAAAAGTCGAATTGATAAGTTCTGCCCCGAGGTAGGGTTTTGCCATAAGATTACATAAAAATAATTTCCTTTTTAAAAAACTGGTTTTGATTCTTTTCAGTTCCTTAGATTCTAAAGTTTAAGAGATCTAGAAGTCAGATTATTTATTTCCACATGGAGGATGAGTTCTTGCAATAGAAAAAAGAATGTATCCTATTGAAATGTGTATAATAATGTAGGAAAGAGAGAGGTTATGGGACGATCTCAGACAAAGGCACTCTGATGACAAGATCGTAATCAACTTCAAAATGGCATCCATCAACCAGGTTATTCTGACTGAGGTAGTTTTATATATTTTTTTTTAACTAGAAAAGTCGAGTAATTCCAAGCAATATGTCCCAATAAATCTATGAATGGCACAAGTTTCATAATTTTTTTTAAACACTGTGTTCTGGTGTTCATTTCTCTTTTACTATCTGTGTTTATGTCTCATTAGACTTTACAGGAAATCTGCTACTTGTTTATATTGCTGGACTTTGGCAAAAGACAGAGACAACATCTTTTCTGAAACAATTTCACATTTTTCAGTCTCATAACTCCCTAAAAAATTATCTTTGTACAAGATTTTTAAAAGTTCCATCACTTCAAAAGAATGGTCATTAACCCACTTTGAATCTCTTTTTAAAAATCTAATTGAAAGAACCAAAGCCATATTGTAGAGCTTCACTTAACTTCGTAATAAATTTGGAAAATATTCTACACTCTTTTTCAGGAGGAAATTATAGCAGGATTCAAAAAAAAATTAAAATCAAGGACAAGTAATTTTTCTTATTAACTAGAAATGTGTTAAAGCATCTCTCATCTAAAACAGTGCTCTCTCTTTCTGTGATACGGAAATTTCTTTTTCCCCTCTAACTTTCTGTTACCCTCCCATTTTGCTTCTTGGCTCTGGTCATTTTAGCCTATCAACAAATCTAAAACACAGCCATATTTGGCATGTGTATGTATGTTTTTCGTGTTTATGCATTCACATTTTTTCATTTTTTCTTTATTTACTTCTCTGTTTGTCCTCTTTTCATATATTCTGTACTCTATGACGAAAGGCTTCAGCTTTCCATGACCTTCATTTCAACTTAAAAACTTGTCTACATGTGGTGTTCTCTGCATCCCCTTACTGATTGATTAAAAAATAATAAAAATATTCCATAGTACTCTTCAACTAGGAGTCAAGCAAGGAAAATATCAACTACCTTATCACAAGAGACTTTACTGTCACCTTTTACCACTTGACTACATCCTTATTTTTCCCTTACTAGGTTAATATTGGGATAGTCTTCAAAGTAAAATGTCATAATTACTATTACAGGTGCAAGCTATTTTAAAGCAAATATAAATTAAAAGATAGAATAACATTTAAAATCCATACAAGTTCTAATTTCACATACACACTTGTGAATACACACATAAAATGTTGTCAGTCATGTGAGCTTATGTAATATAAATCCTGCTAAAATTCAGTTTTGTTCTCTTTAAGATGGATCATGTGTTAACAATATAATAGAGGGATTTTGTGCTACATAAACCAAGAATTTAGAATACAAACCATTGGACCCACAGAATAGGTTTGTTTTATCTGAGCTTGGAAGAAAAAGACCTAGGAAAACAAACCAATTTGCTTCCAATCCAAATTATCAACTGGAGAGATTCTTCAACAGAATACCAGAAACAGATGTGAATGCCTTTTCTCCATGACAGCAGGCCAGTAAATGATTTCTTGCCATTTCATCCCTTTATGATAAAACCTCAAGCTCCCATCCACACCAGGATAGAGGAAAACCCCAGAAGAAATATGATACCATTTGGCTCAACTCTTTTTCCATCTTCCCTGTAGATACTGGATGCGTTACCAGGTCTCTTGACTACGGAGTTCACACTGACAATATTTTTAAGATATTGCCTCATTAGGACATATTTTCTTCAGTCTGCAAATGGGACTTGCTTTCTGAGTTTCGGAGAATTGACACATAAAGCATCTTTCCACTTTTGGAAAGGAGTGGGTGCATGTAGTCATGATATGATGTACAAAAGTGATTGAATTTTTTAAAGAATGATTTATTATTCTGGAGTGTATTTTCCAGGGAGAGTGAATGTGCTAGCTGGTATTAAGCAACAAGAAACAATGTTTGGCCTGGTCTCACACTATTCTCTGGGTTTCTACATGGTGTTCTCTGCATCCCCTTACTGATTGATTAAAAAATAATAAAAATATTCCATAGTACTCTTCAACTAGGAGTTAAGCAAGGAAAATATCAACTACCTTATCACAAGAGACTTTACTGTCACCTTTTACCACTTGACTACATCCTTATTTTTCCCTTACTAGGTTAATATTGGGATAGTCTTCAAAGTAAAATGTCATAATTACTATTACAGGTGCAAGCTATTTTAAAGCAAATATAAATTAAAAGATAGAATAACATTTAAAATCCATACAAGTTCTAATTTCACATACACACTTGTGAATACACACATAAAATGTTGTCAGTCATGTGAGCTTATGTAATATAAATCCTGCTAAAATTCAGTTTTGTTCTCTTTAAGATGGATCATGTGTTAACAATATAATAGAGGGATTTTGTGCTACATAAACCAAGAATTTAGAATACAAACCATTGGACCCACAGAATAGGTTTGTTTTATCTGAGCTTGGAAGAAAAAGACCTAGGAAAACAAACCAATTTGCTTCCAATCCAAATTATCAACTGGAGAGATTCTTCAACAGAATACCAGAAACAGATGTGAATGCCTTTTCTCCATGACAGCAGGCCAGTAAATGATTTCTTGCCATTTCATCCCTTTATGATAAAACCTCAAGCTCCCATCCACACCAGGATAGAGGAAAACCCCAGAAGAAATATGATACCATTTGGCTCAACTCTTTTTCCATCTTCCCTGTAGATACTGGATGCGTTACCAGGTCTCTTGACTACGGAGTTCACACTGACAGTATTTTTAAGATATTGCCTCATTAGGACATATTTTCTTCAGTCTGCAAATGGGACTTGCTTTCTGAGTTTTGGAGAATTGACACATAAAGCATCTTTCCACTTTTGGAAAGGAGTGGGTGCATGTAGTCATGATATGATGTACAAAAGTGATTGAATTTTTTAAAGAATGATTTATTATTCTGGAGTGTATTTTCCAGGGAGAGTGAATGTGCTAGCTGGTATTAAGCAACAAGAAACAATGTTTGGCCTGGTCTCACACTATTCTCTGGGTTTCTACATCATCATACCCCACGCACAACTCAACAACAGTAACACAACTGGAAACATCTGCTGGACAAAAATCCCAGATTTGGGAAGAGAGAGCAGTCAAATACACTCAATACCTCATTATTAGAAAGCCAAAACTTAACTGCTGATGTTCAAAAGCAAAGTCAGGAAGATATTTGAGGGTCACATCAGTTCAGTTCAGTTCAGTCGCTCAGTCGTGTCCGACTCTTTGTGACCCCATGAAACGCAGCACGCCAGGCCTCCCTGTCCATCACCAGCTCCCAGAGTTCACTCAAACTCATGTCCATCGAGTCAGTGATGCCATCCAGTCATCTCATCCTCTGTCGTCCCCTTTTCCTCCTGCCCCCAATCCCTCCCAGCATCAGAGTCTTTTCCAATGAGTCAGCTCTTCGCACGAGGTGGCCAAAGTATTGGAGTTTCAGCTTTAGCATCATTCCTTCCAAAGAAATCCCAGGGCTGATCTCCTTCAGAATGGACTAGTTAGATCTCAATGGTCACATAGATTATGAGAAACTAACCAAAGGGTTCTAGAATTCTTTAGGGAAATCTGGATTTTATTCTTTTATTTTATTTTTTTAACTGCACTATTTACTTACATTTACAACTATTTGCTTACCTGGGTGGGCCCCATTTTGAAGCTCAATTTGTGGAGCAGTATCTCCTCAGAAAACACATAGGTTGTAGGTTTCAAAAGGGTGCAAAATCTCCAAAGTCCTCCTGAACTTAACCACAGATGTTCTGGAAGGTGGAAAAGGGTTGTGCTTTTAAACACCTGAGGATAGAATGGCCACCATTTAAAGCAACATGGAATTATTTTCAGCAACTCTGTTGTCTTGTTTTTAGCAACCCACTTTCCTCTGTATACTTCATCCTTGAAAAAAGAAAGAAAAACAAATAAATAAAATTTAAAAAAGATTCCAGGCAGTAGGCAGAAGACATTTTAAGTTAAATATTAAACCTAAAATCATTTCCTGGGAGTCTTTTTTTGAGCCTGATATTTGCCTAAGGTATGGAGTTCGTGATTGTACATGAGAGCAAGTATATACATATATAACCAAAGGTGAAGTAGAAAAGAATCCAAACTTGGCAAATAGTTTCAGCCAAAGAAATACACCCAAAACCATCTTTAATAATATATAAAATTGATCAGCTGTTGTACTTGAGATAGAAAGCTATAAGCAGGGGTGCAGTAAGGTCATAGGGGAAAATGGTAACCCTGTAGGCAGCCACACTCACATGCCAAGTTCCTCCTGGTTAGGTTGACTGTGGAGTCAGGCAGTTAGTATCTTCTTTTCCAGTGAACACAGTTTGGCTTGGAATCTGACTGGAAGCACAGAGCAAAGTCACACTATATCAACATCTCTACCCTCCAGTGGACAAAACAGAAACGGAAATACAAAGTAACTGCGGATTTAGTGCACCAAAGAGTCTCCCACCCAACTCCCACTACTCAGCGGCAAGCCCAAGGGCAAGACTGAGCCCAGCCACCAACTGGCTGGTGTGGAAGCCTGAGAGGCAAGGGAGAGGGACAAGCAGGTTGGTGATTTCAGACTGAAATTAAACAGCAGACACATGGTTCAATCTGGCAAAGTGGGATCATAAAATTCAAAGGACTTTAGAGTTACAGGAATGGAAACTATTACTCTTGTCTTCTAATTATTACTCAAGCATACAAACTGGAGGAAGGTACAATCAGCTCCTAATCTAGTTCCCATCTCCCAGCTTAGCTGTTTCCAGCATCTGTGTGAACAGACGCTGAATGGATCAAACCAATGGCAGTCCTGGGAAGCCTCTGGCCAGTGCGCGATGGGCCTCACATGAGTCAGTGCCTTCAAGCTTCAATCCAATGTGAGGCCAGTAACTCTTAAGCTCTTGTCTGCTTAGTTTGGTTTCCTTTGTGTGGTGCTCGATGGTGCCTGTTTTTTGTAGCTTGAGGAAGTTAATAAAAATTGTAGTTTAAGAAAGAAAAACGCATACAGAATGCTGAGAAAGGAAAAACCATTTCCCCCCAAAATAATACTTTCTTGAAAATTAATTTGCTGGTTGTCAGTTTGCTAAATAATCCTTACTTTCTCGGTTGAGCCTGAGTCAGTCTCCGGCTATTACAAAGTGATGGCTGAATGAAACATTTACTCTGTGAGAATTCCCACCTATTTCACATGGATGATCAGGAAAAACTACTCTTGTGTAGCTATGTACCTCTCAAATGCAAAGAAAGTAAAAAGAAGCTTAAATTGTCTATCTCCTTAATTACGTAAATCAAAGAATGATAGGTACAGAAAAATGCTAAAACTCTTCCCTAGTTTAATGAAACTTTCACTAGAATGAGGCAAAGTAAGAAAGTATAGTGAGTTTTTGCAAAAAGATGAATTTTTCCTCATTTCAAGTATCTTATGTCCGGGCAGCAAATGTTATTTCATTTAGGAAATATGTAAGGTAATAGTAGATTTATTTTTAATGTTATACTCAGCGAAATAAAACAGTAACATTTCCAATTAATGCTAATATGACTTCTTTGATTTTCTTTTGTTTTATTTATTTTATTTTTGGCTATGTCTTGCAGAGTGGAATCTCAGTTCCCTGACAAGGAATTGAACCTGTGCTCCCTGCAGTGAAAGCAGGGTCTTCACTGCTGCACTGCCAGGGAAGTTCCACTTCTCTGAGTTTCAATTTCCTTATTTCTAAGGGCAATAATAGTCATTATGTTATTATAAATATTAATATAAATAGAGGTTTTGTGAAGATCAATAAAATAATGAAAATAAGAGTAATGTAAATGAATTTATGTATTTAAGTATTTAGTGCCAATTAGCATTATTATAATGGCAACCAATTAACTGTATACTGTAAGCAAGGGAAGCAATAGAAACTTTCTAGTTGAGATGATGAATAGACATTTACTCTGTGGCATGGAATAGATTTAACTTCATTGGGAGAATAAATGCTGTCAGGCATTTTTAGTTAAAGGTCATCTGGAAAAGTTTCATGGATACTATGAGTTCTGGAAACGTTTTAAATTTGTCTTTAGATACAGGAGTAAGGGGTGGTTTTCCATTGAGAGAAACTCAAGTGTAAAGATAAAGAGATAGAAATAAACAAACTTACAGTGGGGGGATGAGGAAGGATTGGTCCAGCTGAAGGGGGATGTTCAATTTCAAGAAAGATGAGAAAGATAAATTTCAGTACATGCATTGAAGCCAATTGATGAACCACAATGAAATCCAAACCCAGGCATTGGTGCTGGCCCTGAAAAACAATAAGGGGTCATTGGCAATTCTAATGTTGGAGAGGAAAGAAGTGGCATGCAGAAATTGATGCCTATGTGCATAAGTATCACCTCAGACAAGGAGGCTCCTAGATTAAGAGTGTAGATGAAGAACATGTGGAGACCACAAGGGGTCTCACCTTCACGAGATAAGATGAAAGATATGCACAGCAAAAGTGTCTCCTAAGGATCTAAGAATTAACTGACCCAGAAATACAGTGGAAGGAAAGAATTCAGAAAGACCTTCAGTTCAGTTCGTTCAGTTGGTTGTTGTGTCCGACTCTGCGACCCTATGGATTGCAGCATGCGAGTCTTCCCTGTCCATCACCAACTCCTGGAGCTTGCTCAAACTTATATCCATCGAGTTTGTCATACCATCCAACCATCTCATCCTCTGTCGTCCCCTTCTCCTCCTGCTTTCAATCTTTCCCAGCATCAGGGTCTTTTCCAATGAGTCAGCTCTTTGCATCAGGTGGCCAAAGTATTGGAGTTTCAGCTTCAGCATCAGTCTTTCCAATGAATATTCAGGACTAATTTCCTTTACGATTGACTGGTTTGATCTCTTTGCAGTCCAAGGGACTCTCAAGAGTCTTCTCCAATATCACAGAGGAGAGGGAGAGAGTGGGATGATTTGGGAGAATGGCACTGAAACATATATACTATCATCTAAGAAACGAATCGCCAGTCTAGGTTCGATACAGGATATAGGATGCTTGGGGCTGGTGCACTGGGATGACCCAAAGAGATGATATGGGGAGAGAGGTGGCGGGGGGAGGGTTCAGGATTGGGAACTCATGTACACCGGTGGCGGATTCATGTCAATGTATAGCAAAACCAATACAGTATTGTAAAGTAAAATAAAAATAAATAAATAAATAATATTAACAACAACAACAACAACAACAACAAAATACCACAGTTCAAAAGCATAAAATTCTTTGGTGCTCAGTTTTCTTTATGGTCCAACTCTCCCATTCATACATGACTACTGGAAAAACCATAGCCTTGACTAGATGGACCTTTGTTGGCAAAGTAATACCTCTGCCTTTTAATATGGTGTCTAGGTTGGTCATAGGTTTTCTTCCAAGGAACAAGCACCTTGTAATTTCATGGTTGCTGTCACCATCTGCGGTGATTTTGGAGCCCAAGAAGATAAAGTCTCTCACTGTTTCCATTGTTTCCTCATCTATTTGCACAAAGTGATGGGACCAGATGCCATGATCTTAGTTTTTTAATGTTGGGTGTTAAGCCAGTTTTTTCACTCTCCTCTATCACTTTTATCAAGAGGCTCTTTAGTTCCTCTTTGCTTTCTGCCATAAGGGTGATGTCATCTGCATATCTGAGGTTATTGATATTTCTCCTGGCAGTCTTGATTCCAATTTGATATCTGGTTCCTCTGCTTTTTCTAAATCCAGCTTGAACATCTGGAAATTCTCAGTTCATGTACTGTTGAAGCCTAGCTTGGAGAATTTTGAGCATTACTTTGCTAGCATGTGAGATGAGTGCAATTGTGCAGTAGTCTGAACCTTCTTTTGCATTGCCTTTCTTTGGGATTGGAATGAAAATTGACCTTTTCCAGTCCTGTGGCCACTGCTGAGTTTTCCAAATTTGCTCACATATTCAGTGTAGCAGTTTCACAGCATCAANTCTTGATTCCAATTTGATATCTGGTTCCTCTGCCTTTTCTAAATCCAGCTTGAACATCTGGAAATTCTCAGTTCATGTACTGTTGAAGCCTAGCTTGGAGAATTTTGAGCATTACTTTGCTAGCATGTGAGATGAGTGCAATTGTGCAGTAGTCTGAACCTTCTTTTGCATTGCCTTTCTTTGGGATTGGAATGAAAATTGACCTTTTCCAGTCCTGTGGCCACTGCTGAGTTTTCCAAATTTGCTCACATATTCAGTGTAGCAGTTTCACAGCATCAACTCTTAGATCATATTATATAAGAATTTATTAAAAAGTCACTAGAACTTTCACAACCTTTTTCTAGATACAAATTCTATGTCTTTTTCTAGATACAAATTATATGCCTAGTCGTCATACACAAGCCAAACTAACAAACTCTTGATATTTGACTACTTTGGTGTATTTTTCCAAATACATTCTCCAAAATAGCATTTATTTACTCAGATAAACAAATGCTAGTATATTCCTTACTAAAAGAAGATTCAGAAAAAAACAATGAAAAACTACATTTTAAAATTTTTTATCTTTTCATCTCATTGAACCCTTCAAATTTCAAGTAATGAGAAATAGCAGGTACACCAGCAAAAGTTCCAAATTGGAAGCCAGAATATCTAAATTTCTGTCCATGTTCTGCTACTGATTAGCTGAAAGGGAAAATTACTTAATCTCTCCACGTTAGTTTCCTCTTTTTCAAAACTAAAAGGTTAAACAAGTTAATCTCTGAGATTTTTTTTCCATCTTTAAAATTCCCTGATTTTAATTTCTTAGTCCTATGACATTGGAGTCTTCCCAGTTACCAGATAAAGACAGTTATAGATAGAAGTACTTTGGGAAAAAAGAAATGAAGCTGTCTATAAAACTCTGGGAAACAGAGTCTGTTTTTTCTCTTTGGTATAAAATTATTTTTACTGATTGGTTTCAAGATTATTCAGGAGATGAAACCCATGGAATTGTCTATTCTCAAGAACATAAAGTACTAAATCTCATTTGAATCTACGGAGCAAAAATGCTAAAGGAAAGAAAGAATATTTAAAATAAGATAAACACAATTTATAATCTCTCACCACTGTGAAAACTATAGAGTTCTTATCTCCATAAGTTTTGTTTAGAGAATATTTTTCCATTAAGGATTGTATACATATACACATGAGTGTGAATATATATGTGTAGGTTACACATGTGAAGAAACTGAACCCATACCAGTGTGCATGTGTTTGTGAAAAGGAGAGAAAGCATGACATGCACACATTATAGGCAATAAAGTTGAACAGAGTACCCTTTATTCTTTGGAGATATGAGGCTCCACTAACTACTGAATAAAGAGAGATTACGTTCAGTAATAGGTGTCATTTTACTCAGAAATGTAAAGCTCTATTTTTAGTTTTTTAAGGAACCTCTATAACATTCTTCATGAGGGCTTCACAGGTGGCTGAGTGGTAACGAATCTGCCTGCCAATGAAGGGGAAGCTGGGGATGCAGGTTCACTCCCTGGGTCAGCATAATCCCTTGGTGTAGGAAATGACAACCCACTGCAATATTCTTGCCTGAAAAATCCCACAGACAGAGGATCCTGGTGGGCTACAGTCCATGGAGTCATAAAGAGTCACACAACAACAGTCATAAAGAGCACAACAGCATACCATTCTCCATAGAAGCTGTAAAAATTTGCATTCCCACCAACAGAGCAGGAGGGTCCTTTATTCTCCACAGCCTTTCCAGCATTTATTGTTTGTAGATTTTTGGATGATGGCCATCCTGACTGCTGTGAGGTGATACCTCCTTGCTGTTTTGATTTGCATTTCTGTAATAATTAGTGAAGTTGAACATCTTTCACATGCTTTTTTGGCCATCCATAGGTCTTCTTTTGGCTTCCCTTGTAGCTCAGTTGGTAAAGAACCTGCCTGTAGTGCAGGAGACCCGGGTTCAATTCCTGGGTTGGGAAGATCTCCTGGAGAAGGAAATGGCAAC
This sequence comes from Oreotragus oreotragus, assembly GCA_006410675.1. NCBI lineage: Eukaryota > Metazoa > Chordata > Mammalia > Artiodactyla > Bovidae > Oreotragus > Oreotragus oreotragus. Next base: position 67,227 of record SJYX01022903.1, read on the forward strand.
CCACTCCAGTGTCCTTGCCTGGAAAATCTCATGGACAGAGGGCTGCAGTCCATGGGGTCGCAAAGAGTCGGGCACGACTGAGTGGCTAACACTTACTTATAGGTCTTCTTTGGAGAAAAACTTGTTTAGATCTTCTGCCCATTTTTTGACTGCATTGCTTGATTTTTTAATAATGAGTGGCATAGTTCAGTTCAGTTCAGTCACTCAGTTGTGTCTGACTCTTTGTGACCCCGTGAATTGCAGCATGCCAGGCCTCCCTGTCCATCACCAACTCCCGGAGTTCATTCAGACTCATGTCCAC